>VZRU01010601.1:303758-334255 GCA_013398155.1 Pedionomus torquatus
TTTTTTTTTTTTTTTTTTTTTTCCCATTGGTTGGACTAGATGATCTTAAAAGGTCCCTTCCAACCTAGGTGATTCTGTGATTCTGTATTCAATAACCAGCTTCCTCCTGACTGGGATAGTCTGCCTGCACCCCTTGGCCAAGCACTGCCCCGGGGATGTGCAGGATGGAGGGGAACCCGTGTGTTCCTCCTGGATCAGAAGCAGACGGGGGACCTGGTGCTTTTTCACTTTCTCTGGTCCCTCCTCCCCCGTGAGGAAGATTCCTGAGAGTTGACCTAAAAGGCAGGATTGGCAGTGAGGGTCACCCTGTCCCCAGTGTAGCGCCCCCCTCCCAGAGTAGGGGACCCGATGCAGTCCCACCTTCTCAGTGAGCTGGGCTGGCTCTGTCCCAAGGCTGCTGAGGCACGGGAGGGAACGCCCAAGGCCATGGGGGTGACCCCACAAACCAATGAACACACACAAGGCTAAGGGAGCAGCTCCCCAGGAGCAGGGTGGCTCCAGGGAGGGGACTGACAGATCAACTGAGGGGGACGGGCAAGTGTGGCTGGGCTGCGACAGAGTGTGGGGGGGCAGGGGACATGTACTTGTGCCTTCTTTATTCCCTGTTCCCCCTTCCCCCTGAGGCTCCCCCTTGGTGCGGACACCAGGTCTCCTGGTTCATCATCCTTCAGCTGGTGCCTCCTGCTTGGTCCAGCCCACCCCATCTTAGTCCCCAGCACCGTGAAGGCCACTGCGAGGTCTGCGTTCAGATACTGTATCTGTACCTGGAACATCCTTCATCCCAATGGGCTTTAGGGTGGCCCTTCACTGACTTGTGCTTAAAGACCTGGGACAGAAAGTCACCTCCTACCCATGTCTGAGCTGATGTTGAACCTCTCCATGATAGTTGTGGGCTTGGGCAGAGAAAAGCCATGCTCAGTCACCCCTGTAGTGTGTAGAGTGGCTCTTTGCTGTCCCCAGCAAACTTTGTGTACAAATGGGAGCGTCCCAGGAGGATCTTGGGTCTGCAGATCTTGGTGTCTGCCTTGAGCTTTCAAGATTCAGGTGGTCCCAGCCTCAGTCTCCAGCCCTGCCTCCACGGGACCCCTCTGCAATGGAGCAAGGCTTCTTGCAATTGATTTTAGAGGAATTATTTGGAGAAATAACAGATTCAAGTGGATGGGGAGTGTGATACCCGCCACCTCTCCAGTTGACACATGAAGATTTCCTTCACCTTCACATTGTTCTGCTTTGGGACTGTTTGGATCTCCAGTGTGCATGTTATAGAGGAACGACATAAATGTCAGGAAGGATAAAAGATGAATTATAAGGGCAAATTAATAATGTGACAAATACTATTGTTTCTTGGCCTGGGCTCCAAAGGTCTCTTTCATCCATGTCGGGCTCAGAAAAAGTACCTAATGTGGTAACATCTAAATGTGAACCGCTCCCACTATTAATTGTATCAATTGTCATTGTAGTAACATTAATCACGGCGAGTTCCTCGTGCGATTTAGGAGATTGTAATATGCAATTCCATAAGACTCTCATTGTGATTTAGCATTGATTAATGTCCATTCATAAAATGATATAAAACTTACTTCTCTTCCATCGCAGAGCCCCAAACCGCGTTCCAGCCAATATTTCAAAACCTTGTTAATGTAACTGCTAATTTCAGAGGGTGATGGTGATGGTTACGGTGGACATGGGCTTGTGCGGAGGGGTCCGCAGTGGGGGCAGGAAGAGGTTACAGAAATTATTTCCAAAGCAGAAAATTGCTGTCCGGTTTAAACTATCTCAGGTGTTACACAGCTATTCTGCTGTGACTTCTCATTCACCACAGAGCTCCTGAGGATTTAATTAGGACTTCAAACTGCCCGACGCTAAGCACTCAAAGAATCAATTTTTTTTGGTGCTAAAAGCCGCAGGATTTGTACCTGTGGCTTCTTCCTTCCCTTGTGGTGTTTAGCCACCTTCCACTCCCTGTGAACTGGCTGCGCTGAAGATATTCATAGATATGGTCTGGTTTCACTGCATTTTCTGGAGGCAGGAGGCTCTGCCTGGCACAGGGCCTAGTACAAAAAAGCTCATGCTTTTTTTTATTTCCTTTTTTTTTTTTTTTTTTTTAAGACACATACCAGAGATTGCGAAGTGCACGCATAATGTTATGTGACCCAGGAATCACGCTCTTGCAAAAAAAGATCAAATTAGCCCAGCAGGGAGGAGATTGTGTGACTAGTGACATGTTTAGAGCATAAAAAACCAGAAGGCTGAAAGCTGACATCTGGATAAAAATCCAATGTATAATAGGAAGTTCAACATTTGGTGCTTCCGTATAGATAATTTAGCTATAGATAATAGATAATAGAGAGTTCACAGGATCACTTGATGGGAAATATATTGATAATACAATTTTTCTTTGCAAAATGTATGCAATGATTGCAGTTTTGGTTTAATAATAAATTTAACTTTGAAGAATCATTTGATTCAAATCTCTACTTTTTCTAATGGCATTCAGCATTATTAATATCTGTCTAGCCAGCTAAAGAGGTTTTTAAAAGAGTATGCTGGGTGTTCTGCAATTAGAGTGGCCATCTGCCCTTTATTAAAACTCCATTAACCTTTACATTAAAATACATTTAAAATGCAGACACACTGAAAATATCAAACACAAATAAAATAGATAAATCCAAGTGGTTTCTTTGCTTTACTGGCTTATTTGTGCAGAATGTGACATGTTGTTGTGGCACCTATAATTTTCTGGGGATGGACAACACTCTGTAGCATCAATTTTCCCGTCTTAAGGATAGGAAACAATTACAAGAAGGCAACGGAATTAATAACATCTCTGATGAAAATTTCTAGAACATGATCTTGTTTATAGAAGGCTAGAAAACCGTTTAAGGTTTGTACTATTAACTTCAGAAGAAAATGCTTAATTTTAANGTACTTGTGCCTTCTTTATTCCCTGTTCCCCCTTCCCCCTGAGGCTCCCCCTTGGTGCGGACACCAGGTCTCCTGGTTCATCATCCTTCAGCTGGTGCCTCCTGCTTGGTCCAGCCCACCCCATCTTAGTCCCCAGCACCGTGAAGGCCACTGCGAGGTCTGCGTTCAGATACTGTATCTGTACCTGGAACATCCTTCATCCCAATGGGCTTTANCCCGTCTTAAGGATAGGAAACAATTACAAGAAGGCAACGGAATTAATAACATCTCTGATGAAAATTTCTAGAACATGATCTTGTTTATAGAAGGCTAGAAAACCGTTTAAGGTTTGTACTATTAACTTCAGAAGAAAATGCTTAATTTTAAGAGCAGAACTAATTTGCTTTTCTCATGCAGCTCGGCGGACTACGGTAGGGATATTTACCTGGTAGAATGATTCATGCAAATAAAATGATGGAAAATGTTCTGAAAGCATTCAGATATATTGTCGATATAAAATCCAACACGGTCCCTGTAGATGTTGCTGCATTTTTCTCTTGAGCCTTGTGCTGTAGTTTCTTTCTAGGGAGTGCAAGCGATCCTGTATTTACTCTGCCTGAATTATTGCTGCCACTGGCAGAGCTGCTGATTCTGCCTGTAAGTAAATATGCCTAAAATACTCCTTCTAAGACCTGTTTTTACTTGCTTCTAATTTCACCACATTTGATCAATGTGAGCTGAAATTCCTGAGCTAAAATATCTGCTGCCTTATTTATTTATTTATTTTAAGTCAGGAAAAATGTCTCAGCCATTCCCAAGTCCCAGGTTAAGAAATAATGTCATTGTTTCACCCGGCTCAAAGGCTTCCCAGGGTGGGTGTTTGCACACCCATTGAGCTGTGATTTACGGCCACAGCTGGCGTGGATCAGGCCCCCCTGGCACGGGGTGCACCTCCTGCCATCGATCCCACAAACCCAGCCTTTGCCCAAATCATAAAACTTTTGAAAGCAGCTCCTCCAGAAGCCAGGGCAGCCTCCTTTGCTGTGTTTCCCAGGGACTGCCTCTGCTCTGGAGATAACCCTGATCAGGATCTGTGCAGGATTTCCCTCCCTGCCATTGCTTTTTCTGCCTCCTGTGGGCTGTAGCCGCCAGTACCAAAGCAGAGAGGTGTCAGATCCAGCCACAGCAGGGAAAAGGGGCTGAGGTGAGTGAGGAAGGAGCTGAGTGATGCTCACCAAGCACTGTAGGTACCACACTGGCAATAAGGGCTAGCAGAGAAATTCAGAGCTGGACGTGATGGGGACAGGTGGGGGGGTACCACAAAGCCAGTGATGATGAAGCTGGGAGGAGAGAGACTGGTGGGAGGAGAGGAGGGATGGGGAGGATGAGGATGGGTAAGGGGTCCGGTTCTGGGGTTAGGGAGGGGTGGCTGGGAAGCAGGAGGCAGCATCTGGAGAATACCATGCAATGAGGACATCAGTGTCGAGAGGGAGAGGTCAGCAGTGGTCAACCCCTGGCATGATCGGCTGCTGCTGCGCTCAGCAATCGCGCAGAGGGGAATTTCTGACAGTCCTAGGATTTAATAGATTCATTCTCTTTGCAGAACTGCCTTTGGAAAAAAAATGATACACAGCAAAGCATTTTAATCCAAACTGCAAGAAAATGCTTTTACTTGACCTGACAAGGTATTTTCAAAGCCATAGTTTCTCAGAAAGTTTTACAATGTTTTGCAATTTTTTTTTTTTTTTATTCAGAACAACCCCAAATAAGAAAGTTGTAGAATTCTCCAAGAACCACAAATCCTGCTTCCTTTACGTCTCTGGTCTTGGTGACCCCTGTGTATCAAATGGTCCATTTTAAATTCAGCTCCCAGGAAAGTCCTGCTGATAAGGAAATGGTTTAGGGAATTAAATAATATATTTCCACAGATCATCATGCTATTTTCTTAATTGCATTTTTGATAGCAGAATCCACATGTCCCTAGATTGAAGGATCATCCTGGAAAAAAGAGCTTAGCTTTCAAACAGGTTTGTAGTTTTCTTAGCTGGGTTTATATATGGTCCTTATATTGACAGTACTTTTTGATTAATATTGTGTATAACATTCCTTAATGCATCAATTGAATTAATTATGCAGAAACATTTGGCCACCTGGACTTACTATTGATGAAATGACATTTTATTGACAAAATGACAATTTAATACTGATCTTTCCTAAAGCTCTGTGTTGGGTACATTGTCTGGTTCAGAAAGCAGAACAGGGGGGTGGGCAACTATGAAAATCCTTTTGTTTTCCCCCAAATTTCTCAGTTGGCTATGAGCACATCAGGTTTGCTGCTGGAAGTTATCACTGGGCTACTTTGGATCTTCTGCTAATGGACAATATACGGGGGAGTGGATTCATCCATAGCTTCTGTTGGCTGAGCTTGGAGGAATCTTCTCACTGAAGTTTGCTAAAGTGCACCTATGGGTGATGGCCTCAACATCTCCTTTTGGCAGGGGAGGCTGTGGCTTCAGGTATTTCAAATTATTTGGGTAAATGAGTTGAACTGTGGCTGGGTGACACATGCAGCTTTAAGCAGAAAAAAGGGCCACCTCTAGCAGTGTGGCTTGCAAAGAGCCTGGGCTTGCTGCCCTACCCGCACCTTGGTGAGAAGAGAGTTCAAAACTTTCTCTTCTCATCAAAGTGAGGACAGTGTCATCCCATTGTGTGGTCTTGAATAAGCTTTTGCTGTGTTTTTTAACCCTGGACTTCAAAAATC
This sequence comes from Pedionomus torquatus, assembly GCA_013398155.1. Taxonomy (NCBI): domain Eukaryota; kingdom Metazoa; phylum Chordata; class Aves; order Charadriiformes; family Pedionomidae; genus Pedionomus; species Pedionomus torquatus. Next base: position 309,424 of record VZRU01010601.1, read on the forward strand.
AAACAGATTTCAAAAGACAGTTTTGGGGTGGGATTTTTCAAAGCTTATAAGTGACTTTGAAACAGGCATCCTATGAAATTGTTGGGGTCTTCAGTCATTCAGGCACTTGTGAAAAAAATCATATCCTTTATCTGGACCTTAGTTTCTCTTTCTTAAAAAATTGGAGTGTAGAGGCAGTCCTGATGATGGAGAATAATATTGACTTTCTGTAGCTGATAGCAGAGATGTGAGTGGGCTGGGAGTTTTCCAACCAGATGTTTTTTTCTTGGAAAACGCTGATTTATTGAAGCTGAAACTTTTCATGGGAACATATCAGTACTGATTAAATTTTGTTGAGAGAGATTGCTAGGGCCTGAGCCAGAATTTCTGGCTGTAACAAAAAAATGAGATCTTTGAACGGGGAATGGCCAACAGGTCAGGGCAGCCATCTGGAGCCTGTCTGGGTCAGGTAGGGGAGCGGACAGAGTGTGAGTCTCCAACTAAACTGACATAGCCCTTGGCTATTGCTTACTCCAAGGATCGTCTACTGTTTTTCCATAAAAAAAACTTTAAAAACCCCACTCTTCAACTTATTCTTTTATGGAATGGGAAGTTTATTTCTTGTCTGAGTTGTTGTGAGAATTAAGTACTTGCTTGCAAAGATCTTTGAAAATCCAGTTTATCAAATGCTCAGTATTGCAGCTACTGTTACTTGCTTAGAGGGGAAGTTGCATTGCAGGGTATGATCAACAGAAACCCTTTGGAGAGGATGTCTGGATGTCAAGTCCAAAGACTAAATCCTCTTGAAGCAAATTACTGGTAACTGCATTATGGTGAGTTATCATCAGCATTAGCGTGAGGATTTGTTTCCATGTCAGAATGATGTTAATACAATATTAGTGATGCAGGTCTTTGGTGTCAACATGAGAATACCAAATGCAAGTGGAGGAAAATTGTATTGGATTGTGGGGATGATGGCAAATCAATGACACAGAAAATCTATGGAGAGCAGTTCACAGTGACACAAGAAAGCAGTGTCCACATAAATCAGTGGACACTGAAAGGAAATTTCCATGCAAGATTAAGTGGACATTATTATCATCTGAGGACCATGTGAAATAAGTGCTGCAAAATGAAGATGATACCGTGATACTGACATTTAGACCAACCAATGTCAAGAGAAATTATTCTCTCATTAAAAGAATCCAACAGGTTTCTCCATTACAAACTCTTGTCAGCAACAGCAGCTACAGTGTTCCATCAGGCCTGGAAGCTCCTGTGGTGGATCAGGACTCCGCAGTGTTTGGTGCTGAGCAAACACACACATACACAATCTCTCCTGGCCCCAGAAAGCTGACAAAGATGGGGAACAGCAGATATCTGTAAAGACGACGGCGTCTGGAGAGAAAAAAGGACAACATGCTCAGTGTGGTGGCAGCGGCTTCTACTTTGCTGAATTTTCTGTACACAAAGGAGAGAGGTGAAGAACGAGGCAGGTGATCCTCACTGGGATTCCTGGAGTGGAAGGAGAGGGTGGTTGGAGAACTAGGGCAGGAGTTAGCAAGATGATACTGATGGGAAAGCAAAGCCGTCAGTGAAGTCACTCAACACCTTTTCTAACAACCCCTTGTTTGAGAAGGTGACTAATATATTAGAGGGGGGTGAGTTGCCATCTCCCATCCCCTTACCTCCTTGCAGTGTGAGGTTCATGAAATGTTCTTACTGTGCCCCAGTCCACCTGCCCGTCCCACACTCTAGATGTAGCACAGCTGAGTAGTGCTCTCAGATGTCCATTTAGTCCAGCCTTAAGCCTAGAAGGGCATCACAACATGTGTAACTGGATGGTAGAACCCATCTCACCTAATTATAAATATCTATGAGGCAGCTTGCACACAGCACAGGTACCCTGGGCACCTACCTTGGGAACAGGGGAGGAATAAATCCTGCTCCAAATGCTGCTATTCTGGAAACATCTTCTCGGCATCATGGGCTCTCAGCCCAGCTTGGGCATGGTCCTGGCTCCCAGCACGTAGCGTGTGTATCGTACTGAGGGAGTTCTCCACTGTGAGTGGGAAGCAGTTCTACATTTTCTCCATTTATTGCACATTTACTGTACCTTTATTTAGTTAAGGCCGAGCGAACTGGGTCTTGGGGAAGTCAGTGGGAATTTTGCCACCAGTTTGACGGCGAGTAGGACCAGGCCTTGTGCCTGCAGAGCAGTGTAAGTGTCCTAATGCGTTTAAAGTGTTTATAAAATTACTTAAGTCAGACACATTTTTCAGTTCAGCCCATTAGCCTTTCACATGTGTTTGTGTGGAGCGCAGCGCCTAGGCAGACTGGCGGCTTGTAAATGTTAAATCAGCATAAATATCACAGCCTCCATGAAGGCCGTTAGTGTGGCAACTTACAGCATGATTAACATAATGCAGGGAGAGAAAATATTGACATTTTATACGTCCCTATCTCCAGAACGCTGCATGAAAAGTGATATCTGCAATGCTAATGGACACCTAATTGATGTTATTACAATAAGCTTACAGCTCACTGGGAAGCTGGTGAGCAAGCCTGTAAAAGAGATAAGATTAAGAGATAACAGTTGCAGTAATTCCAGCCATATTTCTGGCAGGAAACTCTAGTGTGGCACTTGCTTTAACTCCTGCTACAGTCAGTGCTGGCATTTATTGCTTTGTAGCTTTAGAGGATTGCTCCTCTGAGGATGCTGAGCACCAGGCGGTAAAGAGGAGTAGAGGGTGTTGAGCAGGAAAAGGTGGATTTGGGAATGAATCAGAGAGATTTTGTCACCCTGTTTTGTGTAGTGCAACATTAGTGGCTGCTGCTCAGAGCTGTCTCAATGAAAAAGGGGGAGATGGAGAGGATCTTGATGATGGCATGTGCCTGTGGGCAGTGATACAGGGAGATGCTCGAAGAGGAAAAGGCAGAGCCGCTTCCTGGCATGGGCCATGGACACTGTGACTTTCAGTATTTTGTGGGATGTTTTACAATTACATTTCACACCTGGCTTCCCAGGCCTTGCCACCAAACTGCCAAATTTACTTTAATTACAGTTACAACAAATAGTTATTAGCTTAGCCTCATGCTGATCAGAGCGAGGAATCCCCAAATAACATTTTAGGAAGCATCCCTGTAACTCAGAACCTGGTGTCACTCCCCGGCATGCTGAGGAGCTGAGCAGGGGTGAGGAAGGGTCCAGCTGGGAGAACCCAGCCTCCTGGCAGGCAGGGGGACCACGGCTCTGTGCACGCCACCCAGAGCTGGAACGCTGGGGATGTACCAGCATCCAGAGTGTTGCAATGAATGGAGAACTCCAGAAAACCAGTATTAAACCCCATCTTGGGCTAAACCTCTGGCAGTGAACAGCAAGTGGTAGCTTGGGGTGATATTTTTCTTTAATAGGACTTGGGATTTCTACTGACATTGATTTGTCTCTGGGACATATAACATGCCTTTTATTTCTCTGCTATTCGAAGGACACAAATATCTCGCAAAAGTACAGCAGGTACATTGATATTGGCTTCTCCTTCCCTCAGCTTCTGGGAAGTTGGGGCAGTGGTTGAGCTCCTGACCTTGCTGGAAAGCTCTGCCCTCCTTCAGCAAGGCTTTCACGCTGGGTGCTTTTCTGCCTGCACACTCCAACCAGAGTGCCACTGTCAAAAAGGACTCTGCCCGGCTATTGCATGTGAACACAAACAACGCACAGGTTGCCTAGAATTGCATCATCTCATGAAAGGCAAATCCTCAAGGAAAATTACCTTGAGTGCACCAGGAATTCTTGAGATAAGATTTCAGGAGCGATGTGTGATTTGCCAGATACCCATATGCCTACGGACACCGTGGTCCCTCGCTGCTTGCTTGTCTCTAGCTCCAGCGGTGCTGATTTTACTTCTACATTTCAGCAATTGGTTTTAGTGGCTAAAAAATCATTCATACATTGAATAACCTAAACTCGTTAATCCAAGATTGTTGGCCTCCAGAGGGATTTAGATAACTTTCCTAAAAGATGGCAAAGAGCCAGTGTGTTACCTTGAATCACAGTCTAGTTCCAGAACAATCAACTCTAAGTTGTTTAAGAAGACTGTGTACCTTAAAGTGGATGTAAATCAGCATAATGAAAACAACAGCACATGCAGAAATTCATTACCTATCTGATACGCGGGGGTGTTATTTTATTATTCGGTGCATTTATGCTTTATGATTGTTTTGCAGCATAAAATTTAGCTGATGGATGTGAAATTACTCACAGCAAACAGAATACATTTCAAAAAATAAATAAATAAAATAAACACCTAAATGTTTTATTATAATAAAGTTACTTGAGGCCAAGAGTTCAATAAGGAGAATTTATAAACATATCATTTCAGATCTTGGAAGGATTTCAACATAATTTGCTTGTGGTATGGTAAGCGAGGTGAAATCCATCTACAAGTCTCTCTGGAGTAATAAATATATGGAAGTGTCTATTTATATTTGCTATGAATTTACTGTAGCACAAAAATGCTCTAGACTATCCAAATCAAATATGCATGACTTTTGGGCAAGGAAAGAATTCTTTACGTGTTTTATTTTTAAATAAGATCAACTTTATTTTTTTTTTGTGAAACAAAAGCCCTATTCTCTCTTTACTCACTGGACTCAAATGCTGTCACTCGGAGGGGAAGAACTACTGGTGCCGTTAAGACTTTGAAGAATCGGGCCCCAGGGCCCCAGCTTTCAGCAATATTTTTGAATATGCTTTCATCTAAGTTGACAGTGTAAATAAATTATAATAATTGAGACTTCATTTTATGTCCATTTGTAAATGAACATGGATTTTTCAATTTATCTAAGTAATTAACCTTTATCAGAACTGCTGGCTGTAATGCAATGACAATTTTATACACAAATAGACACTGGTGGTTATCTGAAGATATTTTGGGTTCAGTAACCAAGTCAAACTCTCTGTCGTGCAGGTGGATATGGCTAAAGAGCCACCTACTGCAAAATACCCCACCATGTTGTCAGCAGCCACCTCTGTACGACAGTGAGATGAGGCCACTGGTGGGACCAACTTTGCAGGACAGTTTCACTTAGTGGCACTGCTGAGATTTTCACCTTTGCTGCCATTCGGCACTGGAATGAAACAAACCTACTTAACTCCACACAGGGCTTTGAAACACTGTGCAAGGAGCAGTGAAAAAGAATGGATTCAAAGCTTTGAGTGAAATTTTATTTAGGGGCAGCGTTAGTTGGTAGATGTTACTGAACATCTGTCCCCCTCCAACAGAAATACTGCCTCCTTTTCAAACAGGTGGTTTTAGGCTCACTTTCTAGGGCTACATTGTTCACTCTGAAAAAATTTCGTCATTTGGGGCTGATGGCCCTTCTAGCCGATGCATCTCTAGACTCTGCTGTGTTACTTCTTTCTATCCCACCCATAAGAAAAAAGGGCTCAAGAAAGGTAGGAATTACTAAGGGCAGCCTTAAACTTTTTAAACTTAATTTTTCTTAATCCTGTAGTCTGTGCTCTTGTAGCTGCCCCCTAGGGTGCAGATCTGCACACAGGCATCCAGAAGCGGGAGCAAAGCAAGCCCCATTTCCCATCTGCAGTTTTGCAGTGACCTAAAGGCTTACCCAGGAGTTTGGAAATCACTTCTCTGAGAACTTCCTTAATTTGCTGCCTGTGCAGACCTTCAGCTTCTACAAACCCATCTGTTCTGATTAAAAAAGAAGGAAAAAAAAAAAAGTTTAGAAAAAGTTTAAGAGTAGCCTTAGTCTGTATACCTCCAGAACCCTCCAGTACCAAAACAGAACCATAGGGGGAACACAACTACATAGGATCAAATATACATATTTTAGGGTATTTCACTTTCACTAAAGTAAACCAAAGTCTTAAGAATAAACCTCCTACTCTAGATAAAGTTGGAATTTAAGAAGGTGGTGGGTGGAATCAAGATCTGACCATGGATTGGGTTATATCAGGGAGGATGGTCTACTTGCATGAGCAGCCTGTAAAGTGCGAAGGGATATATACAGAGGCAGGGAGTCTTGAAGTCTAATGCAACAAAACCATTTTTAGTAAATTGGGCCGGTGAAAGATCAATCAGAGATTACATAGATATTTTTGATCACACCCTGGGGCTGGATCAAGGGCTTCTCAAGGTCTCTGAGATTTTCTAAGGTCTGACAGCAGTTCCAGGCTGAACTGCTGAAAAGCTGCTATGTAATATAATTGATTTTAAAAAGTGCTAGGAGTTATTCTGGCCAATCCAAGAGAGGGAAAATGTCCCTTCTGTCCTCCTGGCATACAAATCCTAAGATAATATATATCCTGAGATGGATAATAAAATACAGATCGTGACAGAATTGCTTTCCCCTCCGTTTTGGAAATGAATAATTTCAAAGCATTGGCAATCTCCTCTTGCCTGGGTTTTGAACTCCCAAACCCACTTTGTAGCGTGAGGTTCCTTCCGTTGCGAGAGGCAAGGCAAGCATTTAAATATCTTGGGTTTTGGCAAGCAGGGCAAAAAATCATCAAACCCTACAACTTTGAAACTCTTGAGAAAGCAAGCAACCAAGTCAGCAAAAAGTTGCAGCGAAAAGGAGCCTCTCTTAATGACGAGAAGCCACGGCAGAAGGAGGAACACTCAACTTACTCTGGGGCCACAGGGATTGTGACCGTCTGTCAACCTCTTAAAAAGGCAGAAGCTGTAGAGGCTCTGATGTCCCACCAGACTTTGAAATGGGAAAGGTGGAAAGAAAAAGAAGGAAATAGTTGGCAGTGACTGAGAGTATGCAGGAAAGAAAAAATCAGAAGAGTTTTGAAATCCTATCCCTGGAGAAGGATGTTTGCACACCCCTACTTATCGATGTAAAGAACTAAAGTGGAAAAGTTCCAGTTCAGTCTGATTAACAGTGGAAGTTGCTGCTGTGGATGAGGAAGGGGAACGAGAGTCCATCTGTCTGACCTCCACAAACTATGGATTTTTTTTTTTTTCTGGAAGGAGAATTTTTATTCTTTATATGTTAGGAAATCCTTCCCACATACAGACTTTTCATAGTCACCTCCCTAACTCATCCCCCTCAGCAAGCAAATGACATGCAAAGAAACAAAAAGCTGCTGGTTTTCTTAATGGAAAAAAAAAAACCATGGAGCATGGGTGTATGTTAAAACAATGCTATGGAAGTCTGAGAAACAGTTGGGATTTAGAACCACAGCATCCAAGGATAGCTTAGGTTTGTTCGATCCTGTCCCAGGCCCAGATCAGATCCTCTCAACAGCCCCATGGCTGGCTGCAACGGAACCACAGTAACAAACCCTCCTTCGATCTGCTCAGTGAAAAAAAGCTGTAGTTTCCTGGTGGACTTCAGGTAGTATTAGAATATGCTGCTGGTGAACCCCTTCTCATCCTCAGCCAGGGGTTCCTGCCTTGTGTCTGCCCTAGCAATCATCTGATTGCAATCTATGTAGTTTGAATTTGTCTGCAGACTAAAAATTTTCAGGTTTAGGGCGAGATTTTCAGCTGATAGATGGGTTAACCCAATACACCGTGCCTTGCAAATTCATTTGTAATCTCCCACTGTCCTTTGCATCTTCCACCCATGGCGACTACCTGCAAGACGCCTGTAGACATCTTACATGGGCCTGGCTGAGAGTTCCTCTTGTGAGAAGGTAAATGACAAAGCCTTGGGTATAAAGGATTCCTCATGTCCCTAGTGAGCCCTAACACAGCCAGTGCTTGAAGATCTTCTCTTTGCATTGAGAGAAGCTGGCCAGGAACACTGCCTGGTCGTCTGGCAGTGTAGAAATATGCATTCTTGGATGCGTACAGACCGTCTCACAGGAGCTCACACAGACTGCAAAGTCTTATGTGAGAGACGCTTTTTCCTACTGGCCCCAGTTAAAAAGCAAAACTAAAAGCCATCACAGAAGCCCCGAAGCTGCTTGGACGCACCAATGTATAGGAACCATCAAGCAGATTCCCAGGAGCTGTTTGATTCAGGTGTGTCCTTGTCTCATTAAATTTGCTCCTCAGGGCCAGGATGGTGTACGGTTTGTGTCTGGGGAGCAAGTGTGTTTTCTGCCCTTGTTCTGAGTCACCACATGGTGGTCAAACTTTGCCAATGGGAAACTTTGTTTTCCTTACCAAGAATGGCCTTTACTGGGAATCCCTGCTTTTCTCATGCTCAAACTTTTTGCCCTGCCAATCAATCTTCAGGAAGATCACCATGTGGCGCATGTCAGAGAGTGCAAAAAGTCCATGGAAAATAACTCTGTAATTTGTAAATGTGCTGGAACTGCTCACTCAATGTCTTAGTGACTGCTTACAGCTCCAGGTCATTTCTGAATGATCTTGCAGAATAGTTAAATTTGTTCAGCAAGGAACTGCCTTGACGTTCTTATTTCCCTATTATTGTGCAGAAATACTTTCTGTGAGCCAGTGGATGTTACCTGTGACCTGTTCTGTAACAGGCAAATCTCACAGCTGTTTTGTGTCTCACTTTCCCTGTCTGTGAATCAAAAGTAACTTCATGCATTGAAATTATTTTGATTAATGAACAATTATTATGTTTCGATGGGTCTGGATGGGACCCCGTGAGCCTAACATGCCCGATGGTCCTGATACTACTTCAGGTGACACTGCAATTACCTTCACAGTTTTTTATGAGAAGAAGTTGCTTCTGATACAAGGCATCAGAGAGCCTGAGTGTGTTCTGGGGTGGGACGAGTGGGGGAAGAGCAATGCCTGAGGTTGCATGCAATGATGGTTTCCCACATGCACAAGTTTGGGTCCCTGGGATGCAGGTTCTTGTCACAAGGGCATGCCCAAAACAAGTTGGGGAATGGATGTGCCAGGGCTAGACAATACTGAATGCACTGTCAGAAAGCCCTCACATGGGCATGAAGGGAAGAGAGCAGGCTGTACCTTGGGAGTGGAAAGCACTGAGTCTTTCCCACAGACCTTGTTATCACACCAAACCTGGTAGCAGTCAGCACTTAATAAAAGGTGGTCCCTTTCCCCTGGAGGATGGTGAGTCCTAAACCCAATTTTTTTATTCCTCTCTCTGGCCAGAAATTCTAACCAGGAGTGAGGAAACATTTTCTTCTAAACCAATGTGTTTCTGACAAACACTTTGTTAACTGGAAAGGATTTTGTTGAAAAGTTTCTGATCAGCTCTGTAGCATCCCGACACCAAACTCTCAGCAAGCATGGTAGGATGCAGAAAAACCAGGGACCCAAACCAGAATGGTACAAACTGGTGCAGTCCCAATCATTATAATCAGGACATCCATGTTTTCCTTATATGTTATACCAGCTTAACTAGGTCTAGTTAAAACCAGTACCAAGGATAGCTTAATTACAGTCATTAAGCAAAAGCAGCAACGTACCCTGTGCAAGAGGCAGGGGTTCATTCTGCCTAGGTTAAAGCAGCCCTTTAGGCTCACTTACAGTGTTAGAGATTAATATAAAGTGAAGACATATGGATTCGTTCTCCTCCCAACTATTGTCAAGCAACCTGGGAGCAATTTCACTAAAATCAGTTGTTATGCTCTAAAGGTCAAAAGCACAGGATTTTTGTAAAATTTGTTCTGACAAAGAAAATCTGCCTTCCTTTCTGGCTGCTTCTGATTTGCTGAGCTGCCTCTGTGGTGTCTACTCCAGTATCAACAAGTGGGTTTCTCTCTAGACACTTTCTCCATAAATTTCAGCATATCCTTGCTGTTTTATATTTTCAATGTGAGCTGAATGTTTGGTAGTTGGAAAAGGGACAAGTGAGAGTCTCTGCTACAGTACGGCAAACGATTGCAATGGGAACATAAAAATGGTACCTCGTGTACCTGTGCTGAATGCTGGGAAATACCATATCTGGTTCTCACTGAGTTTTAATAAAAATGAGTCAGTCAAAAGAGGTGACATCTGCATGTGACCAGTGAATTCCATATCCCTCATGCAGTGGAGTTCATTACCTTTTGCTAGTAAAGAAGATGGGGGCAACCACTGGACTTAGGAGTGTATTTGTGGACCTTAAAGGTTACAGGAGAAGTGATGGGGGTATTCTCAGGTGGGTGGTAGGATGGTGTGTAGCCATGGTCACTGCTGCTCCTGAAGAGAAGTTATCCAAGCCCTTCCACTTGAAGGATTTGATTCAAAGCCCACTGAGATGAAGTAGGAATGTTTGTGGACTTCACTGGACCTGCCCCAGAGCTGGGGGTGAGAGGTGTTCCCTTGCTTGGATTACATTTCTGAAGTGTATGTATTTGGGAGCCTCATGGCACAGAACTGAAATAGTTCCAAACATTACCTGACACTCTCACTCCTTGGAGCCAGGCCCTGTGCTCCTTATGGGTGTTTCTACACAGTAGACTTCTGCTGGCTTAGGTGAGCGAGTGGCCTGGTCATTTGGCTAGGAACAGTAAAAAATATTGCAGCCTACTTGGCCAGCATAGACCCCAGGCTTGATTCCTTCTGAATTCAGTAAAGACAGTTAAAGCTCAGGTCCCAGTGAACTGACAGTCAGCAAGGTGGAGAGAAATACCTTTTAGTGCTCTCAGACCTGGTCTTTATTCCAGAATGAAGATGTAGCTCTACTCCTGTGGACATGGTTCTGTGGGGTCTGGTTAAATCCTGACATTAGGATGCCACAAAATGAAACCAATGTGCCATGTCCCCCTCCTGCTTCCAGTGTGATTTAGAGAAGTCAGGTGAACCTTGTTTCAACCTTGTTCTTGGGTTCTAAGTGGTTGTTTCATTTAGGACATTTGACTAAAAGCCCTTTTCACAGAACCAGCTCCTGCAGGAAATATGCCAGCAATTAATGAAAGATGATAAAATAATAAAAGAAGTAATACATTAACTATATTATCCTTGCACATTTGGGCAGTCCTTTTCATTATATCCTCTTTATGGACATCCTCCAGCAACAACTGAAGAGCTTCTTTATTGCTGTTCTGTGACTGTTTTGGTTTCCAGATATTAACAAGTTATTTAAATGCAAAAGCCCTCTTTCACTTTTCTGTTTCCTACTGGTACATTTGATGCAAATAGCAAATAAATTTTGGTGTGTTGCATTTATACAACTTCTCTGTGTGTACGAATATTCACATCAAACAGAATATGGACCTTTGACTCTGTTCTTTTTTGTTCTCCTTCCTACAAATATACCTTCTGGTTGAGTAGCACAGTACTATGTAGCCATAGTAGCCACATAATTTTGATGTAGATTATTCATCTACTGAGACAGTGTCTTCTGAGTAGACAAACCAGAGTGACCCCACCAGCCCACAGCACAGTGATTTCTCAGCACCTTGGAAACAACAATCTCTCTCCCTCCTGGGCTGGGTGGGAATCACACTGGCATTTCGGGACAGATTCATCTCTCACACAAATTTCAGACATGTAACTCCTTTGGTGCTAGTTCTTCTGAGACCATTACAAACACTAGTCTGGAGGCACCATTCAAAACCTCACTCCACTTTTACACAAATCAGAAATAGCTCTCCAGGTGATTCAGACTTCTGGCATCAAGACAGGGCATCAGGTGCAAATGGTTATTTTTGGAGCCTAAGTTTAACATGCAGGTTGGACTATTCTGAGGCAAGAAATGTAGTCAAGCCCAATGAGAAAGCTAAAGGGGAATTGCCTATTATGTTAACTCATTCATTCCACTCCTCACAAATGCCTTCAGACAACTCATTAAGAAAGGTAGGAGTGGGACTACATCTGAGAGGAGGTGATTCCTAGGCTGACTGTGTGCCACAGCCCAGGATGTTCGATTCACAGTATTTTTATGGATTGCACAAAAATCAAATGCTGTATCTGGCTTTTCATTATGAAATAACCTTGTGTCTACAGAGGTTGATGAAAACTGCCAAGGTTCTCAATGTTATTTTTATTTTGTCTATGCTTTCCCAGCAGCCTTCCTTCTGAAATAGCTGTTGCTCTAGCTCCATATATATATATATATATGTATGTATGTATTTTAAAATCCTCAACTATTAAATTGTAGTTTGCCAGCCTGGAAGAAGAACGTCAACCAATTGTCAATTCTTTGTACTGGATAACTGATTGATTGGCACAATGTTAATCTCTAAATCAGCAGCAATAAATTCTATCATTTTTAATCTTGACCTACAAGTACTAAAGCACTTCTAATTGCCACTGTTGCTGCTGTAAAATGACTGATTAAACTACATTCATATCATAATCTTTGTTGCTCCTAAAATGTCTAATTGACAGTCACATCAGAGATTCAGTGCCAAGAAAGGAAAGGGATCTTGCTTTTGCTTTGAATGCCTTGAATAGGAAAACCTGATATTTTTCCCTGGCAATACTGGGCACTGCTCTCTAATTTTCATTACTGCTGAAATGCTATTTATTGTCTGTGTTGAGTATTGGGACTGGGTGTTTTACAAACCCAAGACAGAACAGTTCTAAGCCCAAGAGCTGAAGAAGAGGAATAGGTAGGAAAGTACAAAATGATGATGAAACACAGACAGCAGTTCCAGCATATCAGAGCTAATGATGAGTTTTCATCAGGCATCCAAGCAAATGGGAGTTGAAAGGAGAGGAGACATTTAATTTTATTTTATACTCTATGAAATTATTTTCTAGCAATTCAACATTGCAAAGACCCTGGAAGTCAGCTTTACCTTGACCCTTCTATGCATTCCTAGGGAAAGGCATATAGCCAAAATCTCACCATTGTGGTGAACCATAAATACTGGGGGCAGCTCGGATTAATGAATAACAGCCCAGTGGTCCCAGGATTAGGATGTCCACGTCCAGGTTTCCTTTGTCCTTATGGCTTCTCTAGGCTGAACACAGCTCAGCCTGGTGAACTCAACCCTCTTGTGCTATCGCCATGTACAGATAGGATTTGTAAAGTGGTACTTTAACCTTGTGAAAAACAGAGTTTTCTGTCAAAGAAGCAAAGCAGACCATCAGGATGCAGCCCTGCCTTCTTTGAAGTCAAGGGAATTTGGGATGTTTTCTGGCAGACAAAATACAGCTCACCCTTCCTGTTTGAGTTAGCCAAACTGCTGAGAAACTTGAGTGGCAGCTTCATGTTGTAAAAGCCTTAAAAAAAAAAAAAAAAAAGTAAAAATAATAAAAGACCTAAATCCTGCTGGATTAAGCTGAGGCCCAAGTTCTAAACTGTTGGGAACTAAGTATAAAAACTCAGCTAACAAAGTCACAATGCTTTCCATCCCGGACCCTTGGATTCCGTTCTGGTTTATTCATTATCAGCCCAAGTTCTGTAACTGCAACTTTATTATCATTCTCATTCCATATGTAGTTTGCTGATGAAAAAATGTTGAAACTGTACCAGATGTGATCTGAAAGAAACCAAGAAAGAAATAAAGCCAGACCACCACGACACTGTAACTATGATTTTAGATATCGTCAACTTTATCCTGCATTATTGCATTTGACAGTATTACATTGTAAGTGGCTCTGTTGCCTTAAGAGTCTGCAAAGCTGAAAAACAGTGTTTTAGGACAAAATTGATTAAAGGAATCCAAAACATCTAGAAAGCCATCAAAAGGATCAGAAATCAACATGAGTGACATAATTTCTTTTGCCTCCTTGCATCTTCCCATGATCCCAAGGATAACACTGGGAGCAGTTGATTTCTGGAGGATTCTGGAGAGAAATACTGGCAAGGCAGAAGGAAATAAGGAGTGGAAGGCCACAGCTTCTCTCCGAGGTACAGATTTCTCTCAGTAAATGAAGGTCAAACACCTGTGGGCGCAGATTAGCCATAGGTGTTTTTAAACATATGTGTTGCCATCTTGGGGAGTGAGAATACGGGTGATGGGGACAGACACGTCCCTTGAAGGATGGGGTTCCTCATCTTGTGGATACCTGAGGGGTCGGAAGGGCAGAACGCCTCCTCCCCACGCTGTGAAAAGCCCCATGTTTTGCTGCTTTGTGGTGTACGTGTTGTGGGTGCAGATATCGACTGGAAAACAAGTGCATTGGTGCGTGTAAACCTGCTCCTGTGGGTCAGCACGAGGCTGGCAGAGGGCTGTGGATGAATACTAGTACCATATCATTTGGGTTCTTTTATGTTTTTAAATCAGTGAGAAATACAGTTTAATAAGGTTGGGGTTTTTGGTGGTTTTTTTTTTTTTTTTTTTTTTTTTGAGGAAAGGGGCCTGTGGGATTTCTCATATGTCATTCTTGTTTGCTGTTGCAGGGAATTTCCCAGCTCTATCATTAGCAAGGGGTGGGCAGTGACTGAGTGAATGGAGCAATGAGTTTAGGAGGAAATAGGGCTGCGAAGGCAGCCAATTTAATCTTCTCCATGTAAAATCTTGTAGGTGAGGAGGAGGAAACTCCACCTGATGGCCATCTTTCATCAGACATCTATGTCATTTCAAGTTTCCTCTGTAAGGATTAGGAAGTATAAAAGTATGGAATATTAATCACAACTGATTTGATTGTTAAATTCACCTCTATAATTTCTTTAGGGTTTTACCTTTTTTCAGAATACCCAATTGCTCCAACTTTTGCTTTAAAAGCAACATGAAAATGACTCTTAAGAACAGGTTGTGTCTTTCACTATAAGCTTTTATAAAGAACTTCTGAAGAGTTTGTCTGATTTCTTAAATAAAAGGTTTCTTCTACTTCATTATTGCCTTAAAATTAGCAGAGGTTTTGTATCTTGGTCATTTCTGTTTTTCCTAGGTAGGGCTGGGTAACTGGAAAGGTGTGTGCTGTGACTTCTCTGATCACAGGTGTCAAGGGTGAGAGTATTCTGTCTCCAAAAGAGAGAGCTGGTGTCTTGTATCCCAAATGACAGCAGTTGAAATGAAATGACCTCTAAAACCAAAACCACCCAGAAGTCCTGTGGAGGCCATCTGGCTGATCACCTCCACCACTGCCAGTCCCTTGTGATGTCCTGACTTACCAGCTGCGAGGCACCACAGACTCCTGGTCCAGCCAGGAGATGGCTGAAGAAATTGAAAAAAAGCAATAAAAGAGTACCCTAAAAAGATTTCTAGTGAAGCCCAAACTGCATAAATGCAACAGATTTCAGGCCTTCCTTGAATGTCATGAAGAATCAGAAGCAGATACAATCCTGTTTTTTTTCAGGTCATCCTCGTCCTGTGGAGGGGCAATTCCTGGATGATATTCAGGCTGTCTCATCCCATTTCCTCTTTTTCTGTCTATGTGTGCATGATAACATGTTCCTGTACTGCTTGCAGCAACAGAATGATTTGTACAATAGTCAGAGATCATGTACAGCTGAAATGGCTTGACAGGGAGAAGCCACTGGGTAAACTTTTGGCACCGGCCTCCCAGTACCATGGAGTAAGTCACCCTTCATTGAAAAGTGTGGGATTGCTGTAGGATCGCTGGTGGATATCGCTGGTTTTAGTTACGTAGAATCAGATCAATTTCTCATGGTGTTCTGCCCTTCAGACCCGTGGCTGAGCATCTTCACCACATTCCCAGAGCTGCTGTGTCAGGCTGCTGCATGGAAGCAGCAATGATTTGGTTTATGTGCTGTGGGAGAATCCCCTGCACATGATAATCATAGAATAGTTAGAGTTGGAAAGGACCTTAAAGATCATTGAGTTCCAACTCCCCTGCCATGGGCAGGGACACCTCCCACCAGACCAGGTTGCTCAAAGCTCCATCCAGCCTGGCCTTGAACGTTCTCAGGGATGGGAATGCCACAACTTCCCTGGGCAACCTGTCCCAGTGTCTCACCACCCACACAAGTGGGTCGCTCTGTGAGAGCTTTTGCAAGACTTTGCATGGCTTAAAAATGACAACAAAATCCAGAAATAGTCGAGTGTTTCTGATTGCTAGCTTATCATCTTCCTTGGTCAATTTGCATTTCAAGCTTTTCTCTAGAGCCATGGGAGCTGCAGCTTTGAAAGCTGGGACTTCTAACAGAGCCATTTGCTCTGGGCAGAGTGGCAGGGAGACAGAAAAGGGGCAGGTTTGGGGCTCAGACTGTGGCGATGGGGCCTTAGCAAGGGGCTCCTTTGGCCAAGAGGCTCTCACCCTGAAGGCGATGAGTTTGTAACTCAGTGAAATGCTGAATCACTCAACTGGCAAAGTTGAAGTTACTGCTCTGATAAAATGTGTTATCTCTGCTGTTCTCCGTCTGACTTGTCCTGGAGAAATACAGTGCATAGCTTATTCTTCATCAGAAGTAATTAATACAAAATCAATTGTGTGATGCAATGTTTGCCATGAAAAAAAAATTTACGACAAACTAATTTGGAAATTAATTTACACCAGATTTTGGGAAGGGCTCTGGAACGCAAAACTGTGGTGACTTTATTAATGCCAACATTTCCACATTAGTAAACCTTAAAATAGTCCATGTCCTAGATTTAAAAATAATCTACAAATGGGTCATTTTTCAACCTACAGACTTCAGAAACTGTTGTTAGACAGATCCAAAGAAAAATTCTATTTGCCAATAAAATTTTTCCAAAGGAACTGCTTTAAAATTGGTTAGAACATAATGTAATGACCATAATGTAATGGCTTTATCTAACATTTTCAGCTAATGGTTTCAGTTTCCTATGACTAAGAATTTGGGACAGATACGTATTATTCATATATTAGAAAACAATTTAACTTCTATTTTTAATACAGATGTCTATGCAAACCTTAGTGCTGGGCTGCCTTTTAAGTATTTGTCATCAAATCTCCCAAATTTTAAGTCCATTTGTGATCAGATCCATTTGTCACATTAGATGATGTTTCTTCTAAAATAATCATCAGTGGAACATTAAGTGACAATACCCACATGATGATCTGCAGATTGCAGAGGCAAGGCACAAAAAGATATTACTGAAGCAAGTTCTAATCTTTCCCTAAATTTATGAGATTTTTAACTGCCAAAATTTAAATATAGTATACTGCCATTGCCATGTACGTAATTAAAAAGAAAAAGGAACTGTAAATTCAAGGAATAAGAGATGCTACATTAGCAGATTCATACAACTGGAATATACTTTCTGTCTTTGTTTTGCCGCAGTCCAGTAGCCAGATTTCACAGCAGTAAATCTGTGAAATGTTTTATTTTTTTACTTTCAACACTGCTTTTCATATGACAGCCTCGGTACAAGGTGAACATGACCAAAGCCTCATATTGTTACTACTAATAAATAGGAAAACAGTGAGACCCCCAGAACTGTGTTGATTTTCCTCTATTGTATAAGCTGTTTGACAAATGCATTTGTGAATCTTTAGAAAACTTACTGCAGTCAACTACAATTTTTTATAGTACAAAAGTATCTACATTCCTGTTGTAAGGGCATATCTCAATGAAAACTTCAATGGAGAGACATTTTGGTGGTTTCCTATTAAAGGGTGCTCCAAAACTGTATCTGTCATCTTGTCACAGAAGCTAAATACACAATAGATATAGCACAACGGGTCTTGGATTATTATTTTTTTTTTCTGTGCAAGATGACTATTAATTATAAAGGAATGATGCAAACTTTGTATAGCTAAATGACCTCATCAGTTTTAATGTTCAATATTAAGCACAGATGTTCTATCTTTTTGGGTGATGGAAAATTGCACCATTTGCCAGCTTTGGTCTGATACTAGGAGTGGTCAAAGTCCCTAACTGCTGCGAATTAATCTAGCCTTAGTAGTGTCATCGCTAGAGAGGTAATACAATTTATTTTCCCTTAGGTTTCTTTTTCTGAGCTAGCTTCAGTTGAATTGAATTGCACTGCAAACTAACTTTGAAGTGGTGCCCATGTTGTTCTGCATTTATTCATTTGTCTGACAAAGCCAAGTTTTATAATTCACAGCACCGGTAAAAGCTGACCTGCTCAGCAACTTCATTCCTAGTGAACATGGAAGAACATTTCTTTTTTGGGCTCACAGAGAAATTGTAAGAAGGCATCTGATGAGCAGAGCTGGTCTGGGTTCACAATACCCAGTAGCGTGGACCGGGCTACTTCAGCATCTCTACCGTGGTGACTTATCCAACTTGAATTCAACACATTTTCTCATGTTAGAAGCTCCTCTGTGTGGACTAGCCTATAACTAGAAATTAGATTTCAGTGATGACACTGGCTAACTTTGCTATAAGTAGCCACATGTCTATTTCCTTTTAATTCCAAAATTATTTGTCACTTGGTTGCCTGCACATCAATAACCTGTTTTTGAAGGACCATGGATTAACAAAAAAAAAGTAAAGTGTTGACAAATCGAAACAATGTGAGATTCAATAACTTTAGCATAGTTGAACATGAACAACATATAACCTCACTGCAGAACTACTGGTAGCATTTTCTGCTTATAGGTTAAATTTCCATGGTAAAGTAAACCTTTGCAGCCCGGCCTGTTTACAGGAAAGAGGACAGAAAGAGACCCACATCAAATTCTGCTCATCTCTGCTAGTGCTTTCCTACCGTGGGTTGCTTGGGCAACCCGTGAAGTCTCTGCCTTTTCTCTTCAGTCTAATAAATACTTTCTGTTTTCCCTCACTCTCCTGTCTGTTAGACCCAAATGCTCAAAAACACGGGCTACTTTTTGTTACTTTTTAAAACACAACAAAACTCCAATTTCAGGAAGTCTCTAGATGATCGACCATGATCAAAATTACTTGAATTCTTGCCATTTCTCCCTCTTGCCATGTTTTTCCCTGTCTGTCACGTTGTATGTTTTTACAGCTGTATTTCTTGTTTTCATATTGTAGCATTTGATCGTATGTGCTCCGGCAGTTCTGGATGGTGAGTGTTTCCTCACCATCTTCTGCACTTTGCTACAGTGATCCGTCCATCATATTTCATTATCAAATGCAAGGTTAAATACATTATATAGACATTTTAGGCATGAGACTTGCAAGGTTAATGCAAGTACAGCGATAACTGTACTTTTAATATAATTACGCTTTCTCTGTATTCACTCAGCTATTATTTATTTTTCTAGATATCAGAGTTATGCTATGGAAATTGTTGCTTTCCATCAGGCCTTGTTATCAGAATTCTTCAGATTAATGTTCTTAAGACCAAAATACAATCTACAGAAGATGTCATGTCTTGGGAAACTGTTACCAGAGATACTTTATTTAGTAAATTAATGATCAGCAGTGACACATTGCTCGCACATTAAGTACAGCACGAGACTGCTCTGCAAAACTGTCATTCTAGCAGCAACAGTCTGAAACTAAGTAAACAGTTCCTCTCAAGTTCAAAAGTTAAACATATCTGTAAAATTTGGTTCTCTTTTAAGTCCTGTGAATTCAATAGATAGTGGACAGTATGGGGCAAACAATTACATTTTACAGGTTATATGCATTTATTTTCTTTTTCCTCACAGGGTGTTTTATTTGCTTGTGTGGCTCCTGAGGACAGAAGCTTTAACTAGGAATTATGTCAATTCGGTGCAGAGTCAGGAAGAAAGATTGAACTTTATCATGACAGTTTCTAAAAATAACTTAATTACAACTAGCAACAAACCAATATCAAGATCTCATTGTTCTGTCTCTATAGGCAGGTAAATAAATATCTGAAGATTATCTGTGGTACCACCTGGTGACTCCTAACCATGTGAAACACGCCACATCATTATAATTTAAAAATAATTAATGTGGAGACAGGGAATTTAGTTAGCTGCAAAATAAATAACAATAAACTTCCTGAAGTCCTTTAGCTTAGTCACCCGAAAATTATTAATGCCAGTTGTAAGCAACAAGGAGATCAGACGCACAAGTCAGTCTCCTGAAACAAACTAATGACCTTCTATTCACTCAAACTTTAAAACACACTGTTTCCAGGAAGACTTCCAAAGGTAGCCTACCTTAGAAACAAATCCTGTTTAAAAAGCTTCATATGAATGAATGCAAATAACAAGAGGATGACAGTAATTGATGATATTTAACATGGACACCTTCTACTCTTTTCTCTTTTTTATGTTTCCTCTTGTTTATACTTTGCAGTACTTTGGACAGTGAGGAAAAAAAATCAAGGTCAAGCTATATGGCATAATCTGGGTGCTTTGCAATATTACATTCTCTTAAAATAACTAATCCAAGTTAAGTGAAGAAAAATCTCGGTCAATCAGAAATTTCCTAAGCTGAAGGGTCACCAGAGATGTTCTCTAGCACTTGTCCAGCCTTGGGTCCATCTTGTACAACATTTCCACCCGTGACTGTGACAGACATGAGAAATTTGCCAATAGTAAAAAGTTGAGAGGCACTGTCAATACTGAGTTCACTGAAGTGAATCTGAATATCCATCAGAAAGAAAGTACTGAATAACCGAAAGTACCAGAATCCAAACCTGAGACCAAATTTCATTGTTCAGAAGTGTGCTGCCTTAGAGGAACCATCAGAAGAACTTCTGCCATGAACCCATCAACTGAAACTATCTGAGGAAAAGGAAGATCAGGATGTAGCAGTGAATACCAGGACTATTAGCAGACAGCACCGTTATGCAGAGATGAGAAAAGTAAATGGAAACGGTGCATTCAAAGAGTGAGAGAAAAGTTTCACTATAACAGGGGAGACCTTCTCCATAACAGCGCCCAGCTCCGGTCAGCCGTGTTGACAAGAAGTGTGAAGAAGGGCTGTAAGGATGATGAAGGCAGTGGGGAGCTGATCTTACAACAAGATACAGTCACTACAGTTCCTGGAGGTGGCCCGAACCAGCCTAGCTTTGACCACTTGCCAAACTGATCATGCTCACTACTTTGCTGCTGATTTAATCAGCTAAATTGAAAGGTCAGACAAGAGCCAGAACCGGTTGCACAGGAAACATACGCATGGCCAGGAGAGAGGAGGAGGAGGAGAAGAAAATCAGGGATCATCCCTTTCAATGGCAAGAGGCTGATAGATTGACTCAGCCTGTTCCTGGCAACCTCACCTAACCCAGCAGAGCTCAGAAAGAAGATTTTGTCTATCAACACTCAACCAGATAAGACAGAAGCCAAAGCTGTTGCAAGAACAAATGGGTATAAACTAACCATGAGCAGATTTGTGCTAGAAATTGGCAGGGGTTTAGGATCCGTATCAGTCAGATTCTGCAACAGCTTCTAAAGGGGTTAGTCAGGAAAATAGGAAAGGCATAAATGCTGAGGGACAACCAATAAATACTCAAGTAAAAAACTTAAAATAAACAGGAGATGTTACTTTTTTCACACACAGAGCATTTATAGGCGTGCTGCAACCAACTGCTCTTGGCTGATGTTACAGAGGCCAAAAGGATAAATGGACTCAAACAGGGATTGGACAAATTCCTGAAGAGGAAACCCATCAGTTTCTACTTCAAACGGCCCAAATGTTCCCAGGATGCAGCTCCATAAATTTGTGCATAGGACTATATGTATGGGGCCTGTGGTAGCAGGGGACCGGAGTGCAGGACGCAGGATGTCATGAATGAACTTAGTTGTTCATTTTCAAGCAAATGGACCAGGCTGCATGTCCTGTATTCCATAAGAGACCAAATCAGTGTTCGTAACTGGCCGAAATACTTATTTGCTTAAGACTAGAGCACCAGATAGAGCAAAGCAAGCAAAGCTGTAGGCAAGTTTCCATATCTCAGTTAAAAGAATTTTGTTTGGATTCTCTACCATTAATCAGTTATTGACTTCAATTGCTATAGGTACTAATTGGTAAGCATAGAAAATAGAACTGATAGAAATCAGTATACAATTAAAGCAAAACAGAATTTAGATGTTATTTCTGTTATTTGATTTACATGATTTAATTTTTAAATTATAGATTTGTGCCCCAGAGATGTATAATACACAAGATTTAGCAAATTGTCATACCAGTGTGTTACACAATTCCATAAAATGATGAATCAGACCCCAATAATCATGATACATCCTTAAAAACCCACTTTTTTTTAAAGGAGTCAAGAAAATTTTGTCTGCATTAAAGTCAATGACAAACCTTTTGTAAAGTCAATGATGAAATCCACATGGGATTAATTTTAATTGCCTTTTGTTTTTTATGAGTCTTCAGGACTCACCTACTTGCCATTTCCAGTCTCTGTAACCAGAATATTAATTTTCCTCTTTGACTGCTGGAGTTTTCTCACAGTCTAATAACTCTAGAAGTTGAGGCAATAAGGGCATGTTCTCATAAGGTTTGTGCTGTTAATTATGAGGATCAACTAGGAAACAAACATTTCTTTTAAACTCATCCTGCAGGAAAAGGGTAAGAGTATTTCACAGGGAGATTTGATTGATCAGGAGTGTCCAAGGGATGAAGGGCTGGGAGTGTGGTCCAAGGAGGACCACAGCTAGAAGGACCAAGGTGGGAGGGAGAGTGAGATGCAGATCCCAGCTGAGCTGACCTTGACACCAATCCTCAGGGGCCAGATGGTTTGGGCAATGCTGTCTACTTTTGGGACTGTTCACCTTATTCCTTGTTGCTGCCACTTTTTATAGCCCATTTCCTCTTGCAGAAGCAGGAGTTGCTTGCCTTGATCTCCAGGCAAGCATGCAGTGAGACCAGAGCTGCTGTCCTGCCTTTGACAGCTGGTTGCCCTAGGCAGCTATTGGCTTCTTCTGTGCCTGGTATCAACCTTGCTAGGCGGGCTGCATGTGGGATGGAGGGAAGCAGAGGATGACCCACAGAAAATATTTAATTTCCAGGCCACTTACATTCAAATCAAGCTTGACACCTCAAACATTGCCAATACTTTATGCCATTTTACAGAAGATGGATTTATCTTCTGCTGATCTTAGCTGACTTCATTTTTAGACTTCATTGCTGTATAAACCTCCTGGGAGCTGCTTCATATAAGAACAGTGATAGTGGAGCAGTGAAGACCTCTCTTGAGGCTGGGAAAAAAAAGCATAGAAAAAGCTGGAAATATCTACTTGGAAGAGAAGAGTTCAGCCTAAGGAGAGAAAAAAGAAATCTGCAAGAAACCAGAGTGGCAGGAGAAGACCAAGAGGGACAAAAGTGTTTTAAACTAAAAATAAACCTCAATTCTCAAACTTAAATATATAAAGCTTCCCATTAAAATAACAGTACCAGATTACATCTCTACAGTGCCAAATAATTAATGACTTTTAATAACCCTAATAAATTTGGATTTCATCAAAACCTTGTTGCATATCATTGACTGTTTCAAGCAAGGACTATGAGCTCTTAAGGGAGACTAGCATCTGTTTTAAAATGTACACTGCTGACATCCTTCCCAGGTACATCAATTATAATTAAAGAGTAATAAGAATGCCAGGATGGACTTCTCAGGCACTTTCATGTAGGAGCCCTAGCATTTAAAATTAAATCCATTAATTGTAACTCCTGTACATTTGTGATCTCTCAGACAGCGTACAAACTAATTCATTGCTTTTGCAGTCATGCCAGTCTTTGTTAATTAAGGTTTGTGATTTATTTAATTTGAGCAGGGATGTATCAGAGTGCCCCAAACTGGACTGATAAAAGGTCATCGGTTCATATTCTTTGAGACAATTTGGAATCCAATAGTGAAAAACGTTTCTAGGCGCCTGACAAAAATTGATTAGCAAAATGGGCTCTAATTGTTTAAAGGAAAGCTCCATATTTTCTTCAACCCAGCCATCTGAAAGTTCATATGTTAAGAAGCTCTTCTCACTCTGAAGTGGCTCTGAAATACATTTGAAGATAAAAAGCTATTTTAAAATTATTGTTGGCATTGCTTGGGAGAGGAGGGAGCCACAGTGCTGTCATCATCTGGAAGATTTTATTTCTTTTTTTTCTTTCCATGTATAGCAGCCAACATCACAGTCTCTGAGTGAGACTCAAATATTAACAAATGTGTTCCTCCAAAAAAGTACTGTGGTAGGAGTATCTCTGCTTTACAAATGTGAAAGAGTGGTAAAGAGTGTGGGACTGGTATGACTAAGTCATTGTGGCTTAGAAGGGACTCCCCTCTGTCTCAACAATTGAGCAACCGTACTGAGCATGGACTAGCATGTCTCATCTCAAAGTCAGTTTTGGATGAGTCATACAGTGGTATCAAAGGGAACCCAGAGCAACCAGCTCAGATGTAAATGACCACACTACAGCTATAAGTTACGTGAACTGAATCAGAGAATAGTTGAGTTGGAAGGGACCTGGGGACTTAGTCCAAACCCTCTGTGCAAAGCGGGGCAACAGACTGCTCAGCACCTTCTGCAGTGAAGGTCTCTATATCCACAAGGATGGAAGTTTCACAAGGTATCTGTCTGGATCCCATTCCAGTGTTTGGCTACCTCCACCATGAAAATTTCTTCCTAATAAACAGTTGAAAATACCCTGTTTTCCCTCATTGCAACTTGTGTCCATTGTCTCTTGTCTTCTTGCTGTGCAAGAGTGTCCAGGAGTCTGGTTCCACCTTCTCTATAACCTCTTATTAGGTAGTTATAAACAGCAATAAGGTCTTCATCATCTTGTCTCAAGGCTGAACACCAAATTATTTCAGTTTTCCTTTGTACCATATAGTTCATCTCCTCATTATCTTGTTGGTCCCCTGGTGGGTTTGCTCCAGTATTTCAATGGTTTTATTTCCCTGAGGAATACGAAATTGTATGCAACTCTCCAGATGCGGTCTCATAATTACAAAACAAAGTGAAGACTCACTTCCATCAACCTACTCTCTATGATCTACCTAATATAGCCTGCTACACAGTTTGCTGCAAGGGCACACTGCTAACACACGTTCAACTTCTTGTCTAGGAGGACCCTAGGTCCTTCTCTGCAAAGATGTTTTCTAGCTCACTTACACAGAAGGTTAAGGGAAGTGCTGAGCATTTAAACTACAAATCAAGAGTCCTGACTGTGGTGTCTTCAACTCCTCCTAACAGTATTTTGAAAATCCAAATTTACTGGCAGAGATTAAAAGACAAATGTCTTTTCTATGTTTTTTTTTTTTTTTTTTTTTTATAGT
>VZRU01010602.1:570-63901 GCA_013398155.1 Pedionomus torquatus
CATGGGAAGTGTAGTCCAGGCGCGGGAGGCGCGCGACAGGAGGCGCGGGGCGCGAGGCGTTCCCCTCAGGTCGGCGGGCCGCGGCCGAGCTCAGGGTTTGAGGAATTTCACCTTTGTTACCTGTGTTTTTAACCCTAAAGGAGGCTCAGGCTAGACTGAAGTCGTCATGGATGGCGCAAGCACCTCTGATTTTGCAGGCATTAAGTGTTTCCAGCCTTCTGTTTTCAGGGACAGGCGTGACTTCAACGAGGCCGTGTAAAAGTGATGAAAAATGGACTGTTCTTCAAGCTTTTTGCTATTATGTGTCACCTCCTGATCTCTGGGGCGACATTCTGTGCCGTGGCCACGTTAGTCTGAACACTTTGGTGTCACTTTGCCTGGTGAGGATGGCCTGGATAGAGAGAAGGCCCTCGCTGGGATGAGGGAGGCTGCGGGAGGCCTCAGCCACCTGCCTGTGCAGGCCCTTGGCTAAATCTTTGTCAGCTGGCCACGTAAACACAGCCACATGTGAAGACTGAATCTCTACAGGTCAGTGAATTGACGATAATAAGTCTTGTCCTGGCAGCTGAAGCCCAGGCCGCCCACCTTGCAGCTGTGACAGATGAAGTCCTTGGTCTGCTGCCATTCCTTAGGCGTACGCTGCCTGACCTGCCCCACCCCGGTGCTTTTTGTCCGGTGCCTATATGCTGACTTACTCATATCTATTTATATATCCAAAGCCAACTGTCAGCATTTCTAATAGCGTCTTCCCATTGTAGTGCTTTGGCAGGTGTTTTAAGCTAAAAAATAAACCGCCTGTTTGACCGAGACTGTAATAACTGAGGCCTGCACCAGGTGGCAGTGCAACCCTAGAAATGTACTGGAGTGCTGTGACTCCTTTGGGTAACATTTTTATGCACTATTTGAGACACTGACCTATATGGTTCACTCACTCCCCGCTAATAGCATGCCTATCTGTCTAGACAAAAGCAGCCTTAACCTTTTTTTTTTTTACCCTGCTGCTCCCATCATTTTGCAGGTTCCCCAGAGGAATTACACCAACTAGATTATCTTCTGCTGGTAGAAATAAAAACTCATGCATCATCAAGAGCCTGATTTTATGTCAGTATTACTAAGAGTACAAAAAAAGGCTGTGACTCTACTCTCTTGGGGAAACACATGAGAAGGGAAACATTAGTGATATGTTCACTTCTGGTCCAGGAAGCTGCTGAAATACATCGTAGGTAACTGAGTGGAGAGATGTGCCAGGTCTCAAGAAAACAGATTATTTAAGTCAATATCTGAAGTACAGAAAGAGAGTATTAACCTAGCAGTAGAACTGTAGGAAAAGCTAGTTGTTTTCTTCCTGTTGCAGTCTATCATTATTTAGCATCCAGTGTTCCACAAATTGCATTTAGTGAGAATGTATAGTTCGTTTGTCTGACAGTTAACCCATCCCAAACATTTGCATTGCATAAAGTATGCATTATGCCCTAAATGTAAACAGCATCATTACGGTATTTCAGTGCTAAGGGTGTACAGTGTACTTCAGATTAGAAAGAGAAGTAGAATCTTAAAATTATGCCTACATCTGTGTATGTGTGTATAGTCATTAGACAGAACTCATGCCTTTCATGTAAAAATGTTTATTGAATGAAAAGCAAAGAGTTTATTTGACAGACCAACATGGATATTAAAAATTTCTTTACCGTTAGTCACAAGCTTCTATGCTTTGCTGCATCATGGCCATTGTCTATCAAAAATAAAAGTACTGATTTATCTTTACAAGGATTTGGGAGCTGAGAGTTATCTGGACAAGAGAAAAATAATCGTGACATATTGCAAAAGCATCCAGATGATACAGCAAAAGGTTGATTCACCCTTTTGACAGAGCTTGTGTCTATTTGTTAGAAATCATAATTCAGGAATATGACTGAAATCTGAACAGCCCTCAGATCATAATTTTTCAGCAGCTGCCAAAACATGTTTGCATAGGGTACAGCTGTTTCTTTTCAGGTGAAAATTCTGCCTCCGTGACTCATTCCTTTCTTAGCATTAGACTAAAGCAGTGTATTCTGCATAAGGCTATGATTTTAATACACTGGGACATGATAAGTGAATATTTCAGCTACTGCTTAGTGTGAATGTGCCATGTCCTTCAGGTGAACAATTATTTTAAAATTTGTTTTGGTGGAGTTAAATTCAGTTTTCCATAAAAATGTATACAAGATCACTTTTTACTTTCTTCAAGTTATGAAAACTGTTAAAACTTTTTAAATCCCTGAGTTTTTACCCATGTTTGTTTTCAGAAATAGCAGGAGTTTCATCATCCTTCCTTATGTATAATAACATCATTTTCAACATAATATCAAAGTTAATAGGATTCAGATAAGCCTTGTTGTTGATGATCTTCCAGTTTCCTCTGAAAACAACTAAAAGAACATTTTGCATATGGAATCTGTCTATGGAGCCTATGGGGAAACGGCAGATTTGGCATCTCAGACATAGGAATTTCTGTGTACTTTTTTAAAATAATATTTTCTGAGAAAACTACATACTAATAAGTTGGAAAAATTGTGGAATATAATTGCACTTTGAAATGCTTGTGGTACCAGTAACCAAAGACCATATTTGAATTTTTAAAAGTTTACCTTTTATATTTAATTTAATATTCATTTGTTAAGAGTATGTACTGTGTAGAAATTAATGTGCAGGGTCATATTAGATGTCCCTACCTGCAAATTTTTATATATCATTAACAGAAATATTAAACTTGTTCAACATGATTAAAAATTGATAGGAAGTGGTATTTCACAGTTTTGGTATAAATTCTAACAGGACAAGATTTTATCTTTTTATTCATCATTTAGGCAAAAACTTTCTGTCACTCTCCAAAAGCAAACCTTACCCAATGCAGAAAAGTGAAAATCAAATAGTCCAAAAGATGAGGCAGTGTTCAACCAAACTTTCAGCCTATGTATATGTTATTTCAAGAGCTTATAACTTTTTGCCATATACACTAGTAATTTTCCGTGCTATTTATTTCTTTCTAAGCTAAATATTCTTAGTTGAGAGCTCTCGTTCCCCCAGTAGTGGCACTTACAGGGACAAACACACCTATAATAAAGCATTTCAATTCCTGCACATTGCAAGATCAAGAGGTTTCTTTTTCTTTTTCTTTTTCTTTTTCTTTTTCTTTTTCTTTTTCTTTTTCTTTTTCTTTTTCTTTTTCTTTTTCTTTTTCTTTTTCTTTTTCTTTTTCTTTTTCTTTTTCTTTTTCTTTTTCTTTTTCTTTTTCTTTTTCTTTTTCTTTTTCTTTTTTTTTCCTTTTCTTTTTCTTTTTCTTTTTCTATCTTTACAAGTGTATCAAAAGCTTGTAAGATAAATAAAAGCATAAAAGCTTGTAAGATAAATTCCAAACTTACCAAATCCCAAACTTAGTGTCAAAATTTGTCATCCTGGAAACTACTTCTACAATGACATTGATCCCGTCATTGAAGAGAGTTGTAAACCTCCTGTGAGACACCCTATCTTAGTTAGTCTCCTGCTACACTGGACATGAAGCAAAGTCAATTCATTCACCCTGGACTTTGTATCTGTCTTGGAGGCATTGAAAGATTGATGCAAAATTCTTCATGAACTAGTTAAAAAAAAAAAAAGAGCAAACAATAGTCAAGCCTCCCTAGGTACAAACCCATATTTGAACATACAGAGAAGTATTTACTCACACCTACTAAGTAATTATTCATCTTCCAGGCTGCAAAATTGGACACTGATAAGCTAGGGGGAAAAAAAATAAAGAAGTTGAAATCAAGTATCTAAACTCCTTTAAACATTTGGCTTCAATTGCTTTGCACAATCAAGAAAGTGAAAGGTAAATAAAATTAATTAGTGAAAGAATAGATTAATGTTAAAGTTCTTACACCTCAATGAAATGAACACTTCTGTTCACCCTTGGTTTTGCAATCTCTCTCTGAGTTCAGGGGTACTACTCACATATCTAAAGTTAAACATGAAAATGTTTGTAGAATCAGACCCGGAGGGTATAGGAGAACATTTGGTTCATTTTTCATTATTAGTCCAGCTCTTATCTGAGACAACAGTGAGAAAGCTAGAATATGCATGTGCAACATTACTGGCAATGGAAGAAGGGGAATTACTGGTATATTTTAAAATGAAGGTGAGAGTTGGTGTTTGACCATAGACATGAAAAATATGACGTTTTCATTCTGATAGATTTAAAAGCATCCAAATGATTTGTCTATAATTACTCAGAAGAAATCAAAGAAATGGAGCATAACTAACAGAAAGTCAAAAAATCATTATAACTGTTTATAAATATTAATCACCAGTACCCTTTCTTAATTAAATTAGCTATCACTCCTGATTAATCTCATCTTTAATGAGCTTCTTCACACTTATAACAACGGATGCAGTCCATGCACAATGAATACAGTTCAAACATAGTTGTTTAGATTAAACTCTAGCAATTTTCTTAGAAAAAAATGTTCTCTCCTAAAATTATTTCAGTACAATAGCCCATTCTAAGTAAGTAACTGCATGCTCCTTTCCTTCATCTAGCAGGTTAGTGACCAGAACTGCCTTATTTATGAAAGCAGCTTATTAGAAGAAGTATTGGGCACTGGTGATACACAGTCACTTTACAGTGCTATGGAAGAAAGGGTATTCAAGGAGATAAACTGGAAAAGACTTTCCCTCTACTAAACAAAGTATTCTGATCCATATCAAACTGCTAGGAAAAAACAGAACTGCTGTAAAGAAAAACAGTATTTCTGATAAATTTTACAAAAATACTGGAGTGGTCTTTTTTGTTTTTCATAGGCTGGCTGATTCTGATCTTGCTTAAAATATTGATAACTGACATTGATGTCAGTTGGTGATGCTTTACTTGTGAGAGACTTGAATCCAGCTTATATTTTAAAAGAACTGCAGTGTGTAGTATGTTTGCATAAAGAAGTATGGTGAGTCCTTCTACACCCACTTCAGTTACCTTTGGATGACTGTATACTGTTTATCTGTTTAAAAATCTTGCTTTCATGTCCTTCTCTCTCTGAATCTCTAACAGTCATCCCAGTGAAGCGCATCACATCTGGTTTGCAGTAATAAGTTTATTTCCTTGGTAAGACTGTGGGAATTCTTCCTCAATGCATGTTATGTACAACCCTGTAAGATCATTTCAAGGTGTCTGATGGAATTTTATTTTAAAGATGCTTTGTCAACTGGTTCAGGCTATCTGTACGTTTGGTGTGAGTGATACTGTGCCTCTTAAAAAAACATCCACAAATACAGAGGAAAGGGACCATCTAAATTCAGCTGAATTTCATTCATACTGCATATGATCTTCTGCAAAAGATGTATTATTCAAATCCTGGTGTCAGGCCACCTATAACAACAAAACCATGGCCAAACCGTTCTTAGGGCATATGTGGGTTATGACTGGGTGGCCAGTAGGTTTAGACACAATAGAAAATGCCTCATCATAGCAGGCTTTCTGAGTGTAAGAAGGGATAGAGAGAAGCCTGGCAGCACAGGATAGTGACAAACACCTTTTATGGGTAAAATTTCTGTGTCAGTCATTGTCATGTTTCTCTGTTTGAAGTTAAATACTTTGCAGTCTCACAGAGCTCAAAATCTGTCCTGTAGAGTCAGCCTGGTCATCTAAATAAAATAAATTAAATAGCATGAGGTCTAATGCATGTCTCTGAGGCATTTCACTGGGTACTTCTCCTCAGTAGTCTATTATCTTCTGTTTATGGTCCTTCAGCCAATTTTCGCTCTGCCTGAAAATCAATTTGAATTCAGTAAAAAGCTAGCAGTACATTCATTTACATTCCTGACATCTACTCATGCTGTAATTCGGTAACAAAAAACTAGTTGCTTTATCTACTCACTTAGTGTTAAGATCACCTAATGAGAACGAAAGTATTTATGGAAGTGCAAATTAATGGATACACTGGATTTTATTTCAAATGTTGCATAATGGCCTGAAAAACACAGTGCATTGCACTGAATGGCATGTCCCTAACGGAGAAATATTTCAAATGGCTAAAATCTCATGTTGGCACCAAGTAGCTGGATTTTCAAAAGGGTTTAAGTTATTGAGTGTTGAATGCTATTGAACCTTGGGTCTTGAGTCTGCATGTACTCTTAAAAACCTGGTCATGAGTTCCCTTGAAAATCTAGTTTTTATTGTACAAGATGTTTGAATTAAGGTATTCACCTTTCCATATATTCACAATATATGTTCTGTGGTTTTAAAGAGGGACCAAAGGGAAAGTTACTTCCAAAAATAGTCTGTGCTTGTTCAGCCTTTAAAAATGAAAAATAGATCTTTAACGAGTAATGGTTAACAATGTGTCCTCATTACTCATGTTTAAATTGCTTTTCTTGGCACAAAACATTTCTATGCTGGAGCCTCTATTCCATAGTTGGAGAGAATCCAGCATTTTAAATCTTTGATCAAACTCACAAAACTCCTTGCAATTACTCTATCTTTGCTGGTAAAATGAAACCCTCAAAATGTGTTAATAAAAGTCTTCAAACACACACTTTTGTATCTCTCAGCCAGACATAGGACTCTAATGGGGATCTTCTGCTACAAATATTCAACAAGTGTTTGGAATACTCAAATGTAGCATACGACAGTGTTAAAAAGCAGATCTCAGACCTCTCAGCTAAAGATCGTATTCCTGAATGTTTTTCACATTATTCATTAGCTTCTAATTACTAGAGTGATTCCTTTGAGAGCAGAGCTTGATAACATACTATTTATATTTTTCCTCAATGAAAATCAATTGTATCTTGGTCTTACAGAAGAATGTGAGGACCCGTCCTAGTTCCTGACACAAGACAGGGAGCAGAAAAGCCTACGTAGTGTACATACCGCTGTCAAGCATGAAGGTGGGAAGAAGCACAAGTAAGAGAAGCAAAGTTTCTTACCTTACCAAGATATTTCCAGCAATGTTTATTGTATCATGACAGATAATATTAAAATCACCTTTTAATACCATCTGGTAGGCACGGCAGCTAAGGAAAACTTGTGAAACAGTCACGGGTTATCACAGTTGGTGTGCTCTTGCTTTCTTAGCATTGAGTTTGAAGACAAAGGGTACACTTACAGCGTCTGAGGCAGACGGTTGCTGACAGCAGAGCTTCTCAGCTCCATGCTTAATGATTACATAGCTTCCAAAAAGGAGACTCATGTCTAGATGTCTCAAGACATGTAACTTGGAAGATTTGACTCTGTAGACACACCCTGTTCATTCTACCCTGAAAAGTAGCCATTCTCAACAGCTGTTTTGGCGAGGTTTTGGCTTGTACAGTTGCTACCAGGAAAAGCTGATTAGAGATCAGCTTTTAATTTTTTTGGTTCCTTTCTCCCTACCCTCCTTCCATGCATCCAATCTCTTTTTCTTCTTCCTTCCAAGAAAATAAAATTTAAAAAAAAAAAAAAAAAAAGAACAAAACCCTCAACATTTTCTGCTTAGTTTGATCATTCTTCCCCTCCTTATTTTTCGGTTCGACCACAAAACCAGACAACCCATTATTCTCCCAGATCTACTAATGAGCTCCTTTCTCAGAGTCTTTGTACCCTGCATAATGAAGAACATCTGCATCTTGCGTAAAGCTTGACATTTCCCTGCCTATTCACCAATGGCCTTTTTCTCTTTTCTTTCAATGACTGAATGGATTAACGCTGCAATACTACTAATGCAGTGCATGGGAAAGGAAACTGGCAGAGTCTCCAGAACATTCTATTCTTATCACCTTCCTTTAATGTTTCAGTAGAATTGCCCAATTCATATGGTAATCATTTCCTTCTAATCAGTGTTTCATATGTAACCTTGCTTATTCACTCCTACTTATTCCTACTTGCCAAGAAAGCTGAATGAGACTATTGGGGGTATCTGTCTTTCATGATATTGAGAACAGATTAATAATGCTGGCAGCAGGCTAACAAAAAGATGTTTTTCATTAATTAACACTTACAAATCATTTGTTAGAGGTTACACAGTGCTTAATGTATGCTTTAATAAACAGCTATTACAGGGACCAGCCAACAAATAAATTGGTTATAACTATACAAGCTCTTTTGATGTGCTTATAGTATGTCTCAACCTTCCTACAAACAAGGGGCCACCTACTAACCTGAAAAAAGTGCTGACTACCTAGTCCTGTAGAAATGGACTGTATTGTGCATCACTGTTGTAACATATTTCATATGAATGTATTACATTTTATTATTATAATAGCATATCCCTTTTTATTGTACCTTACTAGTTTGGTCATGTTCTTAGGATTGTTTGTCAGACCATTTTTTTGGAAGGGAGAGAGACTATTTTCAGGCTGCCTTGTGATGTCTGGCAAACCACCAGTCATCCAGGTGGAAGCACAGTGATGTATGGTACACACTGTTCATGTAAGGTGCTATTAGCAGTTTCTTTATTAACTCTTACTAGAATGGTACTCATGGACTTAGATCCCAGTCATTAACATGATTTAACAGTTGCGTACACACACACATGTGCAGATACAGCCTATATTTCCTACGAAAGCATCTGGTTCTCATTTAACACTAGTAGAATATCAAGTTTCAGAAGGGCATTTAATGAAGAATGAAAAAAAAAACTGGATTTAAATATTTGAAAAAAGGGCAGAAGAGCTTGTCTTCTGGTGGACAAGGACTACATTAAGTCTCCCAGTGTCCTTGCTGTGTCAGGAAGATCCAGGGGATCTTACTTAACTGCCATAGATGGGCAAAAATATTGTAAAACATAGTGCTGTGCAGATGAAAGTTTAAAATTCACATGCTTATAAAATTCCTGTAAGCCCATTGTCTTCCATATAAAAGCAGAGTATATAAAAGAGAGCCAAAGGTGTTTTCCTTGTTACCTGTCTCTGATCTCAAAAGCTGCATTTGCTCCATATATATTCTGAGATTCCAGAATGTCCACTGGGCTGATTCCAAGACCTGAACTGGATTCTCCATAAGATCCATCTGCTACAACAGGATTTTTTGCCAATTTCAAGATAAATGCTTCCTTACAGAATCACCTGAAAAAATATTTTTTTGAAAAAGGATATTCATATGTGATTATTTTATATTTGCTGGGGAAAATGCATGAAGTAGTTCACACTCTTTATAATGGATATACCAGCAAAACAACCTATAAAAATGTAGTCCTATATCAGTTAAACTCATTAGGAATAAGTTACAAGAAAACATAAACAAGAACCCTTGGCCAGACTAACCACACCTGCCAATTCTTTAGAAAGATCTCAAAGTACTGCAGTAGTATTTGTAAAATTTTGTGCCTGATAACACTTTGAACTATCATGTATGTTCCATTTTATAGACATGGGGTGCAGCCTAGGGGATTAAGCAGTAAGAATTTAATTTCATTTAAAGCAGTGGAGAAATCCTACTTTATAGTCTTTGGTCTTTGCATAGAAAAGTTTTCATGAACTGGAGTCTAAGCAGTGTTCACATAACTGTCTTTACACAACAGGTTTTATGAAACATAGGATTTATGGTGGCTGAAGATTGCTAAGAAGCAATGCCTTTCAATGATCTTTTATAATGTTACAGTGATTCTTAGTAAGCAATATTCTCAGCAAATGTTGTGTTTTAATCAGCAGAAGAACTTACTAGATGGTTGCAGGTAATACCTATAATGATTAACAATAAGAGTGGGTTGATAATATCAGTAACTCCAGAGCCAAGATAAGGTAAGGCGTGAGTAAACATCTTAGAAGATAATGTTTGAACCTCTGACCTTGGTGCTCAGAACAGAGGAAGCTGTTTCTCATCTTGCCTGCCAACAGAATTATGCCTAGAGACTGCAGGCTGCCCAGTCTTAAAATCCTTGCACAGGAAATGGTTTAACTTTGTGTAGCATGTATGAAATATATTTGCAATAGGAAGAGAAGTAGTTTTCTTTCTATTTCTCTAAGCAATTAAAATTGTAACATTATAAATATTCAATACGTATTTGAACCCAGACAAAAATATCTGTTCAGCAGACTACAGTGAGATTAACTGAACAGTGCCTTCTTAAACCTGGACAGGATTCCTAAAATGAATTCACCTGCAGTATCCATGTTTGCACTTCACCAAATTGTTCTCTGCTTAATTAGTTACTAGCCACAGTTTGTTTCATGCTTTTAATCTTGATATTTTTCCCATTGTTTTAGCTAGCTAGGACTGATTGCTCAGCTACATATATATTAGATAATAATTAGCTTAACAGCACGTTAGATTTATAGAGCAGTTCAACAGTAACTCATTACTGGTTACACTAACCATGTAGTGCACGCTAACATAATTAGTCTAGATGCACTGGAGTAACTATGATATATTGTATATATGGTTGAATGCTTGGTGTAGTATTACCTGACCCAAGAATCAAAAATAAAGTTGATTTCATAGGAGGGAAATTCAGGGTCTCTGTCAGAGGACAGGGCAGTTCCAGCAGGAGTCCTCCTTCTCCTTCTCCCTCTCCCAGCTGCCATCTTCGTTCTCTGGCACTGGGACCCTTCAGCCTGGCCTGTCCCCGGGGTGCTCCCACAGTGCCCCATCCCCAGCCACGGGGCTCGGGATGGAGGGATGTGTTTGTTGTAACTTATTACACACCCCAGATCTGACTCTCAGGAAAGAAAGATAACCTGGTGGCTGAGGTACTGGGTCCAGAAGATTTCATTTTCTTTTCCTTGCTTGGTGGTGCTTCATTTCAGTCCTGAATTAATGCTTCAGCTTCCCCTCTGTAAAATGGGGATCATAGTCTTCTTTTTGTCTATCTAGACTGGAACCTTTTTGGAACAGATGCTTTATTTTACCATGCACACAGGAGGACCCTGAGCACAGGCCATGCTAATACTTTAAGTTAGAATAAGTAACTCTTATTACATATAGGGAAAAATTAAACAAATCAGCCACCTTTTGGAAAGGGCTAGTTCTCCAGCTGCCCTAAGAAAACAGCTTGCTTTTTTAATCCTTACCTCTCTCCTTTCTCAAGAGTCCCACAACTCTTTCTCCTCTTTCCTGTACTCTTTTTGCGCTCCATTTCTCCAAAAAGCAGACAGCAGGACTAGCAGGGATACATTTTCCCACAAACATGTTTAATACATGCTAAGTAAGTTCTTTTCTAGGCAGAAACTGGGATCAAAAGTGCATTTCAACTGATTTTCTAGACGTCCTGAACAATACTTTACAGAAGAGCAGTACCCCTGATATTGCGCACTAGCTCCAGCTCAACAAAAAATTGGCAAAGGTTATGGCCAAAACTTAAAGAAAATACCCTCAAATCCGCGGCGCTCAGCGTGGCGCTTCCGGGCCGGTCGCAGGGCGCCTGCTCCGCGGGCAGCTTCAGCACCGGGAGCGGGGGACAGCGCCCCGCCCCGCCCGGCGCGGCCACGGCTCCGTCGCTGCTGGTCCCGGGGGGGGGGGCAAAAAATTCACCTAAAAAAGAAATAAAAAAAAAAAAAAAAAAAGGGCCAGGTAATAGCTGGCTGGCCATTGTGGAGCGTCTCCCGGACGGGCAGGTCCCGGTATGCGGCTTTATGCCCTGGCAGCCGCCGGCGGGTGAGCGGGAAGTGCTGTCTGCTCCGGGCTGAAGCGCGAAAGCAGCGTGGAAGCTGCTCCTCCAGCACGCAGCAGCTTCCCCCGAAAATCCCTTTGCTCTCTCTGAGTCCCGGCAGAGTAGGCAGGAGAGTCGCTTTCACGGTGGAGATTTCTGAGCAGCGACCGTCGAGGGACATCAGTGTGGTAGCAGGTGGCACCAGTAATTAGGGCAGCCAGTGCTCGCGGGTGCTGCTGTGCTGGAAGACAAAATGTCTTGCTGCTGAGGCACCCCCTTAGCCCCCTGAGGATTCACGCCTCTTTGGGGCTGGGAAATCATAGGTAAAATATCGGGGTTTTCTCTGCTTCTTTCCTTCTTGAGCTTACGTCTGAGTTTAAACACCTCCAGAAATCAAACCGGGGTGACAGCCAGTAAATATAGAAGGGGAATGACAATTCCTGTTTTGACCCAAAGTCAGTTGAAGTAAATTGAAAAATAGCCCTTTCCCTTCAATAGTTTGTAGATCAGACCTTTGGACCCTGAATGGACTGAGGGATTTCACTAGTGAATACTTCTCTAAAGCAAACAACACTAAGACCTAGTTCTGTGTTTCCTTCATTGCAAGGAAAAATTCACTGCTAGTGAATTCCACTGAAGGAGCAATCAGTCTTTTAATTTACAGTGGAATTTCCTGAAAATGCAAGAGGATCTGACAACACCACCTTTTGAACAGCCATCTTCTGCAGGAACACTTGAGAATGCTTTCCTTAAAGCAGATTGTACTTCAACATCAGAACACTAAGAGTTTGGGATAAATTGTTCGAAACCGCTTTGATTCAACAGGAGTCTTTTGATTTGTTCTAAAGAACTTTGTCCCTAATAATGCAACATTAGGAGATTTCTGCTCCATTTTCCCTAAAGATGTGCACTTTATTATTACAAAATCATTACCATTACATGGGCAAATAATGTGCTTTAGCAGAACAAAGAGAAATGCCACCATACTACTGAGGAGGTTGAGTATCACTGGATAAGCTATTTTTCATTATATTTGTTTCAATTAAAGAGAGATGTCTTTAGTTTCAAAGGGTTTATTAATTGCTAGCAACTCTCAGAGCTGTGATATAGTAGAGAAAAAAAGACAGCTTATTTAGAAGTACAATGTTTAATAACTAAACCACCTATAGAGGCTTGCCCCTGCTGGTCTGTTGCTTTTCTTTTAACTATGCCTATGTTCATCTTTGGCTAGCCTGACAAAAGGCATCTATGTTTGTGGAATTTTCCATATTGCATCTGTATAAGAATAGATTAATAAATCATTGTGCTTTAGTACTTGTATCATGTTCCCATGGTTTAGGTCTGAATTTAGGTTTCCATGATTTAGGTATCTTATGGGCAGCACGTCTAATTAAATGTGCCATCCACAGGTACCCGGTCACACTCTATCTGAACAGGCTCTATTCACTACCAAAAAAAGTTTTCAAACTTCTACTTAGTTGACTGCAAGTATGAACCAGAGTAATACTCCAAATGCCATAGGGTGATTTTCTCAATAGAAAGCACAAGTGTTACAAGTTTGCTCAAAATAAATTATTTCCATTCAAACGTCTGTGCTATAAATCCTCCTCTTCTGCACCGGCCATGCAAAGAGGCAGGACAAACACTCTGTGTGCACCCCAGCCTCTGGGCTATTCCTCCCTAGCAAGTCGGAGTTTGGCCATACGTACCCTCATCTCTGCTGCTGCTGAAGGAAAAGAGGCTGTCAGGCACTGTGCAATCCTGTGTCCCTCTATTTCTCTGAGCCTATAGACAGCTCTAATCTGAGAGCACAGAGATATCTTTAAAATACTCCCAAGCCATCCCCTCCTGCCTAAAACTTGGCTGGCAGGAGGAGTTCTGTATCAGTCCATCACTCCAGGGACGTTATCTTTTGTTTAGACAACACTAAGTGAGACTGATGTTATATTTATCAGTGCAATAAACTGTTTCTAAGGTACCCATCATTTACTTTCTAAGACCTAGTACTGCTTTTATGCTTCTCTAAAGCAGAGATTAAATTTAACAAGGAAAGAGAAGCTATGGAAGCTTTGTAGGAGAAAGTCTATAAAAAAACCCTCCTATATAGTAAATAAAAAATCAATAAAGAAGGAAATGTTTCCAAACTTTGAGGGGTAATTACAAGCCACAGAGGGGAAGAAAAAAGAAGTAGAGTTCCTTTAAAGAAGTATGCGTAGTTAAGCCTTAGTTGTTTGGACGTTTGTTGGTTTTTGTTGTTGGTTTTGTTTTTTTTTTCGGAAAATAGTGCCTGCACCATTAGAGGTTTAGTTAAGTCTACATGGGCAAGTTCAAGTCCAATTTGTAAGCAGCCATCCAGCAGTTAGGACAAATACAAGCAATCTAATGTGTCACATTTCTATTTTAAAAAGTGATCTTCAACAGTCTCTCTGCAAGTTTCTTGGTCACCAATAAGGCTAGTTTGATTCATGGCAGATATTCCTTTTTCACATGTTGACAGTGATCAGTAAGAGGGTTTGAGACTTCTTGAAGCAGATTATGTGCCTCTTTCCAAAGGTGGAGGGACAAGGCCTGTACCAATGAGAAAATTCTCCTGCAGTTCAAATGAGGTACAGCAAAACCCCTATAGCACTTCTGTTGTGCATAGCAGAGGGGTTGCAAGGCAAGAATCTACATGCCTGTGATGCAAATAAACAGCCTGTTGTATACAGGTGGTGGGTTCATTTCTAAAATGAAAATTTTATCATATTTGTCATTAAAATTAAAAGAATGTAGGTTTAGCAGCTGAATGTTGAGCACTTTTGGAAATTATTATGAAGTTTCAAAAACATTTGCTTTCTATTTTTTTGCAAAGATGCTGGTACATGCTTGGGCACGTTATGTTGGACCTTTTTCCCTTAGCAAGCAACTAAAAGCCGTATTTGTTACAGCAACCACATTTAAGTAGCACTTCAAACTTAGTAAACTCTGCGTTCTCTTTTTACACCACTAGGTGTGAGTGTTGGAGCTTTTTCTGTTGTTGGTTTTGCAGTAATGTATATAAAAGTTGCTGTCGTGTGTCCTGTTGAATTCCCAGCCACCCTAGCAATTCCCAGATGAACTCTGATGAGTATCCAGTGTGCAAGTGGGCCCGTTCCACGATACAGCACCCATCTGCAGAGCAGAATAGCCCACTTACATGTGAAACTGCAGCTCTTAGATCCTTTTTGGCAGCTGTGCATGCACACACTGGGGAGCAGGGGCCCCTGGTGCACAGTTTTGTGGGACTTCTGCAGAGAAGAGCAACCCAGAGTTGGAATTTGAAAGGAAAATGTCACTGGGAGACCTCAGAGGATTTCAGAAACTAATTGCAGGAGACTAGTGTAGAGAAGGAAGTCTAATCAGCTTATCAGGAGAGAGGAAAGTCAGGGAGCAAAGGTCTAGGGACAGGAACTGGAGCACCAGTTTGTCTCCTTGCTGTGTTTCAGCTATTTCATTTTCTGTCTATCTTACATTTTCTGTCTATCTTACTCCCATTGCAGATGGAGGAGGTTTTTATTCTCCTACCGTCTCCTCTCTGACTCTATCCACTTGAGTTTCCCTCCACCACTTTTCCTGTTTACTTTATGTAAGTATGTAAGAGTCGCATCTCATACAGCACTTAGGCAAGCAGGGATCCAAATTTTGTCCTGTGGCATGTAGGTACACTAGTAAAGAAAAAGTATAATATAATGTGTCCAAAGACAGTATACCTTTTGAATCCTCAAGAAAAGTCACAGGAAAGAACGGCCTTCACATGGATGCATAAGCTGTCAAGAATATGACTGCAATTAAATATCAGTAATTGCAAATTTATTGCGTAATTTAAGAAAATCTTGCACAACTGAAAGATTAAAAAGTAGGAATTACCTCCAGGCAGCAATATATTAAAATATTTAAATGAAATTCCTTTACACAA
Source organism: Pedionomus torquatus (assembly GCA_013398155.1). Lineage (NCBI taxonomy): Eukaryota > Metazoa > Chordata > Aves > Charadriiformes > Pedionomidae > Pedionomus > Pedionomus torquatus. The sequence continues at coordinate 16,081 of VZRU01010602.1, forward strand.
GACAGAAACTGCCATTTATAACATGAAGGCAAATCTCTATTGTGAGGTTAAGAACAGCAAAAAAAAAATAACCAACGCATTTTACTTCATTTTCAAATGTCAGGTGTTAAAAGGCAAATTTGCATGTGGCCTGTGATTTGGCTGCACTCCTTTGTGCCAATCAAGTGTGCTGCCTGCCTTGTGCAGAGAGGAGAATTAAGGGGTGATGTGCCCAGAAAGGGGATCCTCCCTCTCTACTTGGGCTTTCAGGCAGCATTACTGTCTGAATTATAAAACCTCTTCCTGATCCTGCAGGAGAGAAGGCTTTTATATCTCTTATAAAGACATTGCATAGTACAGCTATGATCTAGTACCAGGTTAGATCTTCTTTGGAAATATTCCAAATAACATCTAGTGTTTAAACATAATCAAGATATTTAGAAGCAAACATGTTTAAACTAAGTGATGTTTTAGAACAACCACTTCCCCTGTTTTCTAGCGGTGTATCACTTTTGACTGTGTAGTTTAAAAATTGACATCAGATTTTTCTGTTTCATGTGACTTTCTTAACCAATTGGTAACACTCTTGGTCACAGATCCATTCTGTTAAACTCTGTAAGGATGATGGTCATTTTTCACAGGAGCTAAAGTACTTCCAAGGTCCCTCTTAAGCACTGGAACTGAAAGGATCCCTGCACCTTATATTGGCACAACACCATACAGCAATCACCAGAGTTCCGGGTTTAAGTACCTACTGACTTACCATGGAGATACAAAGTACAGACATGGAAGGAGAATTCCAGCAACCTGAACATCAGGCTGAAATAATACACCAAAATAGGATACAATCTAAGTCAAAACATAATATATATTCCTGTACATAATAAGAGCACTCTCTAAACATAACATTTTTAGCATCTGAATAGGAAATAAATTAATAGAGAAAACTTCTGTTTCAAGAAAGAGTAAAATGCAGGTGATGGATACTTTTAACTTGCCACTGCCCAGGTGGGAGTGGTTACTAGCAAGCAAAGCTGCCTGTTAATAACCCAAAACATGGTCATGGTCATCTGTACATGTAATTATGGGATCAGAAATTCACAAATATATCTTTTGGCAGTACGGCAGACTTCATCCACCCATTTGCCTTGTGATGACTGAGAAAAAAAGACACAGTTTTCCCGCTTCCCCCCATTTGGTTGGGCACGATCCCAGTTGAAGTACTGTAGAACCATGCCATTGACATCAACAAATTTACCTTCAGTTATCATGTCATTGACACCCAACCAAAACTCAGACACTCTAGGCAAACTTTTCTTGCCATAATCTCTAAGAATGTTTGTTTCATCATTGTTCCTTGGTATAGCCAGTGTCCCTCCCTTGGCTATGCAGTCTTCATTGGCTTCATGAAAATGTTTGGCGCCTTCTGATATGAGGTAGCACTTCTTATGGGCCTTTGTCCCACGGAGACAGACTGTGAATACATATTGGTTTGCATGTTCAGTAAAAGCTTAGCCTATAGCGGTGAATAATGTTTCCTAAAATGATCATTTTCTAAAGGTATGTTGCGAAGTAAGCAGGCAACTCCCTCAGCAAGTCAGATGCTCTTGCCTTCACAGAGTGGACCTGAACATAGCAGCAAGATCAGACTTCCCTGCTATTCCTCATGTTCATGTAGAACCTTTGGGAAGCCTGCGCAGACTGCTTACAGGCATTCTGTAAAGTACTTTGCATTAGAAGGGATGGCCAAAAGCAGAGCATGCTCTTATACCTCCTGCAGAGAAGAGGTATTTAAGAGGAAGGGCAGACATATCTGTAATCTTAACACTATAAAGTGCTTTGGAGAATCTTTCCTGTGTTTATACTGACAAACCTCAGGCTATGATCTTGAGCTGCAGATTCCCTCCAGCAATGTAATTCTCTCAAGGTTTATTTTATTTTGTTGTTTCAGAATAAAAATAGAACCCTGACTTGTTTTTTTCAGTCTATCTTATATTTTCTTTTAGAAAATAGTCCTTCTTTCACACATTTTTACCTTATTTCATCAGTCTTAAAGCTGATGGAATGAATGAGCTATGGATGTTTGTATTACTGGCGGATGCAAATTGGTCATCAGGAAATCTCTACTTGGCTTTATAGTAAAGAGACAGATCTAAAGGTCTTTTCATATTTATGATATTTAAGTGCCAAAGAAAAGTAAAATTTTATGCATTGACCAAGCCTAGTTCCTAGCAAACAAAGGCAGGACAGAAAAGTGTTATTTTAAATGTGTTCTGCTCACCAGGAAAAACACTGATTTGAAATTCATAATCCAAATCTCTGTCTGGATGATTGATACAAGAATATTTCCCCCTGCAGAAGAGTACCCATTCATCTCTTTAATTCTTAGTTTCTAGCAAAGTCTGTTCCTTCAAACTCTAAATTCAAATGAGGTAAAACGTCTTAAATCTACAAACACATTTTTAAAATGTACACGTATTACTGTGCTTGCATGACAATCCAAACCAAATAATCTAAACATTTGCATTTTTAAATATGTTTGCTTTTAGTTCCATTGGAACAGGGAAGTCTTGATGTAAAGTCCAAATGCACTAGAATATTAATTTGGCAGATGCTCTGTAACTGGAATTGCCTTGTAGGACCTCTCTCAGACTTCTTCCAGCCCAAGGTCTCTGTGGGCAGGCTTGCAGGAGTGAATCCTTAAACATTCCAGCTCTCCTAAAGTAGCTATGTGAAAAGCCGATTCTCCCAAGAAAACTCCTTACAAAAAGAGAATTGCTTAAATTCATTTTGTACTTACATTAGGAATATGTCGTGAAACAATATGAACATCTTCTGTCCTGATGGTTTCTGTAATTTGTTTCTAATTCCTATCATCTGTTCTTGTAAAAAAAAGTAATTATGTATCTGATCCTCAGGATATGGAAATCCACTTTGGACCATATCCTATATGTTTCAGTTTTTTAGTATTTCCAGTTGTAGTATTAATTTCATTCCTTAGCTGTGTTTTCGGGGTCATCGCTTTATATTAGGGCTTATACTTCAAATTTTGTACTTTCCAACTGCTAATGGCCAAAGAAAAGTGATGAACATATTTGCTAAATGTTGACTACTTTAACAAATTAATATTCATGGGAAAGATCGGAGAGACCTTATCTACTTCAGCAATGCTGCGGTAGTGATGGAGACTTGGTTTCTTTAGGGAGAAAGTATGTGTTGCTAAATGGCATATGGCAACATTTCATGGTAGGTAGAAAGGAGACCTAGGAAATTCATGCAAAAAGAAATCAGATTGTAATGTGTCTTGGAAATGTCCATAAGCTAAAAAAGCAACTCCTTTTTCAAGTATCATGAAGCCATTAATAAATGCAGACAGAGCTAGGGGGGTGATAGATGTCTTTTTGCCAAATTTGGAATCCACTTGAAGAGTGGGGGTTCTGATTTAGGATATACCTCAAAATAAGTTTTGAGGCTAGAAAATCTCCTGGCTCTGGTTTCATTTCTAAGCCACTGCGTGTTTACTCTCAAGCTCCTTCTGGAAGTGATACAAGAGTTACTTTTAAACAAGAGTTACTTGTCTAGCACAGGCTCCCTCTTTTTAGAAACTTCTAAAGTTGTCTTATAACAAATTTAAAATAAAAATATTTTGTAAAGCTCAGAAAGCCCTATGTAACCCAAGATGTAAAACAGGACAACTCAGATATTACCATCCCTAAGGAAAATATGTTCTGTTTCATGTGAATGATGTAATTTCCTTGGTAGTGTCCTCCTGTCCATACTTAAATGCCAAGGTTTGTGTCAACAGCTGTGAAAAAGCACAACTGTCTAGTAGGTGCCTGTGTATTTACCCTTTGTATTTTGTTTGGAAATTTCCATCTGGCTGTTTAAATACTTAAAGGACTCTGCATATCAATATGGGATTTCTGAACTCACAATGGGTATTACTTTGAAGTTTTATGGCAACATTCATATTTGAATGTTGCAAAGTGCACACTTTAAAAAACCTGTCCTTTAAACTGCCTTTTGGGGGTATTCTCAGCCTTTTCCATGAATACCTTTGCCTGGATACTTAGCCCATATTCATACCAAAGCTGAGGACCTAACTCATTGACCATCTAATCTCCCAAACCCAGCAACCCTCACTGTGTTGCCTTTGGCTGATTATACCTAAAATTGTAGCTTGGGGTTTGTGCGTAACAAAGACAAAAGCAATTCTTGCTCTTGGTGAAGAATCATCACTTGAATACCATTAGTTCAGACTTGATTTTATTTGAATGCTTCCCTCAACATTTCTCACCCTTACAGCTATGACGTACCATGCTTTTAAGGAGTTGTATTTCTCAGTCACAAATCATCTGTTAAAGAGAAGGATGGAAGTGAAGTGGAGAAGAAAGGCAGCGATAACTTGTGGAAGCCATTGACCAGTGTAAGCTTCTTTACCTGTCTGAAGTGCTTGCATTTCTTTCAGAGCATTTACTTCTCGCCACAATTTGTCAATCTGGGTCTTTAGGTCATCTTTTTCTTAAGTAAAAGAAATACAGAGAAATCAACAAATATGCAAGCAAAAATTTTTTTTAAAAATCATATATTAAAAGCTGATTCAAAATAGCACGAGATTCTGCATTGCAGAGATGTTTTATTTTCGTTTAAAGACTTTTCCTTAATGAAAGGATTCCTATACAGCTCCTATTAAAAAAACAGGAGGAACCCACATTTACCTCTCACCCTCATAGTTTAAATCTCATTTTCAGTTGGACCATATCCTAGTAACTGTTTGAAAACCATGGGTTGTTCCAGCTAATCGTTATTTAGTGTGCCAGGACACAAGTTGTGTTTATTCAAAGAAATGTTATTTCTGTGAGCATGAAAGTTTCATGCAACTCTTGTTTTAACACAGCAAGGGAGAATTAATATAATCCAACTTCACAGCCTGAATGTATGCAAACAAGCTTGCTGAACTGCAATTTCCCCTCTCCAGGAGGAGTTTTCCTCTCTCTGTCAGTACAGAGAGGGCCTGGTGATTTGAGACACAAACTCAGCCTGAATCACCATCTTGTAGTACTTAAAAAAGCACCATTAAGATGGTGGGACAAGAAAAGAAGCTAATTTGCACATAACTCCGTTTTCATGTCTTCTTTCCCATTTTTTTTTTTCTTAATCACTATAATATCCCACCACCATCAAACAAGGAGCAGGCATTTTTCCACTGCACAAGAAGACAATATGACTGTAGCAGTAACCAGATTTTCCAGAAGCCACAATGATGAACATGAGGAATAAATAAACTCTTTCACACGTAGCAGAACTAAAAGCACAGTTCCTGCAGATCTGTGTTACATCACCTAATCCTCCAGCTGCACCCCAGAAAGCTCATCTCTTCTCCATGCTCTCTGCTGCCTGTGGGGATAACCCCAGCTGTCCTGTGTGTCTCCCTGCTTCCCCAGGGCAGGACTCCCAGATTCTCAACTCCCTGTGATTCCCAGTTCACAGTAGCTTCTCCGTGTCCTCTTTCTGCTTTAAAAGAGGCAAAAGCAGAACAAGCTGATCTCCTGGTCCAGTCTTTTCATAGTGAGACACTAATGCAGGTATCTTTCTTTCTTTTTTTTTTTTTTCCTCCCCCCACCCTTCATAAAATTTCATGAAATATTAGGTAACTTATCCTTAGGAACTTCCATCTGCCAAGCTGGTTTAAGCTCAATAGTAGTGGAAGCTTCACAGATGAATGTGCTGGCAAAACAAATGTATAAGCAGCCTGTCCTTAGGACACCATGCTAAGAGCTATAAAGATTCAAAAGGAGAAAGAAGTATATATAACTGTGCAGTCATCATTTTCTACAATGGTTTTATCTAAACTGCACATTTTTCATTGACTAGAAGTTTAAATATTTGCCATTAGTGTAACCTCCATCATATCCTCTTTTATTAGAAATAAGTCTTTAAATATACAGACATTTCCAAACAACATTCAACGGGTCTTTATTTGCTCTGTAAGCTTTGCTCTGGGAATTTATGCTTTATCTTTTTCTGCTAATTCTTTTTCATTAGTTTGACTTGCCGTTTCACAGTACTTGTCACACAGGTAAAGTAATATTGCACAAATAGTGGTCAGACATTCTGCTAAAATTAGGAAATGGTACAGAAACCTGAACAATAACCCTTGAAGACTGAGTGTTTTATTCCTTTTCCACCATATGTACATGAATTTCCATTCTTCTGGCCTTGTCAATATAACTACATAACTAAGAATCATTGGCCAGATTGATCTCAACTGTACCTCTGAGTCCTAAACAATGTCAACAGAGAAGAACAGGCATAAAAGAGAAATATATTGACAATTGTTATACAGCTCTATTTCCATAACTCATTCTGCCACCTTATTTTTAGCTTTGCTAACTCACATAAAAAAATTTGAAAGACAGATATAATATAGACTCAATTGTCATTTGTTAATAAGCATTTGTTTAATGTTAGTTTCTGATTTATGCGTTATTACTTAGCTACATAATAAACTTGCAAAATCTATAAGCTTCTATCCCTCCTCCCAGTTAAAACCCAGTACCTTTCACTCTACGTTTGCTGTGCTTCCTGGCTTTGAACTTGGAAGCTTGGCTGATGGTCTGATCCAACAGTAGTATGCTTATGAGCAGAAAAATCCTAAATCCAGTTGGTGCCATGTCTCTTCTAAAGAATTTGAGATGAAGCTTCAAGAGACTCTCTTTAGCAGCTCTGAGAGCAGGTCACATAGAGACATCTCAGTGGGGACTGACTGAGGTCAGTTTTATAAAAGTGCAGTGATAGGGTTGGCTCTACTCCTCGCTTACGAAATGTGTTTAATACTTAAGCTGGCTGTAACATAAGGCACCTCCTTGTTCTCACATCTCATCTGAAATTCCTATTTCCGATTTGAGTTCAGCTGGGACAGGTTGCTTTTACAGAGGCTGTACCAGCACTGAACAGTGCACTGATTGCCACTAATGAACGCTGTATCTCCCGTTTTATCTTGGAAGCCAAAATGTGCAGAAAAGCAGATGGATGCTCAGAAACCACCTTGTGCAATGCCAGCCCAAAGAAGGGGTAGCCGAAAGATATCTACAAACACAACAGACTCATGCAGTATGGCTCTGACCCAAGCTGGCTAAGTCATGCTCATGCATTTACCTACATTGAAACAAAAAAAAAAATTTACTCACTCCTGAGTAAATGCAGCCATTGCAGCTACACACACACACATTTATACACTAAGATCACATCATATGAGTGCATTTATTAATTTATGAAGAGTTAATATCTAATAGATACGACTGCATTTCTGATTAAGAACAGTATGTGCGGTCAGCAGGGAACAAAAAACAGTGATACCCTTCCGAAAGTTCCCAAGTCCTGACTATATGGTCAGAGGAAGAGAAGCTGCTCTTAGTAAAGCTCAAGATCATGGAAGCAGGATGGTGTCTCTGTGCATTTGGAACTCCTTCATTTGCCCTTGGGCTCTGTTGAATATTGTAGGGCTGTCTTTGAATCGGGCTTGCCATAAGTAGTAGAACCTGTGATTGCCACACTAATGTGCTCATCCGTCACACTCTTCTCCCCACAAGTAAGAGAGGACCTGTTTAAAATGTTGACACTTAAGTCATCACTGGGTGGTGGGGGTGCTGACAGGTGTTGTTCATGCCCCTCAGAGCTTTGTTCCAGACGTTTCTTTGCCATTTCTACATTAGTTATGTTCTGTTCATACTGCCAGATTTTCTTCAGAACTGTAACAGCAAGAGACATTGCTTTATTAAATGAAAGCTCTGATTTAGGGACGTGCTGTTATGCTGCATAAACACATACCAGCTTTTTTCAGCCATGCAGTCTAAAAGCACTTCAGTGCTTATAATGTAAGACCCAGCCATACCACCTGTTTTGGATACCTTTAAAAAACTGCTTATATTCAAGTAATCTGTAACTATTGAGTATCTATTAATTGTTATTTAATGAACTTTTTCACAGTGAAACTTAGTTTCAGTGGTCCTGCTTCAAACTATTGAAGCATGTTGCTGTATATAGGAAAACCTCTGGGTCATCAGTACCAAGGCCGCTGTGCTGTTAGGGAGCACAGCACAGCAGAGATGGTTATTACAGGGTCCCACCTGCCCAGGACTGTCTGACAAATCACTCACACAGCTGCTCATTTCAGTGCGCATTTAAATGTGGAAAAGACTATCATTCCAACTAGCACACCACAAACTGAAATGTGAGCTGTCAGAGAGGAAAATAAGGGGCTTTGCAAAGGTCCAGTTCAAGATTTAATCTGTCATTTAGAACTAACCCTAAGTTCAGAGTTGGTCCATATTTTATCCCAGTAATATTAGGGCATCAATATAAATTAATTAAAGGCAGACAGCTAAATCAATAACTGCCTCTGGTCCCTTCTCAGAGGTTGTGGAATTGCACATGAAGCTGCTCCTGAACCACTGCAGCCTGACATATTAAACTAGTGCTAATTTTGGGTTACTTCAGTCAGGGAGCTATAAACCCCTGGAGCTGTTTGACGTGGAGTTTAGCTGTCCCACAGGCTCTGAGAGAGGCAGGGCTGGCAGCTGGGGTCAGTGAGCATTTTAGTGTGTGTGTTGAAGGACTCAGTACCAGAAGGTATTTGTTCCTGCTCTGAGGAACCTGAGTTTTCTAACACAGGCTTTCTTTTTTTTCCTGTGAAATGAGTTTGACAGAAAAAGATTTGTACTCTACTGAGGCAAGCACACAACTCGCTAGCAATGGAGGTATAAAGAAAACACAGATAGGGTATTCTGAGAGCTCTTGGCCAAGAGCCTGAATAAAAAGCTGTGCTTTTTGGAGGATGCTGTATTATATCCTTTTAAGAACAGATTGAAACTCTGTTTTAAAAGCTTCATCCCCTTCGTTCAGTAGTTTCTGTGTTTTCCCAGTCTGCAAGTAGCTCAGCTGGACTTCGTTCCTAAAACCTGAGCCACAAAGCTGTCCTGGCAACTGCTGTTAGAGAGACTACAAGGGAATAGGGGCTTGTTTGTCTGGAGTACCTGAGAAGTAGGTTTCATGCTTGTGACTAATCTATAGCAACTGAGGACCTGAGCAACTGAGGAAGCAAGTGCATCTTGCATATTAGTGTGTGGGCAGGAGAGTCAGAAGTCGAAATATATTGCTGAGAAGACATAAAGACCCAGAACAACCATAAGGAAGCAGGAAATGGAACCACACAGGAGGCCTAGAGCCTCACTGAAGTGAGTACCTGATGTGTGTATGGTCCTGAAACCAACATTAGAGTGTTATTTAGAGTTGTAATTTTCCTTTTACTAGCATAACTATAGTAATATAATACAACCCTTTACACCTACATATAGGTGTAATTTTTCCCAGGAAAATGATTCCTCTTTCCACATCAGAATGTGCTATATAAGTATAAACAGCCTCATACCTTTATAGCTCCAACCAGACTGGGATGGGATTGCACTATTTTATGTGCATCTGTATAGTAGAACTTCTATGTATAGACAAAATTGTAGCTTGTCTTGAAGTGCTTAGTTCACTTCAAAGCACTCCTGAATTGCTTTGTTGATAAGAAATGTTTTGCAAAAGCCATAGCTGCTTTACTTGCACAGGCATCTGGTTTTATGGTTCCCGTCTCCCCAACTCATTCCATTTGCTGTCAGACAACTGAACCATTCAGAGCATAAGCGTCCTTTGGCAAAAGGTTTATTTCAGTTTCTCCACAGAGACTCTTCAAGGTAAAAAGTCTGTTCCCTTCGGAGACAGTTCTACCTTTATATGCTGCTTTTTATGCTTCATGCAGTTGTTTTTTTCCTCTCCATTCTCAGCCATCACTGGGTTTGTGGAAAGAACATGCAATTGGGCAGAGAGTAGGAGAAGTCGGTGTGAGATGAGGACTGGATGCTGGGCTGAGATCCTGAAAATAGGCCTGGCTGCAGAAACCATTTCCTGTTGTGTGGAGTAAGATCCTATGTAGGGAGATCGTGTCCTTTCTCTCCTGAGGTTGAGCTACAAATAAAACACTATTTGTAAAATATATCTTTAAAGAAAATTAATGCTTCAGTCTGTTGAAAAGTGAACTGCTCACATATTGCTAGTAGACTGGCTGTGTTTTACTGAGACCTACAGTCCCCTTGGCAGCATTTCAGTTGGGGAAAATTCAGCTCAGCGTAAGACTTGGGAAAAAGGCTTGTATGTGGGTAACTATTTGTCCCCTCTGCTCAGAATACAAAGAGAAAATGAAAAGTGGTCATAGCTACTGCCAGGCTAAGGAATTTTAAGTGGGGCAATCCAAAGTGCCAGTTTAGCCAACAAAAGTAGGTAACACAAAGGTTAATGAAAGATTTATCGCCTCCCATGCATCAGTTTTTATGCCTGTCTTGGGCGGTAAATGGGATCCGCTGGTTGATTTTCATTTCTTTCAATTAAATGTAACAAATTTTGTGAATTCTGCTTGTCACAGATTATGTTGTGCTTGGAAAATTACTGTATGCTTGGTTTCTTTGGCCTTGAAAAGTCCTGCGAAGTCTTTCTTAAGGATTTGATCTCAGTCCAACCAGGTATGAGCCAGGATTATGGCTGACATCCCAACACCGAAGTTATTTTGGGGAAGTTTGTACAAACCAACTGTGTGTTTAGAAAAGGGAAGGGCTAAATTTATGGTATGTGAGGTTCTGTAAAACTTATTAATGATATTTTGGGTTTTTGCAATTAGTTCAGGTTTTTTCCTGTCATGCTAATTTGCTCTTTTGAAAGGAAATTTTCTGGCTACAAATGATCTGTTCTACTAGGATTAAAGGAGGTTCCAGGTTTATTGCAAAACCAGACCGCACTGAAAGTCTCTGAGTGAAATGAGGGCATTTGTGTCATCTTTAGATATGTGATGCTGCTGTCCCAAATATGTGCCTCAGCGTGGCCCTGTGGCACTGATAATGGGATTGAGCAGTAAATAGGCTTCTTGATGTGGTATTTTTCAATTCCAAACCTAGTTGAAATTACCTACAGGTCCGGTGCTTTTCACTTCCCGTACTGCATATGCAAGCTTCAAAAACATGAAGAAATTTCACGTATAAATAATGTATGTGCACTGAAAGGATGAATAAGGGCAATATTTTGAGCTTCCAGAATAAATGCTCTTATTTGGGGTCTTTGTTGCAACAGCACCTCACAGCTGGGTCTTAGCAGGCGGAGAGGAGGGTGAACAATTTGCAAGAGGCAGCAGAAAGACTTGCCTTAAGTCTATCACACATATTTAAGGCAAATATCATTATCTTGGCTGTGACCAGAGTCTCTCATGTGTACTCCTTTTGTTCTCTGGTAGTGGCAGTGAATATAGATCATAGATTGTAAAGCTGAGAAAGCACAGTTTATCAAAGTCAGGAGAGATTCTGAATTCAGAAGAGATTCACCAGATCTACATAGAGCGATGTTAGCAAAGCCATTGCACTCTATTTTTTGGTTGCCTATCCAATGCTGCTCTGCATTGATAAAGCTGCCTTCTTACAGGGCTCAGATATCTCAAAGGAAGGGCACAGTTGCCAAATCATTTTTACTTCATGCCTTTAGCTGCAAAAATAAGTAGGTGCTGAGTGTTCTGCTGACCATCACTGACTATTTCTTTAGGCAGGAAGGACCCCAAAACCCATTTACTTATTTAAAGATAAATGTTTTGATGGATATGTGAAATGTGCAAAGAGAGCAAACCATAATCCCCCTCAAAACAGAGACTTTCTTACAGATCAGTGAACTCTGTGTTGTCTCTGAAGATAAGGGACTCTGGGAGAAAATTTAAAGCAGCTTCTTTTCAGTCCAGGTACAAATAGAAGAGTTGAATGGGGTCTTTTAAAATGCTTCTGCTGCGGACTTGGCAAAGTTTCCATGTTGGGAATTACTGGCAGGAACTCAGCTTGTTTAGCCCTCAGGATGTGTGTGAGAATGTGTCTCTTTCGTAAACACACATTACCTGTGGTGCTAATTTTTCCCCTGTAATGTGTGCTGCCTTTTTTCCTTCCTGGAAATGACCTGAGAACATCCTGAGCATTTAATTTCTCCCTTTAAATAATTTTATTTTTGATCATCTCAGTCTCCCTAATTTCAGGTTTTCCAGTTTCACCTTAACATGATCTTAATAGGTTCTGCTCATCCTTACGTGTGCTGGACAAAGCCTTGATTTAGCCACTGTGAAGCTCTCCAGACAGTCTGAATTGCACATTCACAGGTTCATAGCAGGTTACCAGCAGCACAGCTTTGCTCACTGCCAGCAGAGCCAGCCAGAGTTGGGATCACATTTTGGGCTGTGTAGATACTTGTAGGATTTTCCTATACCAGATGGAAAAAACAGACCTTCTCAGGAGTGTGATCATGTCTCCCTTTGGTGGCTGTACTTTGCTGAGGACTCAGAAGTTCTGCTTAAGGGCCAAGGCTGCCTGCTTTGCCAACCCAGAAACTTGAGATCCCACCTTCTCTACAGCCATGACCTCTGAGGTCCCCAACTCCTGCACCATGGCCCTTCTACAGAGATGCTCTCAGAGACATTCCCAGTGCTGCTACTCCCACCCAGCTTCTGCAGCTGCCCGCTGACAAGGGGATGCTTCGTCTGGGTGCTGGCAGCCTGGCTCAGGGCAAGAAGCCAAGCCACAGCTCTGCAGTTCAAGGCTGTCACAGGACCTGCAAGCAGCTGACTCTGCTTCACCGTGTCTTAGAAGCAGCACTACCCCCATGCACAGGCATAATCAGCTTATGCACCAGGCCCCGGGGCTGGAAAACACGTGATGTGGTTCAAGTAAAACACTGTTCTTTCAAATTTAAAGGAAGTTTTTAGCTGCCTGTTCAGGAAGAAAAAATAACAGCTAAATGTAGATGCTGGGGAGATATCTGCTTCTCTCTGAGAGCAAACTCAAGCAGTAAGAAGAGGAAAGTCACCCTGCCTTGCTGGAGGCTGAGAAAGGGGCAGTTGGGGGCAATGCCTAGCTCCTACCGAGCAAAGACCTACCTTTGATGAAAGTGCAAATCACAAGTCACCTACTAAATGCTGAGGGTGGAAAAGAAAAAATAGCCTGTATCCGTGTAATTTTCTTTAACGGTCCACTCTGTCCATTGGGAAAGAACGTTCGTTTCTGGGAATGCTGTCCTCTTGTGAAAGGTCAGCAGAACAACACTCCCTCCCCTCTCCCCGTCTCCTACCCTTAGAACTCTGTTTTGATGACACAGGGATGAGTTATATCCCGTTACTGTATTAGATGTCATTTCAAACGGTGTCCCTAAAATTTTCCTTAAAACACAGAAATCAACTTCTTCAAACTCTTGGTTACTTTTCCCTGCTGAATTCTAGCTTGGACAAAAGGAATCCTGATGAGGTAGGACAGCATCTGCCTTTCCTGTTAGCTGCTCTCCTTAACAGTTTGAAATCTTAGTGTCCTGGGTGCGAATTGTAGCCAGACTAGCATGGCCTTCAGTAAAATATAAGAAAACACATCTTTACTTTTCTTTTCTGATATGTTCTGTAGCTTCTTTGCTGATAGCACTCAAGCTATCTAGTATAGACCACCTTGTTAATGTCTAGATAAAACACTGCATTGTCTACACTGTCTATATTGATAGACCCTGGTTAAGATGCTGGTTATTAATTATGAGGAGAATTAGTCTGTTTCAGAAACTGTGGGATGTTCCTGCACTACATGTTGAATCCCAGTTTTTAATGAAAAGCTGAAGGGATCATCAAGGCAGCTGCAGGTATACCTGGGAGAGTGCTCTCACCTGCAGTTTAGGATGATTTTAGAAGCAGGGATTATGGGTCTGGACATGGCATTTGTTGGGATTCAGAACTGAAGGTATTCACATTATAACATTATAAGAGCTAAAAGTGGCCATTGGTTGTGAAAAGGGGGATACAAATCCCCACTTCTCCTCATCTTTTATTCTGAAAAATGAGATTCCTCTGGTAGAGCTGGTGGTTGCCGTAAGATGTGTATCTCCCTGTGTACTGCTTGGGCTATGGGTGAACCTCATGGCACACTCCTGGATCATTGTCTGTCTCCCATCTATTTCCAGCTTGTTGCTGCATCCTCTCCCTGTGCCATGACCCCACATATCGGGCTGCCAGAGAACATGAGGTGTGGGTTCGTAGTATAGGATAAGCAGCTGAGGATGTGCAAGTGGTAGGGCCACACACCCTGGCAAAATACACAGTGTTCTAGGAAGCTCTTTAAAGAGGACTTAGTGTTACATTATTATTTGCAAGCAAAAAACATTTGTAAGGAAGATTTGTAAGTGAAGGGAGAAAGAGAGATTTGTGTGATCCCCTGTATCCAGCTACAAAGTCAGCTGATGGTCACATCTATGCAAAGCCTGAAAACTGGCCTGTGCTTAAATATCAGAGCTTCTTCCCAGCCCATGGTGCTACATATTGTGCATGTGTCTGTTGCGTGACCCTACACATCAGGGAAGAAGGGAGTTCAAAGGCTGCATTCAGACATGACGTTTTTTAAGACTGAAATTTGATTCCTCTGTGGCAATTAGAACAGCAGGAATAAATAGACTACTTATGCAAGTATTCTCAAATAGTACTTTCAAATGAAAAATATTCTGGTGTTTGCCAAGTGATTTAGATACTGTGTAAAAGTAAACTTCACAGATTTTTTCATTATTTCATTATTCATTCTGTCATGTACATTCTTACTGCAGTTTATTCTCATTTCCAGCAGATGTCTTAAGTGCCCTAGGAATGGTTAGGAGAGCTCTGATTTTATATTGCTTATCCATCAAAGTAAAAGAGAAAAGACCAAGCTCTCTTCTGTCTGCTTAATACTCAGGGTAAATCCATTTTGTTGTATGGCCTTAAACCAGTGTTACTCAGTAGAGGTTCAGGTGCATTATACAGTTTCTAGAAGCTTTGTTACTGTAGGAAGAGCAGCTGCAGACAGAAACCCATCAGGTCAAACAGCTGGGGTTTCAAAAGGAATGGGAGGTCCTTGGTACTAGCTTGTTTTCTAAATTAATGCTATGGGCTTAGCTCAGATTAAATCAATTTCTTACATGATTAAATTACTTCACAAGTTACGTGGGCATCTGATTGATTAAACTGGCTGATGAACCTTCTAAAGATCTTTGGCTCTCAGGATTGTATGCGTTTGTCACCACTTCGTTACAGCGGGATAACGAACAGGTTAGGTTTGTCTGGACTTGACATTCATTGCCCGTGTTGATTCTCAGTGCCTCTAGAGCCACAGGACATATCTTTGTAGTTCTCACACCCCTTCCTGCAGGGCCATGTTCCCCGCTGACATGGAAGCCTGCAGCTGACATGGACCTGCAAAGTCTTCTGCTTTACCTTGCTCCTTGCTCTGAGCTCCTCCTCCTCCTCCAGTTGCATTGCAGTGCTGGCACGCCAGGCCCAGGCTGCTGCCTTGTGCCATGGTTCCTCCTCTCTCGTGTGCGCTGGGCAATCAAGTAGTGGAGAAAGCTACTATTTTACAGCTTTAGCAAGCCCTGTGCTCTCACTTGCTCAACAGACTTGCACGTTACTGGAAGGCACTCAGTTCACAGAAATGGGGAAGGAGAAGTTCCTATGAGTTAAATTCTCACTAAAGGCAACAGAATTTTGCCTGCAAAAGGTCTAATGGCATTTGCTTCTTCTCTGATAATTAATGGCAAAACAGTGAGGGCCCATCTCCCCATGCACAGGAGAAGCGGTGCCAGGTCACCAAAGCTGGACATGCACTAACAAGCCAGTACTATTTGTGCAGCACTGGATCTGAGCTAGCCCAGCCTGCTGAGATGGCATGACTGCTTCCAGATACGAGCTGGCAGGTTTGCACAGAGCTACACGCAGCTACATAGACTTAACAGCTTGGGTCTCTATCAATGTGAGGAACCTGGCACTGCACACTGCTGCTTGATGTAGGTGCTCCCCAGGTTGCTGTGAATGGTCTCTATCAAGGCAGCTCTTTTGCAAGGGATCTGTTGTGGCCAGGAAACAAAAACAGCTGCTCTAAAGAAAGGCAAATTCTTCTCTCAGTCTAAGTGCTTGCTTTATGTATCTGAGCTGCTTATGCAACCCGGCACTTGATGCGGGAGCTTGGCCAGCCTTTGCCGTCTCTGGTTGAGACGTGAGTCCCCTGGAGTGTCAGAAGCAGCACAGCTGCAAATGCAGAGGAGCAGCTGTATTCTCTGTACAAGGATTTTCCATTTTGTACTTCACTTACTTGCTCCAGTGGCTCCATTAAAACCAGTATAAACCAATACTGCATCCTCAAGACCTGCCTGGGTTTGGCAATGCATATAGCGTGTTTTATTAGGGAGAACTGAGTAAGGACTTAAAAAAAGGATCCTGTATTTTTCTGCCACCAAAAAAGTTATGACATGGAAATAAATATTACTCCCTGAATTTTTAATACTGCAGCTCTGACTATGTTTATTTAGAGGACCAATCAGCTTGATGCTGTCCCTATCAAAGCCCGTGGTAAAACTCCTGTGAGATTCCAGTTTGAATTTACTATCTTAATGGGAATAAGGAAGGAAGCTTGCAACAATTATCTTTTTATTCTGTTTTGCTTGATGATTAGCAAACAGAACATTATGTAATAACTTTGTACATTGCTGACATGTTGAACAAAGTGCAGAACAAAACTCTCATAAGAATCATATTATGTATGCTTTATTAAATTAACCTGTAATGCCAGGGAATGTGCTGCAAGAAAGACAATATTGGAATGAGACTAACATTTAATATGGGAACTGTGAGAATCAGGTAAAGCAAGTGTCACACAGCACAGCTAATGGCATCTAATACGTTTAGGTGAACAGTTGCAGATTGATCGTTCAGATGAGCTCTCAAAGACAATTCCTTCTGCAAATCTGTGGCATTCCTTTGCTGAGTCTCCCGAGTACTGCCTCTCTCGTGATGCACTGCATAAGCACATCTCTGATGTACCGCTCCAACATCACTTGACACTCAGACTATTATGGCACTCATTTTTACAGCCTGGACTGTAACACCACTTCCCATCTGGAGTAAGCCCATTCCACCCCTGAGGTGAGGATGAGACAATGTGGCAGGAGCTGCAGTTTTGTCTGAATCAAGCCACTACTTGTTGGAAAAGGATGGGTTCAGGCATCTGGGTAGTTCCTTTCCCTGTGATGCTGTACCAGAGACAATTTCTCAAATACATGCAGAGATGATCGGGAAAATAGTAGAAAATACTTAAAATGGCCACATTCAATGTTGTTCCAGGCTCTGAGCTATTTGATGAGAAAACAAAGAAAATTTAGGCTATTGTCTCCCAGATGCATATATTTCTTTGGGACTTTGCTGACAGGGTCTCAGCTGAGGGTATTTAGCATAAGGTTCTGTGCATCTTCTTTGGTTTGGAACAGTTATGATTTGAGACAATGTTTTCAGCCATGGAGGCTAAACTTCCAGCTCAGCTGTGAAGTTTAATCAGGATTCCTTCAGTATTGGAGTAATTGGAGAATTAAAAGCCAGAGAACCCTAAGTACTCAAACCAAATGGCAATAATATGGCATTGGACAATTTCCTTAATTTCTTTGTTCCTGTCTGCAACAGAAATGATCCAGAACTTAAAGGGATGCTTTTAAAGGACCAGTGAGATACTTGGCGAGTCACAGGAGTCTGATTTTTTTTTTTTTTACAGTGCGAAAATATTCCTAATATACAATGCAGACACTAGAAGGAAAAAGCAGCAGCAGAGAAACAGAAAAATAACCTGCCAAAGCAAACTGACTTAGAAAAGAAAAACACTTCAGTTGTCATCATCTCTCTTCTGTATTAGCAACAGAAGAAATGTTTTCTCCTAGAAGCGCCTGGAAAACATCACTGATTTGACATATCCTCCAGGCCACACAACACCTGTACACCAGGAGACACCCCCGTCACCATTCAGCTAACTTCACCCACCAGCCTTTACAAATATCGTGTGGTTTTTAAGCTTATCACCTGGCCAGCCCAAGGGCTAACCATTTCAGGGAAAGCACAGAAATTCTTATCATAAATAATGCATCCAGCGTATCTGCCGTCTCACTCTGTTCTAGGGCAGCCAAGATGCTGCATCATTTGCTGCTGCACTATATAGTGAAACACATCTCCCCATGTGGGAAATGTATTTACAAAGATTACCCAGCAGAAGAGCATGAAAT
Source organism: Pedionomus torquatus (assembly GCA_013398155.1). Taxonomy (NCBI): domain Eukaryota; kingdom Metazoa; phylum Chordata; class Aves; order Charadriiformes; family Pedionomidae; genus Pedionomus; species Pedionomus torquatus. Next base: position 34,216 of record VZRU01010602.1, read on the forward strand.
GATTTGTACTGGGACCTGCAGCTTATCAGGAAGATGCTGTTTGGCAGGGACACAGCTAACGTCTGGCAGAACGTAGCATATTTCCAGTGCCGGCGGCTGCAGAGGCAGAGCTGATTCCAGCAGGGCTGCAGGTAGCAGGAGGCTGATTGATGGCAGCATGGCCTCAGAGCAGGGACGGGCAGAGAGCCCCTGTACCTGGCAGGCACAGCCGCTTGCAGGAGTGGTGGGCACGGGGGGCACACGTACTGCACGGCTGTAGCTCTGAGAGCAAGCCTGCCCCAAAAAAGAGCTCACCTGCTGTTCCCCAACCCCTCAGCTCTCACAGTAGAAGAGTTTTTCCATCGCTATCTTTCCCAGTTCTTCTGGGCTAATTGTAGCTTCTCAGCATGGTCGCTGAGCAGGGGAAAAAAAAAAAAAAAGCTCTTCCAGACAGATCGACGTGCTCCTCATCTCAGAAGGAAAACAAGCACATCCCCAGCCCTGCAGCCCTCCCTCAGTCCCAGACCCCTTCCTCAAACCACAACCTTCTTCCTCTTTTTATAGCTGGCAGTTGCTGTTCCTAAACTAACAAGTGCCAGGGGCATCTCTGAGCCCACCAGTTCCATCCCTGGCTGCCCAGTTTGCAACTGTGTCTGGTGGTGTCTGTACCAAACATTAAACATTATGAGGGTTTAGAAGCCGCAAGATTAGAGAATCTTCCTTTGTCTTTTTAGATTGTTTTAGTTCAGTCAGTTTTAAAGCTTTTACGAACAACTGTGAAGACTGTTCCTTTCTAAATGAAAGCTCATCTTATGTGATGGCAGGTGTTTTGAGATTTCAGGAGCCAAGCCAATCACTATGAAGGCTGCTGATGCTTGTTCCCGGCCTTTTTTTTCTCATTTTGTCCAAAATGCCTGTGGAAGAGAAGTTCCCATAGGGTTAACCTACCTGTGTTAAGTCCACCAGGAGTTTGTCTATCACTCTTGCAGGGAGATGCAAACGGATGTGTTCCAGTATTCTTCAGGAGGTAAAAAATTATTTTTCATGCAATGCTACCAGAGAAAAAGGCCAATGATTGAGTATAGCAGGCACTCTAGAAACCCTGCAGAGAAAGGCTGGGACCCCCGTGTCAAACCTGGTAAGAGCTGGGGGGGCTGTTAAAGTGGCTTCAAGAAGGATATGGATTCCAGCAACAGCAGTGTTGGTGTCAGGCCATCCTTTAGACAGTAAAAAGCAGCATATTTTGAACCTTTCCTGTTTGGGCTTTGCGCAGGCCTGGCTCGCTGGGGTAGGGAGCATCAGTGCAGCTGCCCTGGGTCTGTGCTGATGGGCCTTTCTGCAGCCTGGCAAACATGCGTGGCTTCCTATGGAAAGAGAGGAGAGAAACTGAGCTCTGAGTGCTAAATGTTTTCCATGAGGTGAGCCAGGTTTAATTGTTTAAAAAACAGAGCAAGCCCAGAAAGCCTCAGAGGCTACCCCACAGGAGTGTAACACTCCGGGCAGCGATTAGACCCCACGCTTGTAACAAACCACCCCACAGCATCCCCTTCAAGCACACAAATACCTCAACGTGATTTATTTCTAGATAACATGCTGCAAATTCTACTCACTCGTTGGTCTTGGGCGGAGATATACGTGATGCATTGCTTTTCATACCTTCATCCTCTAACTCTTCATCACCTGCTCTGCTGGCACACCACTCCCACTCCCACACAGCGCCAGTGGTGGTGTGGAGCCTGACCCAGCTGTGTTACAAATCCCAAAGACCAAGGCATCGTTCAGAAAACCCACACCAATTGCTGCAGAGGTAGTTGACAGAGAGAGGGCAGGTAAGCATGAAGGGAACGGCTTAGGATGAAATGAGCCCAACCAAGCACAGCAGCTCGGACTGAGATAAAGCTACATTTGCAGTTATGCTCTAACCTCATCTCTCAAAGAGAGCATGAGGGTGTTTGCCTGTGTTACAGATTACTTGGGGAAAAAAAGCGCAGTGGTGCAGATAGCAATGACAGTGTGTTGATTGTTTTGGCTCTTTCTGCAGTGAAACAAAACAGAAGCTCACACCAAGGGACATAGGCGCTGCTGGGGAGAGAAACTCCTGCACAGTTCTCCAGGAGCTGGAGGTTTCAAGTGCATCTTGTTCTGGTGATCACGGCCATGCTAGAAGAGTTGTTTCTGACAAAAACGCAAACAAAATTAATCACTAAGCTCACAGAAAATGAGTGGGGAAGCACAAAATGGAGGGTGAGGTGAGACCCAGGAACACTTGGTATCCTAGGATGGTATTTTGCATTTTATCTGGCCAGCTGCATCCCTGCTTGCAGGCTCTGCGTATCAGACCGTGTGACAGCTGAGTACAGATGGCCCAGTGGGAAAGCTGGAAAAAGGCAGAGCTCTATTAGTAGTAGCAACGAGTTAGCAAAAGGCCGTGGCTGTTTGCTTTCAGCCTTATCCTGACCCTGTGATTAGGGATGCACTGATCATTATTTGCTCATTAAGACTTGAAAACAGAGGGCAGAAACTCCCTCTGCTCCTTTTCACAACCAGCAAGTGTTCATATGAGCTGGTAGATTATAGAGCAGATGCAGTAACTACTGAAGTGAGATTTTTCCAGGGACATTGCAGGCTTTAGGACTTCCTGCATGACTGGAACCAAGCAAAGCTAACATTTCCTCTTTGTTTAGATATTAAACTGACATTCACTGAACCATTTCTTCCTTCCAAGCTGGGAGACCTTTAAAGCCATGCACTGAAGTACAGGTTTGAGATGACTGGTAAGGTTCGGTATCTGTAACCAGTTCTTTGAAAGAAAAGCTGTAAGGCTCCTTGCAGCCCTGGGGTAGGACCGAGACCCAGGGAGGATGGGATTTGAGATTCAATCACGTTCTCTTGCTTGCCATTAGCCTATTTGGTGGTGGCTGTTTTGGATCGTGTTTTGAAATTATTCACTTACAGCACCCTCAGTTCTGAAAGGAACTGTCTGCCTAAGGATAACTGGTGCATCGATCCATCTCCCAGTGCAATATGAATGCTAAAATTCTGGAAACATGATACACTTCCATGAACGCTTCATGAATGACTCTTGTAGAACATTTTGAATTTCTTAGACTGTAACATTCAACATTTTATATCTATCTAAATTGTTAATGTTCTATAAAGTAGTACACTCATCCATTTTAATAACCTCAATGTATTCTGTAATAAAAAAAATATTCTTTGTATATCCCTCGGTGACCAAGCTGGAAAGTAAGACCTCAGATTTTCCTCTTAACCAATTCCAAGTCAGATCCCTAATGTGACCATAATATTAGAATAAGACGTGTAAGCCAAGGATAATGCTATGCTCAATATTTTATTTATATTTTTATGTAAACATAATTTGCTTTGTAGGCACAATATAACAAAAGCTCTAAAGCAACAAACACAATTAAACAGTGTTTCAGTTCACTTCAATCAGGCTTAAGTTAAAGAGAAGCTTTCACAGTTCCTTTAAGGCAAATTGAGAAATAATTTGTTTCACTTGAAGAAACTATCCAATTGTCTTAGAGTTGTTTAAACAACACTTGTCAGTAGTAAGCACAAACCTTCATTTCTACTACAAGAAGACTTGGTCAGAAGCAAGTCTCAGCGTCATCATTTTTAATAGGATGCCCTCTACCACTTCAAACGCGATACTACTGTTTGTGGTATTCTAAAACGTACTTTGGGCTTGCGGGCCAAATTCTGCTAGCACAAATCCTGCTTCCAGAGCACACACCTGCAAAATCGCCAGTTGTTTCAGTCGTAGCCTTCCTGACTTTCACACAGCCCATATTAACACCGGTAAAACACAGAGCAGAGCTCAGTTTGCTGATGGTGACGCTCATCTGTGTTGCACTCGGGTAGATCCAGATTTCCTTTGTACTCACTGCAATTACCTGATATTCTGCTGATCAGAAAATGGCCCTAACATTGGTATGAATTAGCATGAAAAGTACTTTTGCCTTGCTAACAAAACCAGAAAGAACTAGCCAGAATTATTTCATTTGATTGTTGTCCCTGTGGTGTCTGTGGCCGTGACCAAGATCACCCGTCTTTATCTGTCTTGAAGGGTAATTTAACTGTAGAGCCAACCATACCGCGGTTTATAACAGAAGAACGGATTTGCTATTCTGCTCGCCCTACTAATTTAAGGCCTTGAGAATGCCACTTTACTGCCAGCTCGAAGGTCACCAGCAATATTGCTCACTTTGGCGTCAAATCAAAATTCCTAGTTATGTTAAGGTTTGTTGCAGGACAACATCGTTACACTAACTGCAAAACAAAATCGGGCATGTTTCCTACCATTGTCAGCTTATGAGTCGTGAGAACTTAATGGCCTTTCTTAAAAGCTCAATTGGCAAGCCCAATACATGGAGAACTCGCACTGAGTAGATATAGTTTTTCTGTGGGTAAAGTCCCTGTTTGGGCCTTAATATGGCACTGGAAGCGTAGGCAAGTCCAGCTTGAAAAGAAAATCAACTATTGAGAAGTTCTGCATCAACATCTAGAGAAAACTGAAGTTCTGCTTCGATTAACATTTTAAAAGCTTTTTTTGGCATTTTCCTCCACAGTTATTTTTTTCTCATTATTTTTGAGTTTGTTTAACCCAAGGGGAACTCCTTCAGAATGAACATTCTGCACAATTACCTGGTATTAGAACAGCGACTTCATGAGTACAGTGTAAAGAGATGGACATTAATACTCAGGCAGAAAGATGAAACAAACAGAAAAAACAAGAGAGAATCTTCCAAAACCACACATAAAAGTCATCCAGACCCACAAGTCCTTTCACATTGAGAAAAGCCTCCGCTTTTCTATATGTTTTTAACTTCTGTCCCTACAGGATACTTATAGATTTACATGAACAACTAGCCATGCCTGGGGAGATACTTCTTTTGAAAAAAATATATTAATTCCGAGATACATGGCATTATACAAGGTCTCTGACATTCCTTTAGTGTTTCTACTGGAGGTGATTGCAGGCATTTAAAAGAATTGTTTGAACAAGACAGTCGAGGACCTGAGTAGCTGCTGCTAGCTAGGTGAAAGACATGGAAAAAAGACTGACTTTTGTCATGTTTAGAAACAGTTTCCACTAGTGGGAGGTAGGTAAGACTAGCTGGTCTCCAAATGCTTAATCCTGCAAATAATTACAAACGTACATATGGAGCAGAGCTTTGGACAGAACTACTCACCTAGGTAAAAGTTATCCCTGTGCATAATTTCTGATGGGATTAAGGCCTAAAACTGGTTTGTGACAGGGTTAACTTCTGTTGGGGTTCAGCTCCAGCTTACATAGTTGATCAACACTTCAGCCGTTTCCCAGCAGTAAACTCCATCAACAAATTTCTTCCCACGTGCTGATGAGTGATCCTTACCAATGCAATTTAAAAATGAAATTTAAAATTGGTTTGGATTTTGGACACAGATGAGTCAATGTGTCCGCAGCAGAAGTTGATCTGTCAATAACAATGCTAATTGCTACAGGCAATTAAAGTTCTGTGTCTAAAAAGAGAGGCTCACTGACCTTTTTCTTTGCCTGTAACGTATGGGATGATAGCTCAGATCAACAGGAAAGCATGATAGTTGGCACTCTCAATGAAGTGTTTAATTACTGGTACTGATGACTAATGCGATTGTACAATACTAATCAAAGTCTCTCAATTAATGATTTCTTGCACAATTTCAGATTCCACAATTCTAAATGAGGTATTTTTGAAAATGAAGATAAGATTGCCTATAAAATGATAAAGCATGACTGAGGAATATGAAAACTCATCTTTTTTGCAACTTTTATCTGTGGTTCATAAAAGGAAAACTATTTTAATACTGAAAATCCACAAACTTAAAATCCTCCCTCCAGTTACTAGAATTTTCCAGACAGCAAGTGGGGATTTTTCTGCGTTACTGTTTCCAACTTGCAAAAAAAAAAGCCCAAACTCCCCAAATAACTTTATGCAAAATGTTGGAATTTGCACGAGAAAGATGCCCATCTAAAATTACACAGTAAGTTAATAAGGCTTTTAAACCAGAACAGAAAAATCCATGGGACTCCTACAGGGAAACTGGGTATTACACAGGAATGTCATAATACTGCACCGGGTGAGAATGGCACTTGAGTTCAAAACAACAATGATCAACAGCTCATAGCTCAGCTGACTGCAGACAAATACAACACACACTGTACTACAGCATTTGTTCACTGATGCACAGAATAGATTTTCCAGTCTTGTTCCCTTCTACTTCATCAATCTTTCTCCATCCACCACCCCTGGCTGTTACTGGATGAACGGCATGCGCTCTTTATTCTCATTGTCCCCTTCATGGTCTTCTTCCTCCTCTCCAGCCTCACTTGTCTCTGTACTGTCATTGGCCATCTGTAGGACGAAAGATGAACATCTAAGCACCTTTCACATTGTTCATTCACAGAATCACAGAATGATATGGGGTTGGAAGGGACCCTCTGGACATCATCCACCAAAGCAGGTCTACCCAGAGCAGGTGGCGCATGAACATGTCCAGGCGGATTTTGAATGTCTCCAGAGACAGACTCCCCCACCTCTCTGGCCAAGCCCGTTCTGGTGCTCTGCCACCCTCAACGTGAAGAAGTTAATCCTCATGTTTAGATGGAACTTCTTATGTTCAAGTTTGTGCTGTCCTGTCACTGGGCACCACTGAAAAAAGACTGGTCCTTCCTTGACACCCACCTTGTAAGTATTTATAGGTGGTGTTCAGATTCCCCCTCAGTCTTTTCTCTCAGACTAAAGAGACCCAAGTCCCTCAGCCTTTCCTCATAAGAGAGATTTTTCTAGGTCCCTAATCATCTTTGTGGTCCTCTGCTGTACCCTCTCCAGCAACTCCCTGTCCTTCTTGAACTGGGGAGTCCAGAACTGGACACAGTGCTCCAGATGGGGTCTACTCTCCAGAGCAGAGCAGAGGGGGCGGAGGGGATGATGACCTTCCTCCACCTGCTGGCCATACTCTTCTGGATGCATCCCAGGATGTCATTTGCCTTCTTGGCCACAAGGGCACATTCTTTCTTATTTCAGTTTGATTTATTTGATCAAGTGACTTTAAAAAGGAAAGACGACACAGTTACAACATGAAAACAAACATTCTGCCTGTGCAAAACTTTTGCTGGCACCACAACACCTCCAGCTAAAACCCCAGAAGGGCTCACAGCTGAATTACATACAGAACAGAAAGCTGCTTTGCAGGACAGTTGCTCAAGCAGACTCTGATCTGTGCACTCGTAGCAAAATGATATTAAGGCTCTCAGATACCAAACAGGGCTGTGGAGGAAGTTTACAGAAGGTGAGACCTCTGGTTTACAACTCCCCCCTCTATCTGCTCCTCCAGAAATGGGTAACATTATTCTTTAAGGCAAGCTAAAGGATGGGATCTGGTCTCACAAGAGGCTTTGTGTCACAAAATCTCAGAGAGCAACTGTTTTACCTAAAAACCAATGGAACTTTATAGAGCAGCACATACATAGACACTGGCAGAATATACCCATGACAAATCTCGAATCATAGAGGAGTGGGGAGAAACTGCCTTTCCATATTTTATTGAAGATGCCTTCTTAAGATACAAGAAGATGCTTGTATTAGCTTATAACTATTTCAAAACCAACTAAGTGAGGGGCCTCTACTTTCTTTTTTAATAGAAATGCAGTGACTCTGTATTTTCCCTGTTTAATTACTTGTGTCTGCTGGAAATAAAAATCTCAAACAGCCTGATACTAATGGAGAGAAACAATTCTCCGAAGTTATCCATATTTTGGAATTAACACCCTTTTGTGAAAGTTTATCAAATTTGTACTCACCTTCTAACCAATGGTTATTGCAAATATACAATATCAAGAGAACAGATGGAATAGATACATTAATATTGTGTTATGGATTCTTATTTTCAGTTTTAAGATGCAATTCAGCTACAAAACAATGCCCGGTTTCCACATGTGAGGTCCCAAAAGCCTTCCTTTTCCTTGAAGCTATTTTGTATGAGATTTGAGGCCAATTTTAGAGGGAGTAAGAGTTTAACCGCAATTCCAGGTTCTTTACTGTCCTTTGGAAACAGGAGATCTCTCAGGTCTGAAAGCAAACTTCACACATCAGTATTGATCTGAAGTCAGTTTTTCATTATCTTCTTTACTGCTCTTTCCTAAATCATCAGTGACCGTTTAGGCGTGAGCCTGACTTTCAGCTACTACCGCTCTGTCATGTTTCAGTACCGTGTTAAGTGCTCCAAATCCAGTGGAGCAGAGCCCCATCACAACTATCTTCCTTCAGAACATCTCTGGAAGGAAGCATTTAGATATTATATTTTAGATGTTATAAAAGAAGTAAAAGAAGTTCCTACTGAAGTTATACCCTGACTTTTGTCAAGGAATCAGAAAGCACTTCCACATTTGTACACTGAATTAATACCGACTGTCTTTTTTCTTTTCAATCCACTTTTATTAATACAGGAATTTTGTATTATGTGAAACATCTCTTTGTTTCCCATCACAGAGACAGAAATAGATGTGGCAGTTTTACCCTGATCTAAGACTTGCAGACACATTTTTGGAAAGGCAGGCAGCCGTTCAGTATAGAATAGTAACCGTTAGGACTGTAGGAATTACAATTATATTTTACCTTAGGTTAAGTATATAAATTATGATTATCAGCTGCATTTAGGGGCTATAGATTTAGAAGAAAACAGTATTAAAAAAAATCGTAAGGGACGCGTCTCCTAAAGTCACGACCATGCTTTAAGTCGTGTGACAGAACATTGTTACACTCACCAGAGGAGTGGGTGCTTTCTCCACATCCAGGATTAGCTTTCCTATATTTCCTCGGTCATGGATTCTCTGCATGGCCTCCTTCACCTGAAAGAAACATCATCTATTGATAATTTTCAAGCATACACTAAAAGAAGCCTGAACTCCTTCCTTCCAAAGTCAGCAATACATTTAAGGCATCCTACCTACCTGCAAGGTCATTCAAACCGCTGCTTGAAAGAAAATTAATAGTTAAACGGTTTTTAGTGAATTTCCAAGGCCTGCTTTTTACACTGTTTGCCAAAATGGGCTGAGAGTCTTGATGACAGTTTCTGAATAGTGTAACACATACATAACGTATAACAGAATGGTTAGCTGAGGTGCAGAGAGAAATACAGGCTCGGGGAGTTAATTCTTACAGCTTCTTCATTAGGTTTTCTCTTTGCAGAATATTTATCAAGAAAATCAACTTTCACTGAAAGTATGAAGTGGTTTTCTTGTTGACCTAGACTATTTTTCAATTTTGTGTTCCTGTAGAGAGAATGCTGTATCCAGTCAGCGGCTGGGATTAATACAAATCTTTGTTTCTCACTACATTATTATTTATTTCCTTATTTTTTCTCACCTTCCCCCCTCATCCCCTTTTTTTAAAGATTTTTAAATAAGTAGTGTCCTACAGATACCACTGAGACCAGACATTCACCAGCTGGCTGCGATTAGCGCCCGTGAGAAAGGAACAAAACCCTCTTCTTACTAGAGCACTGGAGAGGAGCTTATTTTGATGTATGAAGTTTCAGAGCTCCTGAGAGCTCAGTGTTGATGAACTGAAACTGTGTGTTTTACACTGAACGTTCAACGTGTGGCACGGAGAGCACTATTAAATCACCGAAAATTGCAGGATGTCAAGAATTTCCTCACTTTCATGGTGGGAACTTCGGGAACTGAAAATGTACAAATAAAGGCTGTTCCTTATCCCCATCACACTCCTTTTTTGCTGGTGTAACAAGATATGTTGAGACAAGAGTTTTATGTTAATAGGATCTACCATCTGTGACATAGTTTTAATGAGTATTTTAAGAATAATGGCATAGAAGTTTGAAACAATACGCTGCCTTGGGAAATAGGTGGGTCCCACAGTACATTTAAAAGCTTGAATTGGGGTCCAGACACTTAAGATCATTACTCAATGTCTAACATATACGGAGGTATGAGATTTTTTAAGATACCAAGCGAATACAACTTTCAATTTCCAATTAAATTTAATGGATGCTGGGCACAAAATGTCTTTACCATCTGTCGGTTTTATTTTGAAGACTGACTGCTAGTGAACTCAATATTACAACCTTAATTTTGCCAAGTGGTTCCCTGAATTAGTAAGCACCAGACTTAAAAAAAAAAAAATAAAAAAAAAATCTGTTAGAACAAAAGAAAACTTGCAAAACACTGTCACTTTCTAACTTAGGGCATAATTGTACATTAACCTTGGGAAACCCAACCTGGTGAATCCCACCAGACAGAAAGTTACCTCAAAATCTAGTCCACAAAGCCACAATAATTTTTATGAAGTTCCCTAACAATACCTACACCTAGCCTGCAAGACTTGCCCTGCGATATAGGCAATATTTATTTTAAAATGTCCAACAAAGACCCTGGAGAAGCAGCAACTGTATTCTTTTTTATGACTCTTATTAACCGAATCAAGCTTTTTGGAGTCTGGAGCGTGGCATAAATAACCAACGTAGATGTGACAGAATTGGGGAAATCAGCAAAAGCGCTTGCCCATCCATTGACATTTATTACCAGAACATCATGTGCAAAGCAGGGGATGCAACACTTAGTGTAAGTTGTACCATATCATATTTAGCAAGACAAATTTGACAAAAATGTGCTTTCCCTGCATTTTTCAACTACATGGTATCAAATTTAAGATTCTGGAGAAAGGTTCAGGAGTTGTTTCCAGGACACTTGTAAGTACAGCAGGCAGAGGGAAATAAAACGTGTAACAATAATAGTGGCTATGGAATCCAGATGGAGCTACTCAAACATACAAGAAAACAGAAAAAAAGTTAGAAGAGCTGATACACCATCTGTATATTTTTGTGTTATTTGCAACTTAACTACCCAGTTTGTCAAATTCTGTGTGAGTGCAATGCCCTTCAGTACACCATGTCTGAGTTAAGAGACCAGGAGCTGGTCTCTTATTTTATTTTTTCAAGTTTGCTTCAAAATAAATACCTCTTCCAGTAGCAAGGATCAAAAGGGTTTCCCTCTTCTGACAGAACCGTGTCCCTAAATTACTTTTCAACAATTCTTCTGTATTAGCTGCTATTTGCATTTGTCAGCTCAAATCCAAGTAAAGGAATTCAATGTACTTTTGTTTACACAGACAAGTTAATTGAATTTCTTCTTGTGCGATATCATCAGCAGAGGGCTCCAGGACTGTGAGCAGTGCAAAGGAGTGTTTACTAGTTTCCACTGGAATACAGGATTTTGGAAATTCTAGAAATGGGTCGGTCTGGAATTCCATGTGGATTTAACAGGTTTCTAAAACCCAGATTGAGAAAGCTCAATACTCATCCCTCCCAATGAGAGCTCTGACCATAACTGGCTGCGCCAACAGTTGTTTGGGAACTGAGAAATGATGCCACACGGGGGGGGTAATGGCGTGCAACATCCCTCTCAACCTCCTCCTCTGATTAAAAGACTGAAAATTAGTGAATATTATAATCCTGTCCAGTTCATACAAGAGCAGCGCAAAGAAATCAACAGCAGAATCTCAGCGTATCTCAGGCCACTGTTTAGACTAGGCAGGGGTATGCATCCCGGGTACTGCTTGTGGGGTTTGGGCAAGTGTTTATTTCTGTTTCTGTGCTTTGTGATGGGGAAACTATTTGTTTGGTCTTTACTTGTGGATTTTTTTAAAAGATATCTTTCCAACGGAGCAGGTTGTGAAAATGATTCATTGCGTTTGTATTTGGGTAATTTGATGTAATTTTAGAAGGACTTATTATGTACCTTGAAATTACGGATACTTAGGGCTTGATGCTACCCATTCCCGAAATAAGCAAAAAAGATGACACAGAAATTAAATAATTTTTCAAGTCTGCCTGTGAAATTTTAAAATGGTATCTTGTTGTAAAAAAATTAAGTTGTCACTGCAGCAAAGAGAATGTTTTCAACTAGGCTGTATCTCGCAGAGATGCCTATGTACTCTCTTTTTAACAAAACAGCTAATTTAGTAGTTTCACATTAGCTCTAGACATTGTTCGAGAGAAATAGCGTCATATTACAGATGCAAAAGATTTTCTGTTCCTTGTAGCAATGATACGCTAAAATGATGAAGTATTTTGAAAAGCAAAACAGATTTCCATATTTCTTTAGCTAAAACCTCATGGTAGACCATATGATTTGCAAAGCTTTTAAACTTTACTAAAGGCAAAAGAGAATTCTCTGTAATAACAGCCATAAATTATTTTCCTCTACTGAATACACCAGCAGCGTATGCACTGGGAACATGGCATGGTTTCAGTGTAGACATCCTGTCATTAGTGAGTTGAGAGCTATACTAATTTAACAGAAAGTACAATGAAAAAAAAAAAAAAAAAGAGAAAAGTGAGTTATTTTGGTTTCTTACTAACATTTCTAAAATAGTCAAGTACTAATACTAAGCTTTTAGGAATCACATTATATCCACAAACGACTTACATAAGTTTAATGAAGTGTTCTGTCAGCACTCCTGACTAATTTGCTATAGATTTCTATGCAAGTAATATACTTTTAAAAAAGCACAAAATTAAGCATGTTATTACCTGTAACCACTCAGGCTGGAAAAAAAAGATGTGTGTATTGAAATTAAAAATAGCAGCCATAACACAGTTTTTTACTTAAGTACTTTCTTCAATTCTAAAATGGTGAAATATACTGTATATTCCAAACCGAGTAACACAATATGTTATCAGATGATGACATGACATTTGGCTATCTGTAGCTACCTCCTGATTACATTCTGATTAGCTTTTGATGGGGTGTGTAAAAACATTCCATTTTAAATTATCTAAGAGACTTCTTTTCCTGAAATGCATCTTATACACCTGCCTGAGCACTAGCCTTTTTCCTATGCTCTCTTTGGAGCTTTCTTGTTTGTTTTTAGCACTATGTTTTCCCCAGGTGAAGTCAGCAAACAGAGACTGACTTTTTGTCTGGCTTTTTGTCCTGAAAGTCTTTCATTCAGGTCTCTACCTCTACTGTCCTGGTGGTCTCAGCTCCGATCCTTCAATTCACTGAATTCTGCAACCGAAGTAAGATGAAATGAGGAATCTGAAGCCTTACAGAAGATGGAATTCATCCTTCGATCCCCATTACAGAACAAGCTTGAAAACTCTACTGAGACCATGATTACTTTGGAAAGTTCCTGAGCAGAGACATCTTCCTGGACGTAAGTCTGACCCTTTTTAAGTAATATATGCCTGAAACTATTATGCTCCAACTTTGTATTTCTATAGACAAGCCCCCACTTAGCCATCCATTTTACTTCCAACTAATTTGCTGGCCATTCTGTGTTTGAAATCAAGATCCAACAGTAATCTTTACTGAGGTATTCACAAATGCTTGCTGACATTCAGATGTCTCTGATATTAGAATATAGCAAAAGCAGTCTGCTGCTTTATAAATACAGGAAAAGTTAAGTGGGAAATGGAGTACTAATTATCTGTTGCACCATTTCATGGTGTGAAAGATAAATGCAAGCCTGCCTAAGAAAGGGATGCTATTTTCAAGCCTTTGGATATTGTTTTAAACATAATGATCCATTTCTGTATTTGGCTCTTAAAAGGAACCAATCTCAGGAGTAAAATAGGAGAGATTGCCAAGTTGGAACGCTACACCGCTCACTATGCCAGTAGAAGACATTGGAGGCTTTAGGCCCACATTAGTAATGTGGGATGTTTAATAGAGAAAAACAATGAAGGCAACGTGCCATGGAAAAACTTCCTAGTGGAAATGTCAAAACATAATGCTTTCATCATCATACATGAAGCTGTTCAGCTCAGTAATATATGATATTTTTTTTAAATAAAATTATACATTTACTTCAGGGAAAAAAAAAGAATTTAAAGGTACTGGTGCAATAGAAGAGTGGACATTCTTTTACCTCCATGAGGTTGAATGCATTTTATCACACAAACTGTCACCTACAGATTAGAATTTCATTTTTGTCGATGATTTCTTTGCCTTGTCACTCTCAGCTAAGGCAGGTTTATTGGGTGGTGGCAGAGGACTGTGTACTTTCTTTTCTTGGGTCCCTCTGGCGATAGTGAAAGGATTTCTGCTTACAATAAAGGAATCCTTCATTTCCCTTTTTGGTAAATCAGGCCATAGTATGAAACGCTAAAGAATCTCATGCCAAGGTTACAAATTTAATCCAACGTAGATGTTAAATTAGTTCAATTATCTCAGTGTAATCTGTCAAAATCATTCTAATGCTGTATCATCACACGTTGTCAAAAAGGTGATTAGCACCCAAATAAATGGAATGTCCCTCACCTCCAGATGGGCGCAGCGGAATACAGCATCAATTTAGTTTATGATCTACAACCATAATTTCTCCCCCTTCATCAGTTCCAACCCTTTAGGTTCAATATTGCTGTTTATTTTCATGCATCATCTCAAAGAATCACCTTTTGTTCTCTGTTTACACACTGAAAATGTGCGAGCCTTCAGCGTGTCGTCTGTACTATTGTGAAGTTCAGTAGACACTGGAAAGGAAAGTGCACACCCTGACAACTCATTTTTGAGAAGAATTTGGAATACTCCATGTATAAGAACAAATTTCACTCGCTGTTCCACTGCTGTAACTTCTCTGACATTGCCAGGTTGCAAATGAATGAGAGGAGAAGGCATTGGGAGAAGACAGAAGTCTCAGCTGGTAAAGGAATAATAGCAGTGTTCACTAGGCTTCTATTACTCAAACACGCATTCTGTAAATTAATATTAGCCCTTAAACAGGGTTTTCACACTGATTAGCACTTTCTCACCACTGCTCCGATGTTGGCAGAGCATGAAGTTTCCACAAGGAGATGACAGCTTCCTCCTGTTACCCTCACCCTAGTCCTCTATATGCAGCTAGAACAACAAAGAGAACTTCAGATTCTGCATCACTTCTGTGCAGGCTTTGACAGAGAGAAGAGCTGTCTGCAGGAGCATTCCTTACCAGTAATTAATTCCTCTCTTGCTCACTGTTGTGTGTCTGAGCCGCTTGCAACTGCATCACGTCTGCGAAATCACATGAACAGGATCTCCATGGTGACAGTGTCATGCGGTACGCAAACATCAGGCAAGTCAAGGTTACTTTGGCAACCCAAGTGTCATAGGTAATGATCCAAATCTTGTTTGGAATTATGAAAGAATAATCTGAATTAAAAACTTGCCCGTTTTTCATTCTAGGGCTGGTCCTGTTCTGCTGCTGTTCCTAGCAGACTATTTCAATGAGCCCAGAGCTATCTCTGTTAGAATTACAAACACTAATATCAATAATATTTATTTAAGCATCATTTGTGTGCAGTAATGAAGAAAAAGATGTATAATGCAGTCTACTATAGCTGAGATATGCACAAGCAAAGCTTTAATACTACAGTTTTCATTCGTGCTGCAAGGCAACATAATTTTTATTACCAGACTCACTGCTGTGGCCTATTACAAAGCTACCATATCTTTAATATGGACTTTGAGCTGCATTAGAATTGCAGATGCCCTTCTCAGACCAACAGAAGAGTTTTCTTTCATGTCACTGGCATATGTGCCCTTTAAAACTGAACACAGCACTCTGTACAAAGAGAAATCATGCAGTCCGTCTTCTGGATTGTGTCTGTTTAGCTTTGGTCTGTGGAAGGGAGGAAACTCAAGAAACCAAAGATAAGAGTTTCTTAACTCGCGGGCAGCGGTGAGGCAAGTGCGCCGGTGTATTGCCACAGCGTTGGGGCACGGGAAGTACAGAGTGAAAGTAAATCCCCTTCAGGGTGCAGGTGCCTCAGGGCTGTTAATGTGGTTTGGGCTCAGAGAAGGGACACGGATCCCTGGATGTCCTGTGACACACACACAGCGAGCAGTCACTGGGCTCCTCTGCACTAATGGCTCTGTCCTACTCTCAAAAGTGACAGCTGTCAAAACGTAGCCCTAATCTTTTCACGGGCGTGTTTCCTCCTTGCTAGTCTCAAAAATGTCTCTCTCACACTTATGCAATACAATTTAGTGGAGTAGTATTTCCTTGGGAAACATACTCACATTTTTTTTTCTTTAAAGTTCTTTTGTTTTTTCTTAAAGAGCTTGCAATGCTTTTCGTTCCCAGGCTAAGTCTTCTGCGAGAGCTTTTGTAGCAAAGCCGTTTGCCTGGGTGCGATTACTGACAGTTACCCCACTACAGATACCGTTATTTGAACAAAACCATCCTTTCGCTGGGATTGTTTCCCTTGGGAGCGATGGGATAACCTGTACCGACCACAACGCACTTCTGCATTCATGACAGGAATATTTAACTTTCACTGCGTAGCAGAACAACTACCAGAAAAATGCTTCTAAGTGTTTAACTGGCCTAACTGCTGTGGCAAAATCCTCTGGTTCTCTGTTGGGGTGGGAGCTGGGTATATGAGAGGCCGACAAACCTGCATCTGCAATTGGACCTCGATTATCCTCTTTCCCAAGCTGATTCTCCTCTCTTACCTACAGCATTAATGCTAAAGAGACCACTCAAACTCTCTTTCTTCTCCTAAAGGCTGAGGATATGCAGCATCTTGCAAGACAGATGGGAAAGAAGCATAATATTTACAGGATTTTGAACAGGCTCTGTTCCTGCCCGGGGTGAATACAACCAGATCTTAGCACGCAGAAATCAAGCTCTGCAAGAAAACTCATCAGACTCAGGGTGTCTGGGGCCCAATTTACATAAACACCTACTACTGGAAAAAAAATGCACAGGGAAAACATGGATACAATCAAAAGAACTGCTGAAGTGCTGATAAGTTAGTATTGTTAGCAATGATTTTGAGCTTACTTGAGTATTTCAGACTGAAGAGTAGGAAAATAACTTGGGTGATAGCGTCTGTTCCCTTGCTGTGAAACTGATGCATCGCGTCATCCTGCTAGCATCCAGCCGAAAGAAAAACTGATTTTGTCCAACTCACCTGTTTATGCTCTGCTACACTGAGCTTTTGCATCAAAGCTTTTGCCTGCATGTATGCAAATAAAGTACTTTTTAAACCCCTTTCATTCCTCCATTGCTATTCACAGCTGCAAACAGCAGCTCTGGCCTCTATTCCCTTCTGCTGCCTGTTAGGGAGAAGAGAGACCTTTTCTCTGGAATACCTTTTAGCCTCACTGTACGTTGCCATGGCAGCAAGACTAAAACCAGACCCAAGATGAGAAAAATGTCAAAGGAATAAAAACTGACGCTACAGGCAAATTCTGACTCGGAGTCCTCCCTTGGCTACTGAAGATATCTATTAAGTTGTACATCTTTCAGATGGAGAGCTACAGCTGCAGAACTGTGCTGTTTTCGTTCTTTCCTTATTCCTATAAGCTCCCGCTGACGTCAATGAGTATTTGTTTTGCCTCAGCAAAATTCAAAGAAAAAGAGATTTAAAGCCTCGTAATTACAGAATAACTGAGCCAGATCATGCCAGCTTTTACTTACGGAGTCAACAGGGATAAAGCAGAAAAAAAGGCAGAACCAACATCAAATTAAATATTTAGAAGTACTAAACAGCAGCGCCTAAATTATCAGTTTGGTGGGAGCTTTCCTGCCTGGTAAAAGCAGAGAAAAGACCTTGAAATTCGATCCATCAGCTCTGAGAATTCCAGCACGTCAGGAGAGCTCAAGGGGTATTCAGCACTTTGACAGTTAAAGACTAGCATTTGGGATGCAAGCAAAGTGTTACAGAAAGAACATCGCTCTAAGACGGGGTGTATTACCTTAGAAAAACCTGCACAGAGTGAGAAGAAAAGCTATTTTTGATTCAAACTGCTACAGCACAGCTTTTCTCATTATCACTTGTTAACATAAGCTTGAAGAAAAAGGGATTTTTTTCCTGCTTTAATATAGGAAATAATTACCTCGTTACTTTGAAAGTCAGAGGGAGTTTCTGAAGGGTAGAGATTTGCCAAAGAAATCCCTAGAACACACTCGAGCCAAAAAGCCATATCCTGTAGATCAGGATGAACCTTTGAGAATCCCGTGCTGGAATTTCTTTTTGAGCAACAACAAAGCCAAAACTCCTGGACCCAAAATTTCTGCAGCAGCCTGTTAGACCATAGCACAGCACAATCATACTAAGATTAACCAGTCTGAGGACGAGCAGAGTGTGGTGTGGAGGGGATAACAGAACTATTGTGATAGAGCTAAAAAGTTCCCCAAATCCACTGACCAAAGGGAGACCCCCTCCTCCGTCACGCTTCTGGTTGCCACTGTGTCCCTGTGAGCCCCTGCCTGCCAGCTGCTGAGCCTCTGGCATTGCTGGTAGGAATCGCAACAGCGTGGTCCCTATTTCTACTAGGAAAATGGCTTCAAACACATCAAAACACCAAGTAGAGGAGCTCAGATCTGGTCACTTTTATGGTACCTTTCTCCATTCTGAGGAACAGCTCATCTAACAGTAAGATGCAGCCAACTGTACAGACGGGGATGCCCCAGACATTCCTGAACCCTGGGGTATTCAGGAGTCTCGTGGTTCAGATTCCACTCCAGTGAGGCTGGTTTGACAGCAGCAGCCCTTACACTGGGGAAAATTCCTCTGGCTGCAAAGGAGTTTTGACAGTCTCAGGCTAAAGATACAGGCTCTCTGTATCTGGTTAAGATGCAGCAGTCTCCTGCCTAAATTGAATTCATATATAATGTTCAGTTTGGTGTATTCCTGTATTCCATGACAATCGGTTATAACAATTTATAGTCAGAAATAAACTTTATGGCATTCATCACTACGCAATTAAAAAACCCAAACATTTTACGCTGTTATTGACTATCAAGCTCCATGACATCGGTTTTTAAACTCTTGCCTCAGCAGCACTGCCTTGTGAGCTCTTTGAAAAAAACATGTGGAGAAAAATGCACCAACCCACAAGAATGTCTCATTTCTTCTCTCTCACATCAGCGCTCTCCAACAGAGTATCATTAAACTCTCCCTCTCTTCCACCCCCAGAATATACAGACTTAATTATACACATACTGCTTCGCCTAGCCTTCTATGATTGTCTTTCTAATTATAATGCCCAGACTGTAGAAGGTGGATGTTGCCGATTTCCTGGGTGCAGCCCAGCAGCAGCGACCCTGTCTGGTTCCTCCGCTGTGGGAATCTGGCAGAGAGAGATCCCTCTTCACACACAAGTGAAGGATCAGATGGTCTTTCTGGAACTGTATTGTTTCACAGCCATACGAGAACTCTGAGTCTGAAACACTTCCAGAACCACAGCTTTTCACACAGACTGTCTAGACACTTGCAGGACACTATTTAAAAACAGAAGAATCTTTTCTTTGACACCATATTCTGAATTGCCTCTCAGCTAATTAACTTCCAGGTGTTCCCAGTCACTCCATGTTTCAACTCTGCCTCTGGGCATATGGGCACAAATGTTTCCTCTTGCCGGGAATGGGGGAACCCAGCAAAGCAGCTTGCAAAATATTAGTTTATTCCTGAACATGCATTTTCCAAGAATCAGCCATGGTTTTGTACGTGTGTGCACTTACACCAGAATAAGAGAAATACCGAGGATGGATCTTGTCTGCAGCGACTCAGCTTCATTCGAGCAACACTTGGGGCTGTGGGACCCCAATTCCTGAGGTACAGGAGAATTCACATTAACGGCAGCGTTAAACCTCCACAGTGACCAAATCTGTTGTTCCAGACTCACAGATATTTTTTGTGGGTGTAGCCCTGCTTCCCTGCATGGCTATGGGCAAAACATTTGAACTACATGCCTTGGTTTCTTTGTCTTTACGACAACAGGAAATATTTCCCTCGTTCGTAGGAATAGTGCTGCGTGGTAGTGCATCAGTCAGGTGGTCCTTTAAACCCCACCACAGCTTAAGTGTACAGCCCATCGCAGTTTTACTGTTCTGTTTTCCAGGCAATAAAGACTTAATTATTAAAAAGCCTTGACACTATAATTTCCAAAGTCGAAGAAGGTTCATACACACATCCACATCCACCAACCAGGAGCATATTACAAGAGCACGTTAATATTGTGTCTTTGAGTCTCCTCATTCTACTGTGACAATGGATTCTCTCCAATAAAATCCATCCCTAATCAGTAAACCAGTTATGTAAATTCTTGAACCTCATCAAGGTAAATCCAAAAGGTCTCTAGAGATCCAAATGAGAAAATATTTCTCCTTTGATTTCTTTCTCTTTTTGTTTCAGAAAGTAGTACCACAAGGACTGCAAATCTAATTATTTGTAAGTCCCCATTATGTTTTTTGATGATTCAAAAAGCTAAGGCAGGCCCTACTGTAGTCTGTCCCTCCATAACTTCATTAAAATTATTCTTAAAACCAAACCCCATCGTTGCATTAAATTACAAGAGTGTAATATTAGAGAGTGTGATACATCCTTATCCTCAGTTTGAGCTCCATCAGTTTACAGTAAGATTGAAATTCCTCATCTAGGTAAGATGGAAAGTATGTGAATTTATCTCAGTCACTACCTGACAGTTTTAAAGCATATTTTGCAGTTCCTATTTGCTTTATTACTTAATATCTCCTGCCACTGTTAAAAAATGTCTCATTCTAAGCCCATATTAAAGATCTTAACTCCACATAAGTATTGTACCAATATGATCGCTATAAAAATTGATTTAGTTTACAACAAGGTTAATGCTCCTGTGAATACTCAGTCAGTCTGGCACTACCTTGTATCAACTGAAATCAAATTGCTTTGTAATTGGCAGCAGGGAGCCAAAGCAGAGGTGTGCATGGGAGAGAACGTCACTGATTCAGCTAAGACAGTTTCTAATCTAATTCAATTAAACTTGCATGTGTAGATACACCAAAAAACCCAACCGGCATGTATGCCAGCTACAGTAATTCAGGAAAATAGGCAAGAACTGTAGTCACACACATTTTGCTAGCTCTAGGCTAATGTAGGCTTAACTCCAGGAACTCTTAGAATTATGCTGGATGTTTCCTATAAATTGCAGGAAAGGACACAGCATTGCCTTACTTCTGCTAAAGAATTCAAAGGTTATGCCTTTTTTCCTCAGGAAGGTTTAAGATCTTTAAGGAATTTTACCCAGGACATAACTATAGGATGTAACAGAAAAAACCCTCAGGTTCTTCTCAAGGTTGTTGGTGTTTGGTGATGGTGAGGAATTCACTTTTACGCAAACTTTATTCCTTTATTCTACTAAACTGAATGCTTTATACAAAGATTTGGAACTGCCTGTGATGTGCCAGGATTTATTTCTTATAGATATGGCCTCCATTCTCCAATGTGTGCACTTTAATACCACATTTAGAGCTTTGATACTCAAACTGGCATATTCAGTAAAATCAAAACGGTGGAAAATCAGTTGCTCATTTGGAAGTTTTAAACCACATGGCCTCCTTTCAGTATTGTTTTCTCTAAGCCAGTGGTCGCAACATACAAATCATTCTTATGAAATATCTTGGTGTTCGATCATTCACAGCAAGCTAATATATGTAAGAAACTTCTAGTATCAACAATGTATCTGCTTTGCTGCCTTGGTGATAATTTATATCGTTATCTGTAATGAGCAATAATATCGTTACTAAACTGCAATACCACATAAAACTCTCAATTATTGCATTAAATTTGGATTATATTATGCTAAGAGATGTCTTTATGCCCAAGAGTAATTCTGCTTTTTAAACTCATCTGTGTTTAAAATGATTGCAAAGAATATATGAGCCATTTTCATTAGGTGAGAACATTTATCTTGATTAATGATTGTTATGCACTAAAATAACCTTTCACTACCAGAGAAACTATGCCAGGGAAGAGTCTCTTGGTGAACCCCAAGAGCAGGCTTAAAGCACAACCAGGAGGACGCCAATTTCCACTGACTGAGACATTCATTCTCTTGCTCTCCACAGATTAATGAATTGATCTGTGTGGTGATGATCCAGCAGCAAATCTCAAGGTGTGTAAGGTAAGACTCAAACTTATACCTTGGCCCATTAAGTTGAATATTAACTGTCCTTCCTAATTACATCTAGACATTGTTTTGAAATAGGGAAATGAACTCCATGAAACCCTGGTTTTTTTCCTGACTCTTGAGAACAGCCTACATTCAGTGACACAAACAGTAAAAATGAAGGGTAAAACAAATATGCTGGAGTCAAACATTCAAGATGAACATAGAAGAAACACATTCTTATCTCCTGGAGTCATGCACACACGCGCTGGTGTTATTAAAGGTGTCCTTGATGTCTAAAGCACATCCCTTCTGCTTTGGAACAGCTTTCCCTGGCCAGGTCTCTGCTTATTTTCTTGCACGGGTACAGTATCACCAGGTCAGTGCAACACATAAGGAATGTGTGCCAATTTATTACTTAAAAGCCAGCTAATATATTTCAGAAAGCAGACAGCTCCTGTAAAATACTGCTTCTACAAAGTAATTAATCAGCAGCTTGCTCTATGGAACAGGTTTGTTCCTATTTTTTCTAATAAATGACAAACCATTTTTTCCCCTGTATACAACCTCCTGTTGCTAATTTAATTAACTGGAAGCATGTGACTAATTTATCTTTAATAGCGCACACTTTCTTGAGCAGAGTATATCCATGCTGCCTGTATTCTTTTCCTGCCTGTTTCCCCCTCCCTCTCATAATCCATCAGAAACAGTCTCCGTGGTGGTTTCCCCTGGCTGCAGTTCCACCAGGCACCCCAGGGCAAACAGAAGTGACAAGCTGTCCCGCTGCAGGAACACCTATCATGACTCACCACCACACTTTCAACTTCCAGAGTCTCATGCCTTCTAGAAAAGTATTTTCTGCCTCTGTATCTCCATAACTAATTAATTCTTAGCAGAGTGCTTACTAAGTAGATTAGGAAAGCACTGTAGCTGCGGGCTGTCTTTATGTTAATGGCGAGAGGTTTAGTCTCCCACTAGTCAGCTTGTAACCTTTGGAATGGCAACATTGGAACACTGAATCAATGCTCATCAGAAACATTGCCAAAATACCGCCCAGTGTCTGCTACTTCTTTCCAAAACATCAAGATAAGATTCGGCTGCAATGCAACATTTCCCTGAGATTTGGTAGAACAGACACCGTTCTGAGATGAAAGCCCCCAGTAAATGCACAGAACCACAAGGGCTCAGCCCAGGGCCTTGGCTGGTAGAGGCCACAACTGGAAACCACAGAGGTTTTTAGGCTGATCCATGATCTTTCCAATAACACACTGCGTGGCATCAGGCAAATGAAGATATCTGCCATCTCTTTTGTTATTTATCTATTAAATGAGTATTACAGCGTGAATATTCTCAGCACACACAAAGGGGCATTCATTAGACTCTAGATGGCTAAATTGTTTAAAGACGGATCTTCAACTGGCAGGCTAGACAAAACAAGCTAAATTTCAAAAGGTGTAAAGAAAAGAAAGTACAGAGCTGAGATAAATTACTTGTTTAATTAAATTCCATTCATGTAGCTTGAATTTCGTGCAGTGTTTATGAATAATGTATAGCAATTGAAAATAATTGACTTCTGCTTAGATACTTAACAGACTTAACAAGTGAGGTCTCAGTTTCCTAAAACAGCTCATTTACCCAACTTGATTTTGTAGTAATCACAGCTACCGCCATGTGTCTGAGGCCACCTTATGGAACCACAGTGCCTCTATCTAAGTCTTACCCTTTTATCTCACTCTCTTCATAAAAATCATAATCACGTTACATTTCCATCAGCAGCGAGAGAAGCCAAAAAGAGTACTGGGTTATGCCATCATTTGCTGATCCAGGAATGAAAGGCAGAAAGAGTTATGCCCTGTTAAACAGCATTAAATGGGGAAGAAATGTAAGTGAAATTATATAGGCACATAGGATGAACTTAATAATTCCTGTAAGAGCAGCGAGGATCCCATCACTGGGCAAACACAATGTTTTAGAGGGAAAAAAGCTGCAATATCTAATTAATCTCCAGTACTTTGAAAGTACATTTTATTCCTCCAAGCATATAGCACCAAAATTATCTGGAGTTTTAATTAGTATTTGGTTCAGATAAGCACCTTGGGAAAAGTTCTTTGCAAAGTCTTCATTAAAAAGAACCTTCCTCATGACTCCTTATTCATTCATTTAGAACTTGTGTTCACTACACTTAATGTTAATGTGGTAACATTCAAACAGAATAGCTTTCCCCTTTACTCTTCCCAAAACGTGAAAAATGTTTTGGGCTATAACCGTGTGTAATTTGATTGTGAACACAAAAGCAAGCTACCCTGAATTATTCAGGTTTTGCTTCTCAGTCTGCTTTCCCCTCATCTGTTTTGGAACCTGTTAAATCAGCAAGACACAGCTCCTCGCTTTCTCATACGCTTTGATACCTGCACGGAGCTTGCATTTAACTTGTGGTAGATTTGTTTATATACCAAGAAACAACGGTGATGTACAGATAAAACATTGAAATTTACTTTGAACTACAGGTGTTTATTTTATACAGTCAAAGGGACCAGACTCTCACACATCAGAAGAACAAAGTGCTCTGTGGCAGTATCACAGGACAAGGTACGTGCAGAGCTAATGCTGTAAATCAGGAAAGCAGCTCGTGAAGGGCAGCAAACGAAGCGCTGTGACAGGAACAGTGGCAGTGTCAGAACAAGCAGATTCCACACTGTAATGCCAGAGGAGCAATCACAGGAAAAGAAACACCCCAGATGTTTGTGGGAGTTCTAACAGCACAAGTTACATTTCCCTCTTTCCACTGTAACACTGCAAAGTAAATTATTTTATGCTTATAGGGAAAAAAAAAAAAAAAAATCACTGTTTTTCATACTTCAGGGTTGATCACTACTTTGGTTTTAAATGAGCTTCCACATTTATCATGTTACTCCTGATTATTTTGCATACCTCAAAGAACAAATACAAGTTCCAAATGTTATAGAAGTCACCTGACTTCAAAAAAAGGTGTAGTTTGTTCAGCTGAACAATCTGTTTTCATCAAGCAGAGAAAAAAAAAAAAAAAAAAAGGACAAACTTGTACATGTCATTATTATATTAACACAGGAAGAAGAAGAAAAGAAACCACCAAAAGACACAAGATGGCATTTAGTGTTTGTATCAAGGTCCCAGCCTGATCTGATATTATTAGATTGCCCTCTTACTATGTTAAAAGTAACTAATGGATCAATTTTCTCCATGTCTTACTATAGTGATCCATGAAAGGCTTTTTGCCCTAAAGGTAACATCAGTGAAAGGCACGAATGGCTTTTGATGAAATTAAAGTCTCCGCTTTAGGGGATTCGCTGCTGGTTTTCTACTATTACAGGTTACAGATTTCCTGTCGTTCCCCCTCTCCCCCTCCTCAAACAGTGTTTAGACCATTGGTATCTAAAAGCATGAACTGAGATGCTAATTCATACCAGAGGATGAGTTCAGTGGAAGAAACTGGGTTCAGAGTCCCCATGTCCTTTGAAGCCACAGAGCAGTGCTTGAAACTGACAGTCTCATAGCTTTGCCCTCCCCAAAACACACCATCAGTTCTGTATGGAAATGGGTCCTTTGTCCAGTTCTCATCACTGAACTGAGTCATGGAAGGATGTGATTGTAGATGTAAGGTTTCTCCTGCTTTCCTCTGCACGCTCATAACATTGACAACTAACGCAGGGACCAGCAACTATGTAAGAACAGCACCATAGGAGAAAACATTTCTCTTAAAGGAAATTATGGTATCAGCAGGTATCCCATAATGACACTATAATGGGATCAGTTGCACCGCACGCCTTTCAGGTTTAGGTTCTTGAACACAGCTGGATTTTTCCTTAGCAATTTACCATAGAGAAAAGCTCTGGCATCGAGGCAAGGGAATCTCACTTCTATAAAAACTGTATTTACAGCTAGACCCACAACATCTCTCATAATGACTCAGCCAATACCCCTCCCCAAGACTGACGATGCAGCGATCCTTACAAACTTAATTAAGATGCAGGGCTCTTTCTAGTCAAAAACATTCCATGCACTGACCAGGAGGCACAGCCATTAAGAGTCCTCTGACACCTCTATCAAGATCCACAGGGCCTGTTCCATAAGTGTATTTAGTGCCTTGATTTCAATTACAGCTGAGTCCCAAAGTATATTCCTGGATCTGGGCTACAGTTGTTGGATTATTTAAGTAAGGAGTTGTTAAAGACATTATTACATTATGACTGCAAACCGATGACACGGGGTGGCATTCAGTGCCTACTATGAGGTACTGGCCTCATCTTGTAATATTACCAGATTATCCTCTTACTTCTTTTTTTTTTTTTTAAAGAGTCAGTAGCAACTCTATTCCACAGCCTTCAGTATCTTCATCATTCTTATGGCCCTAAGGCAGTACAAGTCTTTGACACCATTATCTCTATGTAACAGCGCCCTCCTTTAAGTCATCTGAGAAACAAGAATGCAAGGAACCCTTTGATACACAGCACAGTCAGGACGTTTTGCCATAATCTCACTGGTCCATACAGACCAAAATAGGCCAAGTCTAAAAACTTCTGAGACGCTAAGAATCCTGTCTGAAACAGGGAGTCCAGCACAAGGGAAAGGAATCTACAGATATTTTGACCATATTCTGCTGTGTCACCTTCCTGACTGGCAGTTTGTGTGAGAGAACTGGGGAGTTTTGTCTTACATGCTCTCAGTGCTACTTTTAACTGCTGTAAGTCACCAAAGAAGGTGCATACAGCCTCTATGTCAACAACCCATTCTACATTAAGTATATGTATTTCCTTTTGTGATTATGAAAGGCTGCAGAACACAAAATTTTAATAGACAAGTGCATTGTGTACATTTTTATTAAACACACTAGAGGTTCTGAGAACCTTTAGTTTTCCTTCTCCTTAATAACCTAGAATAGCCTAGTGTCTGAAGCCAGATTGACAGACTCTCCGGAGAATCCTAATGCATAAATGCACACTACAAATTAATCAGAATGAAGAAGAGCAACTAACTGCAAATTAAGGATTAGATAAGTAGTTACTAACAAAGAAACAGCCACAAAGCTCAAAAAAAATTCACTGAATACTAATTCTGTTTTAAACTCTACTATCTGTAATGAAATGCAATCTTACCAGACAATCAGCTCTTTACTACGGAACGGCATTTTAAACACGCACCATCTACAAACTGTCTCGTCTTTCAAACACTTGAATGCATAAACAAGTAACTGCAAAACAGCAAGACATCTCAACAGCAGCATATAATTTATATGACTTCACTCATCTCATAGCAAATAATTCCCCAGTTAGAATTCCATTTTGAAGTATCTACGGGCTTTGTTATGGTCTCTCTTAGTTAAATCTTTCTTGCAATAACTTCCCAAGAAGGCTCTTCTGGCCTACTCGAGAACCAACTTGACTTTAGTAGGATTTATGGACATAAATTTCAGATAAAAATGACTCTTCCCAAGCCAACACCAACAGATAACACAGCAATGCAAAGTTTTGCTCCACAGCAGTGGTCAATGGTCAGATCCTGATCTCCCTGTAGCGGAGTTACAATATTCTCTAATCAATATATCCTTTTAAATTCAAACTGTGTACTCCTGCAGAAAGTATTAAGAAATAGATGCTGTTGAAGAAACCACACCAGGCTTTAAGAACCATGAAATCATTTTTACACGGTTCGTGGAGACCTATTAAAACAGACACAAACCCTTTCTGTGGCTGTTCTCACAAGTGCTAGAACATGAAGCCCTCAATTTGGGGCTTATCATGCAGGAAATGATCCTGTAGCAACCAGCCTTCAGCAAAGGGGAACACCGCTGTAGATTTAACTCCTTGGCTTCCAAGAACTGAAAAGCAGCTTTGCAGTCAAGCGATACAGGAATGAAGAGATAAGTATTTGTGCTGTAATACAGCTTTGGAAGAAAACCAGGTGTCTTCCATGATGGCGTCAGAGAATCTGCGTGAATTAGTGAATTTGTATTTGCACAAAGAAGAAATCCCTGAAAACAAATGTAAAGTGAATAAAGCAAGCTGAAGGGATTATCTTGAGGATATGCCTTTCATATAGAGATTAAAGCTTTTCCTTATGTGAAGGTGCACATACGATTTAAGACTTGGGATTCTTCTGTAAAAATTTTTCATTTTGAATGTTACTTGCTGGAGTCAAGCTACTCTCTCTGGGAGAGTCAGAGGGACAAATGAATTATCCTGTGAGCCTCTGGAGAAGGTGACATTCTGCCACAGAACACTATTCAGTCGTTCATTTTCAAATGCCAGGCAGGGAGTCCACCTTTCTGCCACTCTCTAGTTAAATGTATTTATTCCTCAAAGTTCTTGTGGGTCAGGAAACTTCAATGGTCATAATGGTTTAGTCTCTAATGAATAACATTGACAATGGTCAAATGAAAATAGATGTTTGGGGAGAAAAATCAGGCTTACTGGGCAGGAAATGAAAAAGCAATCAAATGTCAAACTCTGAAGGGATGAGATGTTAGAGCTATGGAGTTAAAAAAAGAAACTTCCCAAACCTGAACAAAAATACATACTGACCTTTCCTCATTCTGCTTCCATGCAGTCCTCAGCTATGACACATTTTTCTATCTATTATAATAACTTCAGACTCAGCCCCAACTTATTTTTATACTCACAAAAATATATCCCCAAAATGATAATGCCCTGGATGAGTAATGTTTCAGTAATACTTTGCAATTGATGAAGGACACTTACAGCACTGCTATAGCCCTGAAGACACTGGCCTGATGCTTGCTCTGTGAATTACCAGCGAGCTCATGGAAAGGGAGCAGGCGTTATAAATGAGCTGTAGTTTTCTAGACCACGCTTGTTAACAGATGTATTTACACATTTCACAGTCGAACAGTAGGGGTGGCGTGCGCTACTGCCAAATGTTAGATGAAATGTTATCAAACAAGTCTCCCAGCAAATTCCCATCATGTTGACTATTAAGATCAGCCTGCCACATTTTTTTTTTAATTTTTCATGGTTCATCCTCTATCAAGATTTTTCAAGCCATTTTTAGTATTTTAATTACCCTTTTCTTACTCACCAACACATGAAAAGCACATATTTATATGAACAAAGAAAATGCAGAATGCCTCTCTAGAGCACTGAAAATTTTTAAAATTTTTTGCAATATTATTTAATAATTAAAAAGAACCCAAACCATATCAAAACCCTAAATCTGACCTCATTCCTATTTCATACTGCTCTTCCAAGTGCTTTCCCTTTTAGTGTTAGAGCAATTCCGTCTTGCCCGAGCCAGTCGCTCTGTAACAAAACATCAGATTTCCCATAAGCAATTTGACATTTTAGTGGTTTTGGTGAGAATTAGCAAATGTCTGAACCCACTCCCACGCTAGTGGGTGCTCAGCCCCAGGTGTCACTGGGCTGCTGTGAGTGGCAGGGATTTCGGAGAAACAGGAAGAGATTCGTTGGGGAAGACACAAAAAGCTTTTCCTGGAGAGGTCATAATTTCTTTCTTTTTTTTGAGAGGAACAAGCGGAGCCTGTATCACGCTGGATTGTTTGTATCTGGCGTTGCTACTATAATCACACCATTTCTTTATTTGTTAATATATGTTCACACTTCTGAAAATACTTAGGGTCATTTATCAGCATCTTAAATATAAAGGCCTCAGGAAACAGTGCTTTCGTCAAGGAGCTTGTAATTGCCCAAGCTACCATCAGACTAAGTTCCCTACATATCTTTAAGGTGAGCTAAGCAATTAGAAGGAAAAGAACCACAAAAAAAAAAACACACTCAA
>VZRU01010602.1:63910-91052 GCA_013398155.1 Pedionomus torquatus
GTTTTCATTAACTTCCCAAACCGCCCCCCAGTTTGCCAGCACAAATATAAAGCTGAAACTGAAATTGTATTAGATCTTTCCCTCAGAATAGATTTTAAGTTGTTTTCAATTATAATGTCTGCATTTCATGCTGCACTTGATACAATTTTCATGCACTTAGGAAAGAGAAATCATTTTTTAAAATTGAAAACCCCCATTTAGTATTAGTATTGTCAAGAACTTCACACAGAGCATTTGAAACACCAGAAATATTTTAGAGATATGTATAACTAACTCTGGATCATGGACTCTGAACAGCAGGAGCTTTGGAGACAACTTTTGCACAAACTGAAGAGCAGAGTAGACTAGAAAACGTAATTTAATCTCATCTTACACCTATAAGTGCATTTGTTTCAGAAATTTCAAAATGAGGACATATATTTTGCTCCTACCTCTTCCAAAGCCCATAATGAATCAACCACAGGCTTGATCTTCTTACTGGTATATAGATTTAGGAGTTTGTCCATCACACTCTTGATCAGGCCGCCCCGATTCTGTTTGAAAAGTAGGTTCAACAGAGAGAAGCCAGCAATGACTTTGTTCTCCTCATACAGCTTGATGGGATTTACTTTCTCGACCTGCCACCACTGGGAAGCAATAAACAACAGCTGGGTTAGAAAAACACTTTTCAAGAAACGAAGAGAAAAGTTCACAAGAAAACTGTCTGAGCAGATGTGACACACAACTCATCTGTTGGATCTGAAGCCACAGCCAAGGGAAGCAGTAAGGGATTTATTTATGGAAGAGGCAAAAATGTATGCAGCTAAAATAAAACACAGGCTTCTGTTCTGTGAGATTAGGGCATTATGACAATGGTGAACAGATCTGGTTTTAGGATGTGGGGCTACAAGTAAGGAATTTGGACCTTCTCATTTCTATCCTCTTCTGTGTTACCTCAAGAGAGCCATGCGAGCTCCCCAGATGTTCACAAGCAACTTGCGACTATTACTCTTCTCTCAAAGCCAAGGAAACTTTTGCACCCATTATTATGTTTGTGATATTTGAGCAAGCCTCCTGATACCTAATGACATTATTTTATCTCATTTAGCCCAAGAGCATCCTTGAGACTGAGATCCCACTTCCAGCAAGTTTTATTCGGATGTCTCAATTTTTAATCAAGGTTTTCATTAAAATTTTATGAGTTAATTTTACAGTGTAATTACATAAAGTAATTACATGTTCATACAAAATTTGATATATTATTTTTTTAATTTATTCATATAATAAACACTAGTGCTATCAGAAAAACACTGCAGTTGAAATTTATTTCACTGGCCAACCTACCCTGCAAATTATATATATCTGCACATGTTTATATTAACAGAAAAAAAGGCTGCATAGTAAAGATTATCTTGTTTTAGTTCACAAACACATGATGATAACAAAGATAGTGCCACTATAACTGTTAAGAAAGCGTAGGAGGCAAACAGAACAGCTTCTTGCCAAGGTCTTTGATTTGTCTTGTTTCCCATTATATAGGGACTTTTGAAGGTAATTTCACCTGGGAAGGGGCTGTTGCAGGGAGCTGTATGTGAGCTTTTGGCACCAAGATCATATGATAGATCTTCAAACAAGATCTTCTCCCTGTTTGTCTTGTCTGAAGGAATCACTTCCTTCAGACATTATTTCTCAGTAGCAGCTCATTTGATACACTTGTTGCTTTTTCATTTTGCTGGATTTCTAAGCAGATCCATGTAGTAAGCAGAAGGAAAAAATATTTGAATTTTTGAATTAATTCACATTATCAACTAGGAAATAAATGCATCATCATCTCTTTGATGTCACCTGAGATGAACACAGAGAACTGGAAAACATATTTCTGTATGGAACTAACTTCTGCAAAGCTGGGAATGACTGGACACAAGCTTCATCTCAAGAAAGGCATCTCCTTTAATATCTCCTTTAATTCAATGCACTGTCCCAACAGTATTTTCCGATATGAGGAACATACAGGGTACAGTTATCGTGGATAGGATGTTCTGCCACAGGTAAATGACTAATGCAGTCTAACTCTAAACTTAGCTGTGTAAGAGATGCATGTCTGATAGCGAACAATTTAAACATGCACTGCACACAGACCTCTCTCTACCTGTCATACCACACCACAGGCAGCAGAGCATTCTTTTTAGGAACATCACAAGTAACAAATTAGTAGAGATCAATGAGAGACAAAAGCGCTACAGAAAGGACTGAAGCTGGAGGACAGGGCAGAATCACAGCACTGCGACACTTACTGATTTTGCAAAACTGAAGAAGCTTTTTGTCTCCCCAGTAACCATGTTAGATGAACCTGTAAAAAGATGACAACATTCACACAAAACTTACCACATGCTGACAAACTGATCATTTATTATATGTAAAATAATATCCATTATTCATATTGAAGGAAAAAAAAATATTCTCCCCAGGTTTAAAAGGGATTAAAAGACATCCTTACACTAATAAATAACAAAGAATGACAGTGCATTGTTATCTCCATCCTGCTTGCTAGATGGAAGCCCAAGGAAGCAGATTTGCTTATGCACGATGCCACTGCACCTGCCACTGTCATACAGATATAATTTCCCAAGTTTAGCAATCCCTTCAGCTGTTCTCCTGCAGAAGCTTGGCCTGATGCATCATCACACAACACGGCAACCTGGCACAACTGCTGGAAAGACACGTTTGCTGCCATGTGGAGCAGACCAAGCACATGAATGGAAATTTGTGAACAGAAGCCTGGGCTTGAATTCTTCAAAGACACATCAAATAAAAGTGACAGCATTATTGCTGAAATCTTCCTCCAGGCTTCCCTCCCACAAGAGCTATATTACAGTTTCCTTGGCCACACTGGGATTCCAAGAGAGATCCAAGCTGTCTCCTACACTTCTCCTGTATCACACAATAATGTTTAACAATCTGAAACATAAGTTTGGTTTCCCTTTTGGATTATTTATAAAAAAAAATTAACGAGTTTCTTTGTATTATCTACTGTTTCTCAATACTTTAGTCCACAGACAGTTTCACTAAAATCTTTGCTTGGAAATGCTCAAATTGAGCAAGTATAACATGGCAGCTTCCAGTCCTGGAGGGAGTGACATGGGTGATATTAAGACATTTTAAGCTTTGCAAAGGTTCAGTTTTGAAATACAACCTCAGCTTTTTCCACATACCATATAAAATGTAAGTTCCAAGTGGTTTGAGAAGACTGAGGCCTTTCCCAGTATTTTCTCCACAAAGACAGTCCAAAACAATATCGACTCCATCTGTCGAGATTCTAAAAAGCGAGAAAGAAACCACAGAATACAGAATCACAGAATACCAGCTTGGAGGGACCTCGAATCTCACTTTGTGGTCAGCCAGCATGATACAGGCTGAGTGTCAACAGAACACTAAGATTTTCCTGGTACTTTAGAAAGGACACTAAGGCTGAGGCTTTGACTAGGTGAAAACTTCCTCCTCATCAAAAGACAATTCAAACTCATTCAGTGCTGGAATGTGAGTTTGTTGTGGCAGCCAACACACACCTTTCAGGCTTAGATCAGTGGGAAAACATCTTATTCCCCCTTTTTGAAGGTTTTTGGTAAAATTATATTATCAAAAAACAGGCGACAGATATACAGCTCTTTGAGTGATCGTAAACATCAGGGAATATCTTTTTTTTAGGTCAATCAATGTCATAGAGAAAAAAAAAAGACGACAGTTTTGTTATTCTTATCTTACATTGTTTCTCTGAATTCCTAAGGAAATGGCTCTTCTTATTCTAGTTCTTCTCAGATAAAATCATTTCCTTGTAAAGTTATTTTTGAGTCTTCTGTATCAACTAGATGCCAGCAAAGAGTTAAGTCAGGCATGAAGAGAAGTCAGCAAGAGCTGGAAACCCAGCTCTAAGGATACAATTAGGCTACATTACAGAAAGCAGAAAGTATTTATACTGTTTCAATAAATAGCTTGCATATTTATCATTTTCCAATAAATAGCTCTGTGAATGCAATGTCAATATGACGCTGAAGAAAACCAATACACCCAAATATCCTGATGTACTAATTGTTTTACTGGCAAAACACCAGCCTGCAAAATCCTATCACTAATTCCATCTCAGTCTAATATCCTACCTCCTAACCAAGTAAATAGCCTAAGCAGTGGCAAATTCTTGATTAATGCTATTTAATAATTATGCAAATAAGTGCTGCAAACACAAGGGAATTGCAACCTGAAGACTATCAAAGGTTTAAGGGTCAGCCAAGAGCCTCTCTAATCTCTGGGAATGTCCATTAGCTGCCGACGACCCTGCCTTCTGCAGCAGCGTAACTGCCATCAGAAGTCAGGGAAAAGGTAAAGCTTTATGGCTTGTAATGCACCTTTCTGTTTCCTCATGAAACAGAGGTGACGCTCAGACACGTCTCAGAAGCAGTCTCAAAATTACCATTGTACTTTTGTTACTTTTTCAAAATAAAGTAAAAAATTCACAGGTGTAAGGAACAAATCAGAGCACTGGCATACTCCCCAGGAGGTCAATTCTGACTTTTAATCAGGACTATCAATTCTGCTAATACTACACACCTCCGTACCACAAAAGCAGCACAAATGAGCTTGTCACATCTACATTTGAACTTCTGTGCCCACTGGTTCTCTGCCTCACTGATCTATTGTGAGGTAAAAAAGGATGTGAAAAAGCAGGATCACCAAAAGGGACGTTAACAGACTTAACGGGGCAGAATTCCACCCCTTCGTAACCAGATCTCCTTTTGATACCTGATGAAGGGCAGAAGTACCACCATTATCTGCACTCAGAGTTATCAGAAGTTAAAGGGGCTTTATTCCTTCTTTTTTAAGCCCTGATTTCTCTTGTATCCGCTCCCACGCGACGTACCCACTGAACTCAGATCTCCTGCTGCCCCTGCCAAGAGTTAGGATTAAGGTTGGTGTTGAACTCTGGATGTTCTCAAGTGTTCTTTCTTGCCGAGCCAACGTTTGTAAAGTGGGAATTGCTAGACTTCAGTCTGCATCTTACCACAGCAACCTTCCAGGGGCAGCAAAACATGCAGATGTGTGTATCTCCCCAGGAGAAAGGCTATTGAAGAGCTGGAGAAATGTTCTGAGCTGTAGGAAAATGGCAGGGTCTCATCTGCTGGACAAGTCCTATCTTTTTTTGGTGAAACTTCCCATACAGAAAAATTTTCCTGTGCTATAAGACATCCTTTGTGATGGATCATTTCAAATGTCCTCTTAAGCCCTCAGGAGTGCTCTAGAAACAGTAACGAGACACCCCACTTTCTCCTCCAACACCCCGAGTTCCAAACGGCTCAGACAGAAGCCTGCTGTACGCCCAAGGCCCTGCTTGAGAGCTGGTAACCCTCATGCTAAGAGACCTCCTGATATTATTCTTATCTGTCTGACACATAAAATCAAAAAGACATTTTTACTACGATTTTGTATCAATTCTGAAGTTCTGCCACCTGTATCAACATCAATATCTAAAACCAGAAAAACTAAAAAACAAAGTATAGGAAAGCATGTAAATAGAAACACACGTGACAACTTCAAAAGGCAACAGCATGATTCTAATCTGAACACAAACAAACAAAATCTAAGGATCCAAAATTAAAACAGACAACAGACATCATGTGCTCTGATATCAGTCCCTGGCAGAGGATGAAAACCCAGGCAGATGGAAACACACCAGAGAACTCCAGAACCTGGATAACTCACAGATCCACTGAAAGAAATCTTACTCAGTGCATTACAGTGAGCTACTCCATATGCAGACAATAGCAAAATACACCCTTTATTCTTTTTCACTTAATTTGCTTTCCTTGCCACAGATGTCGAAGTAGGTATGTGGACTAACACAGCTTGTGTTGCTTATAAAGAAACGGGGAGATGTTTGCTATCTTGTCCCTTGTAGCAAACAGATGAAATATCTAGAATAAACTACAGTTCCCAAACTCACAAATCTAACCTCTTCCCATCAATATGATCGGTGTCTTTCAGAGCATTATGCCAGGCTCTAAACAACCCTTCCTCAGGAAAAGAAAAAAGGTTACCTTTTTACTTCTTGAACGTAGTCTGCATTTCTGTCGAACAGGTGAGTTACTGAGTCTTTGATTGCTTCATGTTTGAAAGATGAAGCTGTTCCAAAAACAGTAACATTGGGAACAGTTGAACAGAGCTGAGCAACAGCCTGACCCTGCAAACACATTATCATGTTAGTTTACTGACACAGAAATAGGTTGAAAGACTTTGCAGCTGACAATTCACTCATGACACAGCAAAATCCAAGACCAAGTATGTACAAGAACTTGCCAAACTAACTTCTTGCCAGTGCACTGCAGTTCAGCCACAAGAAAAAAGCCACGCTTCAATCAAAAGGATATTCTGAAGACAAAGCAGCTGCAGGGATAAAGTTAATTTAATCTACCTAAAATTGTATTGGAAAAGAGTTCTTGTTCTTTTAACAAAGGCAGTGTAATTTAAGAGAAAGGGCAGTACTTCACAAGGACCACCAAAAATGATTACTGGAAGAGCGCACAAGAAATATTTCTCATTTTCTGCTTTGCACCCCACGTGCATTTCCCCGGAGCCCCTGCAGTAACACCCGCAGCCCCCTTTGCGCTTCCCACCTCAGGACTGCGCTGGCCAAAACCCTCTGTGTTCATGGGAGAGGCTGTGAATTTCTGGCTGATAATGTAAAAGTATTTGGCTCCCCTGGTACTCAGATACAGGTTATATTTTTCACATTTTCGCAATCTTAATACAGAAGGACCAGTGCAGTCAGTCCCAGTACAGCACGTAGCCTACCGTTCCCGAGCAATCATATCCTCTTATGGTTGCACGTTGGTGTAACAAATACTGTATAGCGAAGCAGACCTGGCTTACCTCTTACTATTATTAATAGCAATAATAATAATTACTGATTATTCAAAACGCAGGAACAGCCACGAGTCACTCTACCAGGTCTGCTTAGGCCAGTGCCCCGATCTCCGAACTGATCAACAGCACAGAAGAGAAAGTGGCCTACAGCACAGGCAGGGAAATTATTCTCCTACTACATCCTCTCAGTTTCCACGCTGTAAGCTCATTTTTCTCTTTCTTGGTGTTTACCCAAGCTTGTAGGAAGTTCCTGCACCATCTGACATGCAAATTCCATGCCATATTTTTAATTTCTGGGCTTTGAAATAGAACCGTGGTTTCTTTGTAATGTCACAAAGAATTTTCACGATAAGAATTACAACACTGAAAAAGAGAATTCGTCTGGCTCTGACGGGCTGCCCCAACCTCCCCCCATCCACACAGATCTATACACCATCCACTCACACACACAGGCGTGCAAACGGTACAACTGCTCCCAAGTCACACTCGTCAGAACAAAAGCAAAACCTTCTCAGGCTAGAAAAGAAGTCGCACAAAATATTTGTACCAAAGCTTGCTTTTGCCCCGCTTCATGCAGGTATTTGCCCAAATTCATGCAGGTGTTCCTCAGAATTTCAAGCTGCTGAGGGTAAAATTCTGAGCAGAAGTCTATTTGCTGGCTGGAGGCACAGAGACAGAGGGAGGGAAAGGATTCTGCCTTCAAGATGTGAGCCATATGGATTTCAAAAAATATCCTAATGGCTCATCATTTTACAGCCCTGGGTTTTGTTTTAGTCTTAATGCACTAACAAATGGAGGACAGACTTTCAGTAAGCAAATTCTACCTCTTGTTGTAACCACATTATTCCACTGGAGCTAGCAGGGTTGCACAGATATGTCCGGAAGCAGAAAATGGCACTGTCATTCTGAAAGTACTGACTGGTGGAATTCAGCAGATTCTTACTTGTATTTACAGTCAAAAGATTGTAATTTGTAAACAGCATGCATGACAAGAAAAGTCATTCATGGATAAACACATTTCTGTTCATTCCAACTAAACCCCCTGATTATTATATGTAAATACCAGTAATCATTGCTTGGGTTTTATTTACAGTAGACTAATTAGATAACCCTGCACACCCTGGGGCACTTGGCATCCTCACATATAATGCTGAAGGTAATTCCTAGTGACAATCCTCTGAGCTGAATATTCCAAGAGGACAACATTATTATTTATATACAGTGGCAGCCAGGAGTTTCCAATTGGTTTCTAACTGGATTAGCTAGGAAAGAGCTACAGAGCAAGGCACAGTTGATGTGATCCTTTGGACAGGTACCAATAGCCACAGAGAAGAGAGCGGGAGAAGGGACAGGTTCTCTTTCTTTACAGGTGAGAAATGGCATAGCACAGCAAATCAAACAAACCACCCAAGAGCTGAGAGAAAGTTACACCAGGACCCAGATATGAATCCTGATTCCTAGAACAGTAATCCAATACCAAACATAAATGGCCTTTTCTTTTTAAAATCCTCCACCATTTTCCTGGGTTGGAATCCCTAATCTCTTAAAAATCATAGGAAAAATCCATTTCCAAGGGACTCATCTCAAAAGATGTAATGTCTTCAGGGAGCAGAATTACTCCGTGCCTCACACTTCATTTCTCTGTTACCTACCATCTAATTCTGAAGCCCAGGTTTTAGCCTCCACAAATATTGTAACTTAAAATTACAAGAAAATTAAAAAAATAATCTGGATTTTGTATCTCTGCTTTTCTTAAGTCATTGTCACTAGCCATCCTCTTTTCTCACTTCCTGTGTCTCCCAGAAAAACATCACCCATAGTGATTTCGGTGAGTCAGTACTTCATAGTGTGCTAGTTGAGTGAAATTCTGACATTATTGGTCTATTTTCTAATTAGGTTTCTGCATTTTCAATCTAACTTGGAATATAATGAATATATCCTGAATCAAAACCCAAAAGGTCAAATATTAGAACAGAAAACACGCTGAATTTTATCATGCAGAAGATTATTAACATCAAACCAACTGACAGTCAGATGAATAGGACAAAGGCACAAAACCCCCAGGATGTGTACAACCTATTTTCCTCCTGTCTCAAACTCATTAGTACATCCCTCCCTTCCCTCAGAGAGATAAGCTCATCTAAAACCCCAGATCAGAATACTTTATGGGTTTCTGGAGATATTTAAAGCCTAAAACTGACCCGTATGACTGGTACTTTTGTTATTGGATGAACAACATCACTGAAGTATTTTGAGGCAATTCTGCAAAACATTCTTCTACGCCTTTCTGAAGATCCTCACTTGATGACTCTTACTTATTTTTGTGTATTCTTAGTATTCATATTTCAGAAATCTTGGCATAAAAGTTGATATTGGACTTTTATGCTTTCCCCACCAAAATCAGAGAACTGAGCTCTAACTATGAACTCAAACATTTCACTAATTTCTGTGGAATTCAACTAAGCTCCAGAACAGCAGTGTGGCTACACAAGTCACTCTTAAATCTCTCTTCTAATCCCTCAAGTCATCTTAGCTACCTCAGGATTAGTAGCTGGCATTTGCAGGCTGATATGTCTTAATTGTAAGCATGTGAGGCCCCCGGTGTTCAGAACCTCCACAGCTCACAAATGAAGCGTGCACCAAGGGATCTTGCAGCTGGAAGGAAGAACATCCCCCTCCCAGGGCCGTGGAGGAACAGACATATCCATGCTGGATCCACCTTTGGATCGCAAGGGTACACAAGGCCCGCTTGGTCTTTTGGATTCCAAAGCCATTCCTCTCCTAAAAACTGCAGTAGACAGAGACAAGAGCTTTCTGTGTCCTCTCTGCTCAAACAAAACCACACCGTCCCTGCTGCCAGCTCTCGCTATGGAGACCAGGTGGATGTGAAAGGAGGCAGCAAGTCCCAAAACCTCACAAGAGAGTGTTGAATTAGATAGGTGTGATTTGAAAAATGAAAGTTAAACTCTTCACAAATCTACTTTTTCCATATACAAATTTCTGCATATAAGTACAGATTTGATTCTTGCTTCCTGAACCAGGGAAAATTAGTAAGTGGCAAAAAGTAATTCTCATTTGGACAACTAATTTTACCTCTAACAAGACCTGGCAGTCTTTAAAAAAACTGATCAATTGCTTCACTGAAGGGATAGACAGAGTTACAAAATAGTCTCTTAAAACAGAATTAATCACCTTTAAGATATATATATTTTATATACTACTTGTCATGCAGAACTCCACACAGTGAGTCCTCAAAGAAATTAGTAAGTTGGGTTAAAGCATACTGTGGAAATAAAATATTCTCCTGATGCTGGATTTGCATAGGAGTCTTGTGTCTCTTTAGCTTCAAAGTCTGTTTGATGGATTCTTTTTCAAGATAATCCGCTAATTTATAAAACCAATATGTTGAACCTAGCCTACGTGACTATCCCAGAACTTATTGTATTTATTTTATCTATGCTTGTGTAATTTTAGAACCAGTACAAAGATTTGAGATGCCTTTTCATTCCTTTGCTGCAAAACCAAACTTTAAACCTGCAGCACTGCAAATGCTCATACAGAGATAATCACATAAAAGAAGAGAAAAGTAGATTTTTAGGAATTAAAAGGGAAATGGACTGTTCTGTTCTGTGCATTTACACAATCTCAAATCTAAAAAAATGCCACTGACATTTAAAAGTCAATATAGAAGAAAACTTACTAATCTAATTAGCTTATCGATACTTATTAGTGTCACAGGATGAAATATGAATAAGGGGTATAAGTTAGTGGATTTCCAGAAGGGTCTGACCTAATGGCCCAAGCCAGACCTTGCTGAGATGCACAAGCTCTGCCCTGAATTACAGGTACAGGTACTTGTAAGAAAGCACCTTTTTTGCTATTACATAAACCTAGCCCAACTTTACAGCAGGAAAGAACAAAGCTTCTAAAAGATATCATCCTGCAAAACTACATCTATTACAACTAATAACATCAGTAAGAAATTATCATTTCTATGACATATTTTCACAGCCCCAAGAGGGTACAAGATTTTTTTAAAAGAACTAAGATCATTCAGACTTAATCTTGCACAAGGAACCTGTCTGGAACCGAACGTGAGGAAAATCCACGTTTCCAAAATGCTTTGATGTCACACAATCGTATCTGAAGGTTGGAAGGTATCTGAAATTGGAAACCAAAAACTAAGGTGAACATTGCAGAGTGGACAAGCTGAAATGTGGTTCTTGAACAAACATAAGGCAGGATCTGCTCCACTCAGGGCACCACAAATACATTTTGGAGTAGAGGGAGGGGAAGAAAGTGATCATGAAATAATGACCTCTTTTACCCTCAAAATCTCTTATTTTCTGCAACAATTGCCCCCCCCCTTGCAAAATTGTGCAATTGAGGTGTATCCAAACCTCAGGGCTGAATCTCCAACTGGCATAAAGCCTCTTCAGTCAAGTGGAGCTATAAGGACACAGCCCAGCCAAGATCCTCACCCAGAGGACGTGGGCTCCATCCGAAAGAGTGAAACAGACAAGGAGGAGTTAAGCACTGCCCGTCCATGACTTGACTCAGCAGGGCATTCACAGAAAGGACATGTCCTCTGGGGAGTGCAGGGCTGTCAGAGGCTAAAAGAAAGGCCTCCAGAGCCCGCAGCCTGCTTCAGTCAGGGAAAATGCTTTCTGTGTACAACTCGCCAGGCTTCTGTGTTTGATTAACAGATGATGCTCTGAGACAGCATCTGGAAACAGGCCCAGGCACTGGGAGACTCCCAAGCTGTGGAGGGAGCACATCCACTGCTCTACCAGCATCCAGCAGCACAGGACGGCCCAGCCCAGAGAGTCCCTGTCTGGCTTAGAGAGATCCTGGGTACTTTGAGCTGCCCAGGCTTGGTTACACAAAGCTCTGTGTGAGCTGATTTATCCCATTCCCTGGTTGCTGCAGATGAAATAAAGGGAAAGCACTTGGGGCGTATTCATCAAATGCAGAACTGCTCTGAACTGCTAACGTGGAAATAGCAAGTGCAGTGGAAAAGAGTACCAAGTGAAGATTTCAGCAAAGTGGGAAGTATTAATGCCACTGTACACCGTGCTGGCCAGGACCATCAGAAGAGCAGAGTAAAATCTAATTATTCACATTCAGGAAGGGCTCAGTCAAACACAAGAGTGGTATTTAATGTGCTCCTACCTGCCAGGTGCAGACAGATCTACATTCAGTCTACCCATATGATGCTTGAAAGGATCAGGGATGCTGCGAGACGTATTTTAAAAGGCTCTGGCTTTCATATCGGTTCACTGCTGCTCTGCTGCCAACCAGCTCAGAGCCCAGTAAGCGTGTTTGTATCCGCCTGGACCAGTGTCTGTAGGATGACCAAGGAAACAGACATCTGACCTTACAAAAAAAGCAGTAGGAACAAACAAACCTGCTTTCAGCCTGAAAAAACACAGGGCAAGGAGAGACTCGATTCTGAGCTTGTTCTAGCCATAAAGACACCATCCTGCTAAAAAGATCTGAAAGAAGCGCCCCAAGAGGAAGGAACAGCTAATTTTAATTAATGGACAACACCAGCAGAAGAACAAAGATACATCAACCGACCACAAATAAAGTCTGGAAATTGAAAGAGATATCTCACTGAGCAAGGCAGAGCAGAGACAATTTGAAGGGATAAACACATCGCTATTTTTTAAAGAAATTCGATAACTCTCTTGAAAAGGTTCCTATATGCTCCTGGGATAGCAGGTGACTAAGGAGTGCCAGTTCTTTGTCAAATAAAATATCACCACTTCAGTGATTGAATTTGGAACACATCCTCAAATATTTGCAATTTATGCAGGGGAGACACAATAAAGAAAGCAGGTTCCTGCCAAGAGTAACTGATCCTGCCGGGATGACCTAAATCTGCTGCCAAGTCAGATTTACCCTTCAAATTCAAACGTGAGAGCTGCATCTGCAACTTACTCTGCTGGCGCTTCCTCTGCTGCTGAGCCTGAAAGGGAAGGTCAGATCACAGCTTTGGGACAGCAATCGATGCTCCTTCATGACAGGCAGCTTAAATTTAGCACCTGTAAGATCAAAATGCTAAAGAATCGGCTCTTCATTCTGCCTTGCATGTTGAGAGTGAAGTGATGAAATTGAAGTGTTTACATAATCTTGGTAAGTGACCAAAGTTTTGTGCTCTAAATATTCAGAATAGGAAGTACATAAAGAGCAAAAAAGCAAGTAGGCATAATGGCTGTCTCTTTTAAATCTAAATCCCTGAAAGTATTAATATTACAGGCAGATATCACGGAGATAGAGGCTGGATTTATTAAAGCTAGATGAGCCTAAGGGGTATGCTCTGTGTTTTCGGGGTTATTGTTTATTTGGGTTTTTTTTAATACAACATATCTGTATTTAAATTAATTCAGCTGATCCAGGACACAGTTTGCAAGTTTACATTAATTTAAGAGTAACTTTATAATCTCATATGTAATATCATCTCATATAATCTCCTGTGCTATGACTTAGACCGAATGCACTGATTTAGAACAGTCTTCATTTTAAAGAACAAATTGCTTCGTGCAGCAGATCAGTCCCAGCGGGGTACACGCTACTGCTCAGTTCTCTCAGTGTATTTTCTTCAGTTGCCACTTTGTTTCACTGGAAAGAAAAACGTGGGAGTGTATTTGTGAAGGAAGCTACTCTACCATTGTCTTACAGTCATTTCAAACACCAGGCACAGCGTTTTACAGCTAAGATAGGCCAATAGATGTCTTACAGTAAATCATGTGTTCTTGCAAACTCAGATTTCTGAGCATTAATTTCTTTGAATGCATAATAGTTGGGCATTAGCTGACTTTACTTATTTTGCAATCTGTTCAGTAGGACACTTAAACATTTCCATAGCTTTAAGCACTTAAACTCTATTCTTATTACACAGTTATATCTTTTGTTTATTATTAAACTGACCTGTTACATATTGTAACAGTTGAAGCGGAAGCATTAAGGATCCTGCCAAGCAGAAGCCTGAGAGGGAGCGTATGACAATGGTTGTCCTTGTCAGAGCTCGGTCAGTAGCAATGAGAACACAAGAGAACGCTTTGCAAGATAAGAACTTCTCCTCAAAGTGTGATGGAATCACTCAATTCAACTGTCAACCCGTACCGTGCTTTCCTAGAAGGGCCCCTAAGATTTCTCCGGCTGACTTCACTGCCCAGGTTGAGAGCTGAGGGTCAGTCCCTCTTCATCACCCCTATATCCAGAGGGAAAGAGATAAAAGCCAAACCAACACCCAAAGCAATCCCCTTCCCAAACAATCAAAAGCAACAACCCAGCCCTAGAAAACAAAAGCAAATACAATCTCCCTTTTCTAAGCACTGCAACAGGTCCTCCTCTTCAGAGGGAAGGCTACAATATACCAACAGCATCAGGAGCTGTGTTTGTGAGCATCCACCTCTCTCCTCCTGGTGCCCAGAGACAAGGAGCTTCCCTGCAATGAGCCTCTTTTATTACCATGAACAGGGAAGATGCAGCTGAGAGGATGCAGGGAGGGGACTCGGTACATAGAACAGGATTCAAGCCTCTGTAACTTATCTTGAAAAAAAGTCTCACATATCTGTTATCTTGGTACACTTCCTTTTTCTCTACATCAGCTTCTGATGTCCCCTGGAACTTCTGCAAATAAGTAAACCCACTTATCTGAAGCATCCTGTCAGACATTAAAGGATACCGTCACATACTAATTGTTCCCCAGGCACAGATGGGAAGACAATTGCCATAGTTACTTCACTACCAAAAATATCCATAAACAAAAATAAGACCACATAAACTAACTGAGATAATACATAAGTAAAGGTCCTAGAGAATTTTCTCTGGCTCAATTTATTAAAAAAGCTGCAGGATCCTCCTAAAAGGGAACTGGGGAACAAGAACAAAGAACCTCACAAACATTTTTTGAAGCAACAAGTTC
This sequence comes from Pedionomus torquatus, assembly GCA_013398155.1. Taxonomy (NCBI): domain Eukaryota; kingdom Metazoa; phylum Chordata; class Aves; order Charadriiformes; family Pedionomidae; genus Pedionomus; species Pedionomus torquatus. Next base: position 78,735 of record VZRU01010602.1, read on the forward strand.
TTTTTCATAAACTGCCTGAAGCAGCTGAAATAATGATCTTGCATAATGAGGAAGGAACAATTACAAACTTCTAGTCCCACAGGGAGCCTATTGTCTCATTAAAGTGTTCTGGAATTTCTATGACATTTGGAAACAAACTGGACAGGTTTCCCACTTACTGAAAGCAGGAATGGTTCTTCTATCTACTAAAGCAACAGGACAAAAAAGACCTCTTCCTGTAGTGAATTCAGTGCCTGAATTTCCTGTTTTATTAACTAAGATCTTTGTGAGGATTATCTGTTTGATTGAGGCTGTTAAGTTTTTCAAAGGATTAATAGGCAGATTATTAGAGCTGTTTAAAGAGCAACACAGAAGTCTTTACACCTAGTTAGCGGAAGGGAAAAAATTCCATGCATCACCAGATCAATATTCTACCTGCAAGACCTATCAAGCAGTGGGAAAAGTTTGGGTTTTTTTCCTTTCCAACTTCAGCTATAAATGTTCTTCGCCTACATGGAACAAGATGCTGCAAGAGGCACTGTTCCCTGTGACACAGCCATCAGCATCCTATGTAGAGTCTCCCCCAGGTCACAAAGAGACCTTTTATCAGTTACTGGCCAACTCAGCTGTTCTTCCCCTTGGAACCCGTTTTATTTAACTACTCAACAGGTGATGGATCTGGTTTCTCCCTGTTCTCCTGGCCACCAACCAGGACCCATTCTTTCTTTAGCTTCCCTCAGAGAAGGTCCACAAGCAGAGGACCAGTCAAAAGCTGCTCATTGAGCATCTGTGACAGAAGAGATGCAGCCAGCAGCTCCTTGCAGGAACAGCCCAGCACAGAAGCTGGGCTCTAGTGAAGAAGACCACATGAGAGTTGGGAGAGCGTTAACAGAGCTTCAGGAAGAGAAGGAAAAAATAACAGAGGCGAGTGAAGTTAGAAAGAGGAAGAGAAAAAGAAATAAAGACATTTAGCGAGGATGCTTTATCTTAATAAGGAGAAAGAGCTCGCTTTCTTTAGATACATACATATGTGCAGGGGTTGTGTTTGGGTGTTTTGCTAATTCTGTGTACTGTCAGCTGGGTAATGGCCTTACAGCTAAAGCTGAGCCTTTGATTCCTGCAGAATATACAGTCCCCCTGAATGCGTGGCCTCATGTTGCTTTAACGGTCCTAAATTCCACATGAAAAGATTTAATACTGAAGAACAATAAAGTCAGCCATAACGCTCTAGGTTGTCCTGTGCCGAAGCATAATACGATTATAAATTCCATTCATTTACAGAAGTATTCCAAGAGGACCGTTTACTGCAAGGAGGATTATCGTTAGCTAAAAATACTTGTACAGGGAACTCATGAATGTATTCCTTTGATTACAGCCTTTTCTTATATGAGAACCTGAAAGAAGGTCTAAGGGCATAGAATTTGGGAGGTGTTTGGGGCTGCCTACCAGTCCTCAGCAAACAACAGAACATTAATTTAGCATAAATAAAGCATAACACAAAACCAGAAGAGGTACTCCATTGAAGCGCTGAGATCTGCTAATGTGCTCAGGTCCTAAAATCTGTGCTATGGAAAACAAGTGCATCATTTCAACTGTAAACAAACTTCCCTATCAGTATCTTAATATTTTCACATGCTTAAATACTTTCCAAAGGAGAGAGATTTTCCTAAAAATAGTTCAATAATGCAAAATGCTGACTTTTTATTTCATTGTGTGGCCTGGTATTCCACTAACTTCATCCTACTATTGCTTTGCCTATGCAACACAACACCTCCTCACTCAGGATCCAAACTTTGACCTGCATCTGCATATTTTCCTCAGGGTTGGCATGAGAATGCTTTTCATTGCTTTCAATCCCTCTTAAAAAAAGAAAAAAATTTAAAAAAGGCCTTTCACAGTGAAAGCATCACACACACACACAAATACCCATGGTATTTGCAGGAGTATTCCAAGAGGGCCATTTACTGCAAGGAGCTTTGTGATCACCTACAAACATCCTGTGCAGAGTTAATTTATTTATTCCTTTCATTCCAGCCACCTTTTCTGTAAAAGTACAAGGTGCATAATTTCAGGAATGCGATGTTTGTGACAACACTTGTTTATTGATCTCTGACAACCAATTAGGGATTTTTGAAGGCCTTTTTGGGTAGAATTTATTGTCAGAACATTTTTATTTCACCAAAAGCACCTACCAAACATTGACATCACCATTTTGATGGGAAAATAGAAACAGTTCCTCCCATTGCAGTCCCTCACGTAGGGAAACATCAAATCAAATTGCAGGTTCTGGCTCATTTCAGAAATGGAGATGCATCAAACTGCTTTGGTTACTTGGTGACAGGAAAGTAAGAGAAGTTCCGACTTACCACCCCACCTCCTGCCGAGTGAACCAGCACAGACATGCCTTCTCGCAGGTTTGCGACTTCAAAGAGCATCATGTAGGCAGTTACAAAGTTCATGGGAAATGCAGCAGCTTCAGAAAAACTCATGTCATCTGGGATTTTGTAGACAAATTCCACTGGTGTACATACTACTTCTGCCCATGCATTGTAGTTTACAAAAGCCATGACTCTGTCTCCAATCTACAAAGAGGAAAACAACATTGAAAATACGGCTGCAACTGAGCCCACAGAGCGCAGTTTGGAAGACCAGCATCTCTCCTGTTCAAGCTGTGGGTTGCTGACAAGCGGTGAAGATAATGGTGCTCCACATTTCTGGCAAAACAGCAGTTAAGCTGCTTGGCTTTGGTCTTTTACCATTTTTAATTGTATATATTTAAGAAGTTTAATTTCACAAAAACAGCTGAACAAAGTTAACTCACTTCTTTTTTGCTACACTGCTTCTCTGGTGGAACAGTCTTCCATCATCACTAATACATCATTAAAAAACATCTTTTGCTAGCAGAGGTCTTAAATAACAAACAGGGCTGTAAACACTGCAAATGGCTTCCTTACCAATAACCTGGAAATTTGTTTACAGAAAAAAAAAGGAAAAGAGATTACAATGAAATCGATAAGATGCATGGAACAAGCCAAATTACACCTAAAATAATTTTCACCTTGCTTTTTCAGAGCAAATTTAGAGCTACTTTGCCTCTCTGTGGATTGATATGGGGAGGCCTTGTACTCTGGTAGATAGAGCACATGAAAGGGTTTGGAAACCACTCATTTAGAAGATAACACCATCTGTATCCACTCTCTATTTTTATTATCTTAAAACCTGATGCTACCGATATATTTCCATGATTGTCATTTCTACAGCCATGTGTCAGAGCAGAATTCAATCCTGCAATTTCAAATAAGCCACCTTAAACATGAAAAATACACCTCTGGATTTTGAGGCACTACTAAGCTTATGATGTGAATTTGACAGGATTTAAAGGAGCAATGAAATATTCTCTTTGAATGCAACCTTCCTCTACTCAATTTCTTCAGAAAATATACAGTAGCAAAAGGCTATTTCAGTACGGAGAAATAAGGACTTTATGCTAATATTAGATACAGTCAGTTGCTCCTAGGAACCCTTTAGAGATCCAGGCACATCAAACTCATACGTTTGTATGATGGCCTTCATTGCAGCTTCAGGTTTTTAAACCGGAGATAGTGACTCCCTGCAGATGGACATGAATAATAACCAGACTACTGGAGCTGCGCGGCTCCTGCAGGGGTACAACCAGACTTGGAAAGCAACACCAGCCTAAAATTAGAAATTGGTCTGCTGGGGCTACTGGGGACAGCCACAGCGAGCAAATGTTTGGCCATTTCATTAAAACCTTTATAGGTACAACTATTACGAACTCTTGATAATGGTTCGTCACCAGCACCTCTATACATCTGCTACCTTGCCTTAGACTTTGTTGCCTTTCTATAATGCATCAACAAAAATAGCATCCTTAATCACCAAAGGAGTTCTTCAATGGAGCCACAGTATAAGTAACATGGAATGAACAGTATCAAACTTCAGTACTTCTTATTTTAACTAAAACTGCCAGCGGCTGTCCCTCTAAAATACCTTTCCTGATATTCTCTATCTTACATTCTACTAATACCCACTAATGTCTTAAGAATACTACAGGTTGTTCTTGGTCTATTTCAACTCTATTCCCCAGCAACAGAGTGAAACACAACACTTTTGCCTTCAGGGAAATGTTTATAGCACAAGCACATTTTGGTCTCCAAAGTGCTTGTCATCACTTTGACTTTGGGATATTGTGGGTTTGCTCAAAGCTAAGGTGCTTCTGACAGTTCTGAAGGGTTTGTCTCTTTCAGAACAAGGATGCTGAAACAGAACTGTCATTCCAATTTCACTGAAATGCCTCCTCCTTTTGAAAAACACATTCAAATTAACAACGCCTCACTGGTAACCGCTCTGTGGTTCCCTTTTGCTGTTAGAGAAGCATCTAAAAACCTAAAGTAGGCTAGGATTAATTAGTGAAGACATTAATGTCCTATATCCTTGTGAATAAACATAAATAATTACCATAAATAATACACAGAAGTCCCTATTGGCGATTCCCAAGGGGTTTTGTGGTAATAATAAATACCATATTTTACCGCAAACACTCTCTAGAGCTCAGCCACCACATCAGATTAGGCCTTAGCTCCTGAGAGTCATCCCCACAACTACAAAGAGTTCCTCCTGCAGCTCAGTAGAAATTGTCTTTTTCCTTTAATGGGAGAAGTAATAGGCATTACACTATTATTCCATTAAAAAAGCTTTCTTTCAATGTAAAATATGTTCTTCCACATTGCTGCCAAAATGGACTGCCATTCAGGGCTGTCGTTTGTCATATGGTAATGCAATCTCAGCAAGTGAAGACAATAAGCAGCTGACAATATCTCAGGTGTAGTGTCTTGGGTAGCACAGCCTAAGGGCCAGTAAAACACATTTTTCCAGAGCACAGAACACCCACAACCTAAACGTGACCTGCTCTGGAAGACATCTACAAAGGGAAAGAAGGTCAGGGCATGTAGGGTGCAATCTCTGCCAGTGGTAACACCGTATGTCGAGGAGACAACAAGCACCTGGTGTGCTCCTATTCTGTGCAAGAAATCCATAAAGAAACGTTCTTGCATCTTCCCCACGGCAGGTTCTCCTGCTGATGGGCTCATACCCTCACACAGCAGTTATTCTGAGTGCCCACCCTTCTTCTACATCACTCAGACACTGCCATGGCTATGCATGCAAATAGCACAGCTTGTTTCGGTTTCAGAGAGTACACCAGAGCACAAACATTCTACAGTCAGAACAAAGAGACTCAGCATCTTCATCCAGGTGCAGTGTTCTTCAAACAAGCACCATATGCTGTAGCTTCATGATGGCTTTCAAAAATAACAAGAACTTTTAAACTGAGAATGCTGACCTACAGCAGAGACTTTCTCTACTCCTTTCAGAGAATACTCTTTGGTATGGAGTGTAGCTATAGAACAGAGATGCTAGAGCAGAACAACTGAAGCAGAAGAGCTTTTCAAACAGCAAAGTTATTGTTCAGCTACTGTTTGTCACACAAAACATTGGAAGATTATGACTTGTTACAAAAATAAGAAGAGGCAAGAGAGAGAAAGCAGAGAAACATCCCAAGAAGAGCTCACCACTGAGACCCTGTAGAAGCTAAATCAGTCGGTATCTTCACTCAACTGAGCTATTTTACAGCTCTTCTAGAAGAGGAAAAATGTTACTGTTCAATAAAAATATTTTAGGTAATTGCCTTGTATCTTAAGATCAAGACATAATAAGAATTCAGAAAATGCAATTACTTGATGATGACTGACTCAGCAAACAGCTAAGATAGGATTGACGTGCATTAACTCAGTTTTTATTTCAACATTTTTCTATCTACTTGGAGGCAATATAGATGTATAATGTCAATTACAGAATAGGAGGTATGACAGAATGCTGTTTATATGTAAAATAAGAGATACTGAAGAATCCACAAAATGTCACCAGATATGAAAGCTTTGTTACATACATTAACTATTTGCCACTATTCTGTTTGGGGACACAGATCCTTTTCCCGAGTGATACAGTTAAGTCATACACACAGAATCAGGGTCGCAATTTTACCTGTGTCTCATGAATGCACACAGTTGCAAGAAACAACACTTATTATAGATGAGAATCTTGTTAACTCAAGATCAAAAGCTGGAACTAGAACCAGCAGGGCATGGGCCGTGAGGAACAGGACAACCATGACAGCAAACACAGCCAAGAAAAGAAACTTTAGAAGTTAACTCATTTTTTCTTACTTTAAGGCACATTAGTTGCGTTTTCCAGTTCCTGTTTAGCCATCAGGATATGCACATGGCACAAGTGACTTTTCAGGAAGGATTTGAAGATGACAGTGGTGGCTTTAGAAACTAATTCAAGAGGTCATTCTCAGGCTTAGGACACAGCGAGGAAAAATTGTCCTTCCAAATCTCAACAGGATGGTGAAGGGTGCTGTCGCTGACAGACCAGAAGGGATTAGGGACAACATACTCAACGAATTGGTGATTATTTTGTCTTGCACTGAAAATAAAGAAAATATTACCTCAAATCCTTTCACACTGTCTCCAAGAGCTTCTACAATTCCAGAGCATTCAAACCCAGGAACAAGTGGCGTCTTAGGAGGGTTGTCGATATTCCCCTGTCGCACCATCAAATCAATAAAGTTTAAACCACTGCAAAACACAGAAAGAAATAAACCCAAGACCATTACCATAGATCAAAGCAGAGGAGGAAAACTTGACCTGAGTGATGGCAAAGCTGGAAAACTTCATGTCAGCATTAAAAAAACTGGGCTGCCCAGGGTAAGAGGGACTCAGTTCATATTCTTCACTCGTGGGACAGACTGACTTGACACTGGCCTCAGGCAAAGCAACCACATCTGTCAGTAGCCCCAAAGCTTACAAGCCTGCTTAGGGGTCACATGTAGAAATTCACAAATGTACAAACCAACTCCAAACCTCACACATTATAGATGTTTTGGGCAAGAGCAACCTGATGTACCTGTCCCAACCTCTGAAGTGACTCCGGGAATCCCAGGCAGGAGTCCAAACTTCAACCCAAACCTATTAGGCACCAGATAGGCTGTTGTTTTAAAGCTCTTCCTCATTGATCACTCAAAAGTTTTGTAAAGCTTATTTAGGTCTTTGGAGTCTTCAGGGTTGCTGCTCAGAAGAAAATACAGGTCTTCCCTGTAGTCTCAGTTTTGCAAAAATCTTGAAGTACATTTGCTTTGTCTTTTCTATGCTACACAATTTAATTAAGTAAATTTTGTTTTAGTTTTCTAGGCAGCCACCAAAAAAAACAACCAAAAAATGTACCATTTATCTACTATGTGCGTATACCGATCGCTGCCACAAATGCCATACATAATTAAAACTTCGAAAACTCCTAACTAGCTAAAATTTGTTTCAGCACTAATCCATTGTTCCAAACACAGCCCTGTATTTATTGTTAGCTGAAATTGCTGCCCACTAACTCCCCCAGCTATGAAGCTCTGTACAGCCAATCCTACTCACACATATGAGACCGCTCAGATACATAAAATTACCCATGTGCACAAGTATTTATAAGATGGAGCTTTAGTCAGATACTAATCAAGAGACAAACAGCTTGAACAGACCCAACAAAAAGACAGAGTAGAGGCACAGGGTAAGCGTGAAGACAAGACAGCATTCATCAGATGTAGGTCACTTGGGGCAGGAGGGGGGGCTGTGAAAAAAATTCCACCAGATCTACATATTTGTAATTGTGATGGAGGGTTTAAGAGCAACCTGAACCCACAACTTTTAGCTCTGTAAAAGCAAGACTATTTTTGAAAAACGTGACTTTGACAATCCAGCTAGCCAAACTCTGGAAGAAAATTTAAAAAAAAACAAAAAACCAAACCAAACCAAACAAACAAAAACAAACAACAAAAAACAAAACCCAAACCAAAAAAAAAAAAAACAACACAAAACTCACAACATCAGCCATATGGAAGGTTAGGAGGGGTTTGGCACAATTAAGCTGGGAGCTTTGAAATGCTTTTGGAAAAGTCACTTCTTATCCAGTGGCTACAATCACCTTCTACATCACCCCTGTAATGCTGAGAATGAAAGAGAAACTCCAAATAACAAAACACCTGCATTTGAGGGGAAACCACCACAAATCCCAAAACTCCATGACATATACAGTGGCAGCCATTGTCTGTGGACAGTAACTTCAGCGATGATCTTCTGAACAACCTTCCATACTGTGAGCACTTTAAAAGAAAATAAGTAACTTTTCCTACATTCCAGAAAGAAAGGACTGTTGGGGGCAGAACTGTGATGCATAAACCTGCGTCAGAACATGCATTGTAACATCATAACAAGTAGGCAGCAAGCAGACAGATGGATATGGCAAAGACCATAGCTATTTCATAATGACGTCATTACAAATACATTATTGCAGCTCTATTTAGAAACCCTCGTTTCTACAAAATAACTTGTCAGACAATTTTTGAAAGGGCACATACTCAGTTTGGCATCTAACGACATAATACCAGCAATTTGGTTCTGTTCTAGTTCCATTTCTCTTTCCTCTGTCTTCATCCTCAATAAAAGGCAGCAATATTAAATAAAACACAGACTTCATCTCTTATTACAACGAACTTCCAAGACTTGATACTAGAACAGGTGTGATAAGACGAGATAAACCACTATGCAAGGTATATAATATCTAAGTCACAAGTTTTTATCATTTTAATTACTAGCTGACACACAGTGTTGATCAGCGTTTCTAACAATTTCTAGTAACTTGAGTTTCTTCTTCATTCAGTTCACATTTAACCTCCTACACATCTATGTGGTGTCCCATCCCTACTACTCTCATACGTGCACTCATGTCCATTCTTCTCCACTTTCAAATAAGGACAGAAATAAGTTGTTTTATTTTACCTGACAAATTTGAAGAAGTCTTATCCACACCGATAGAAAGCACCATTATGCTGTATGGTAAAGTCAGAATTTCTCTCTTCCTTTGAATAACCTAGAGTACCCACTGATGGAGGCAGTTACTAAACTCGACATTCAAGACACCCAACTTTATCAAGTCCTACACTGAGATTCAACCTAGAGCAGGCACAGGAAAAGGGAAGCTTGGCTGCACAGAGAAAACACATCTCATGGGGAGTGTTGGTTTTAGAGAATAAGCACAATTTACTTCTTGTATCAGTACCAGCTGACGTGGCCTGTTCTGTTGTGTAACCAGAGAAAGTGACTCCTCAGCTTTTAAGTAAGGGTATGTGCAGAAGAAGTGTAAATGCAAAGCGACCCAGTGACAGAATGAACACAGGTTCTTGCAGTCCTGTGGTTTTAATCTTAAATCAAGAGCTAGATGCAAAGATAGGGAAGGGTATGAATTACCAAGATCCGTACATTGACACAGGGGTTCTGCAAGGACCTTTCTGTGAAAGAGCAAGGATATTGGTGTGAATATAGACTGAGTTACCTGTGCATCTCTGGAGGCAGAGTTTATCAAACCTGGAAGTATCTTTGAATCTGACTTTCTAAGTCTGAAATGCTTTGCATTAATGTCGATTTTGGGAATCTTGAATATTACTCTCTATACCTGTGATTTAGCTTTGCTGCTTTTTTTTTTCCCCAAGTGTGGAAAGTCCTGCAGATAGAAAGCTGTGTTCTAGACTTCTTTCACCATCAGATCAGCAACTGTCAACTTGTTTCTCCTTGCTCTGTCCCATGCGCTCGAGGATGCTCAATACTTTCCATCGCAAAATACCACATCACACAGACCAAACTTCACACTTTGGTTTGGAGAGGTGCTGCTTCTGATCTGTCTGTCTTATTTCATGGTAAAACTCCACTGAAATGGATTTGTGAAGGTAATGACATACAACAGAGCAAATAAGAGGACCGCTGAGTTTTACGTTCTCAAAATAGCTCCTCTTACCCCGGCCAGCAAATTGTCTGACAATCTTTAAGAAAAAAAAAAAAAGGCAAAAAGGTTTAAAATTATCAGATCTCATGCTTTTTATGTGGAAACACCCACAGTGTATGAATAAGACTGCCTTTAAGAACAAAATTGATACGCTCTCCACTACATACATCATAATTCTTATTTGCTACCATTTTTTTTAAAGTGCTGTTATCTCACAGTCACAGAGTCAGAAGGATCACTTCTGCCTCATTCCTCATGACGCACATGAAGAGCAGCACATGGAAGAAATAATTAGAGAAAAGATAAATAAAGGGAGGAAATTACAGGACACCATTCCATCTCCACACATCCTGCCCGAAATACCTCTTCGGTTTGTCCTAGTTGCTTGTCTGATCTTTTAAACTGTATGTATACTAGTGTTCTGCTGACTGCAAATTACAATGTGAACAAATACAGAGATTTCAACTGCTCTATCATTATCAATCAAAAATTATTTCAGAAAATATGCAGCAGCTGTGACTCAGCTTGGACATCGATGGCTGCTCCATTTCTTAGTCACTGAATGAGGCTAACACATGACTCATCTCAGCTGACACATTTTCAATTGGATCACTGATATTCCAGACCTTCAAAAGAATTATTCATCCGGTTTTAGTGCTAATAGCAACATATCTTCCATCTCCTCCATTTATAGTACCATACTATAAAACACACATAAGATTTAACTGGTGTATACATATAATTCAACTGTTTCATCCCCCAGTGAATGCAGAGACCACATAGAACTTGCACTTTTTACTGATATATACTCTTTATCACACGTGCACACATTCTCCTTAAAATAAAGGTATTTTTTTCTCCACTAGTAAATGGAGAAAAATAATCATTGCTTATAGTAATGGTCTACTGCAGAACCGATTCAACTAAAAACATTATTTGTCATCAATATGTGCTACTAGAGCAGCCCATCGTTGACACGTTCTGCACCACATGCACTAACATTTCCACACAACGCCAGGTGCGGTTTTTTTCACTGTCTCCCAGACCAGACCCCAAGTCCATCATCACCCTGATCAATCTCCTGTATTTACAGACTCAGGTCGAGAAGATCAGCAGATTGATTTGGGTCTGTTTGGCAGCGCACTTTGGTGACCTGATCACATTTCAGCCCTGTGGCCATTTCCAGCTCAGAGTGACAAGCAGACACTACACAGGCTCCTCCAGCACGAAAGGGAAGCCTCCAAAACACACAACACCACCAAGTGTTCTTTTGCAGGGAACTTGCTATTTGTGATACACACAGATCTAGTACTATGATGAATGTGGAATTCATACAGGTGTGGGATGGAAAATGCTGTAAACCCCTCAGGCATATAATGGAATACGTCCATGTGCTCAGAACATTTTAATTTTTGCATGTTAAGTTTTGTTACCTCAGTGGCATAACAGCACGGCCTATTCCCAAATGGAATTACAGCCCTGCTTGATAGAAAAAACAAGCTACTATAGTACTATTATTTCCTATATTAACCTAGCGTGGAATCTCTTGTGTTTTCCATTGTGATTAGTAGAGAAAAAAAAAAATTTAACAAACGAGAATGCAAAAAATCTCAGCCCTTCATTTATTAGTCTTCATTCAGATTGACTGATCTAGTTTTTCATGGGCAACATCTTGGGGTGGGGAAATACCAATAGGTCACAAACCTTACAACTCCCACAAGTACAGGATGGGAACCGCAGTGCCTGAACTGGCCAAAATGTGCAGATACACTAACCCACTGGGATGCTGTGAGACCTGAGGCACATCCACTGGATACATCATTCAAAACAAGCTCACTGCCCCATAGCATCAATTTTAATCCAAGTTACCTCTAAAATAAACAAGTCGGCCTTCACCTTGGAATTTATCTTCTGGAAGCACCAGGCTTTCACATAGCGCAAGAGGACAACAAAAGATAAATCCCTGCCTCGGCAAAATTAATTTAATCTTTGGTACTTGTGAACTTGTGCAAGATGTTGCTTCTGTCACTTAAAAACCCCAACAACCCTATTTTCGTTAAGGAATGCGTGCACCGAGAAGCGGCCATCTAGGAAGAACAGGCTGCTCTGATTGTCTGGGGGGGGTGCAGGGGGGAAATTAGCCTTCTAGGAAAGCTGGTTTCAGGATGCTACCAGATCGCTACCCGCTTGTCGGCTGGGGAGGGGAAGGACACACCGGCGGGTTCCCCTCGGCTGCCGCTGCGGTGAGTGAGGGGAGCGATTCCCGGGAGAGAGAAAGAGACCCCCCAGGCCGTGCGAGAGGAGGTGGGGGCAGGAGCCCGGCAACAGGCACACAGGCTGCCGCCCGCATCTCTCCCACGGAAACCAGCAAACCCCCCAAGGCAGCTGGCCAGTTCGCTGGGTTGGTTGTTTTTTTTTTTTTCCCCCATTCCTCCC
>VZRU01010602.1:91662-115032 GCA_013398155.1 Pedionomus torquatus
CCAGGCCTGGGGACAGCGCTCCCCTCAGGAGCCTGTGCCCTGTCCTCGGGCCGCACCCAGCCCCCTCCCGCACCCGCCGTGCCCCGCACCGAGGGACATCGGGGTTGCCTGGGTTGGGAGGGACCTCTCAGATCACCGAGTCCAACTATCAACCCCCGACTGCACCGCCGAGCCGGGGCCCCCAGCACCGCGTCTGCCCCTCTTTTAAACACCCCCGGGATAGCGTTTCCATCACTGCACCGGGCAGCCCATCCAACGCTTGACAGCCCATTTCTGTGAAGAAAGTTTTCCACATATCCAATCTAAACCTCCCCTGGTGCAACTTGAGGCCGTTTCCTCTTGTGGAAATCATGGCTTAAATCCCCCCTGGAGGTGCCTGTTGCTGGGGAGCTGCGTGTGCCAAGCTGGTCCTTGCCCTGAAGCCATTTTCAGGGACACACAAGTGAATTCTCTCAGCACCAGGACAATCATACGTACAGGCAGCTGCCTCGGGACTGACACACAATTACCAGCAAGAGACCCGAGCTTGAACCTCCGCTGTGGTGAACACACAAGCTTTTATACAGCAGGTCTCAGCCTGGCGATCGATGCCGGAGCTTGCTGGTTTCTGTAGGGAGCTTAATCCTCCGATGGGAGCCCAGGCTGTGCTGTAAGGAGACCTCTAGCTGCTGGAACTTCCAGATTCTGGCCTGTTTTGGGGGCCCTGGGGAGGGGTTCATCAGCCTCTTAGCCCTGTGTTAATGAGGGTGGGTGCTGGCAGCCTCACCTGTCACAGCTGAATGTGGGTTTTGTGGGATTGCTAGTTGTGGTTCCACAGGTGGTTTTTTTGGGTTGTCTGCTGGGCTCAGTATGAGATGCCTGCATCAGTTTGGTGATGGCCCCTTGGTCTGAATAAATCCACTGTCTATATGCCTAAAATTGTGCATTCATTTATGGAGTTTCAAAATTCATTGCAGGGTGCTGAATGTACAGCGAGTGTTCCTGTGGACATCTCTGTGGACACAGTTCTTCCACCAACCCACCTGCAGCAACCAAGTTCATCTTAAGGAGTTTCAGGACCTTCCTGATTCATGGTAGGGATTAGCACCACCATTTCTTTGGGCTGTTGATTCATTACAGTCTGAGTTCATTAATATTCCTTGATTTCACAACATGCATTTGTTTCATCTTGGGCTATCTATTCAGCATATTGTATTTTGAAGAAGAAAAAATCCACCTTGGAAATGTCTTAGCTCTAGCAAGTAGCGGGGTAAAACGTATTTGTTCACACTAATGAGCAAAATGAGATAGTGTAGGAATGGACATTTTTTTGCATTTCTTTCTACTTAGTCTGTAACACTTCAGGGATTTTCCTGCCTCGTCTGTAAAAAGTTTGCAGACAAAATATTTTGTAAAGCCCACTTCTGAGAATTTGACATCTAAGCCTGCTATAAACGAAGCGGTGAAAAAGTATAGCAAAGGAGAAGGAGTACTAGCCACAGGGAAGATTCACTAGGTTCATTATCTCAAGAAATTCAAACAGATATTATCAAAAGTGAAGTCTGGTGCCTCAAACACCTTTTACATTGTCCTTAAGATATGTTTTGAACAAAGATTCAAAACCAGCTCATTAACACTATCGAGAATTTTCTGTGTGACGTATTTCAGTGATGCCATTCGCATCATTCTAAATTACAGCTTGTGGAGGGATCGAGCCATTTTAAAGGTCAGGAAGATTTTTTTTCTTTCTCTGCTCCCCTGGTAATACCATGAATATTCCCTTCCCTGTTCCCTGTACAGGGCTAATTCAGTGCTGTAATAGGGAATACAAAGTTCTGTCACTTTAGATCTGGCCATTTGAATGCATGACCAGGCGGGCAGCCGCTGAATAAAGAATAACACGTGTTTGACTCCAAATGATTCACTCAGCTGGCATGTTATTACAGTTCTCACTCCAGTGAATGGTAAAGTGTGGAATGACCAAGGAAAGTAAAGCAGATCACATATGTCAACTGAGTGACATGCAGGGTAATGAAGGAGCTGTGGGGCAGCTCTCTTGCCTCACTCCAGCGATCGGGAACATCCAAAGAAGTGAATCTGGAGCTTCAGATTCTGTTTGTTTTGTGTGAGTTCATCTGCTACTGTATTTGTACTTGTTTATGTTGATGACTTGGGAGTTTTCTGATTGACACTGCCCATAATGATTTAAAGTTTCCTCTATTCCTCCTTGGTCCGGAATGAAAAGTAATTTATCCTGTGTGATTTAACAAGCCAAAAAATGATTGAAGGATGGCCATTTCATAGAAAAGTGATGTCTTGCTTATGGTAGAAGCAGTGCTCGAGTGTTTCATTTGTGGCAACTGAGGTAACACGGAGCAGATATTTTTGCATAATACTGATTCCATTATTTTTATTTAATTCACAACCACTTATTCAGATGATGCAGTACAGAAGCTTACACAAAAGTGTAAAACCAGGATTTATTCAGGTAGTTGACTTCAAGTTTTACCACTCTGCATATAGGCTGTGGGATGGCCATTCATATCACTCCAGACTTAAATAAAGGCATAGTGAATTCTAATGGCGCCTTTCCTTTGGCTTCAGTAGTCAGTGGATGAGACCGGTAAAAGTGAAAACATAGGATTCTGTTTGATGGGTGTACTCAAGTGGTGACAATATCAATTAACGTGAAGTGAGAACCTGAACAAAAGGGAACTGAAAGTTCTTTGATCGGCATCTTTATCTGCTGGTAAAATGGTTGTGGAGTAAGATAGCTGAAGAAATAAAAGTTGCTACTGGAAACATGGACCACATGGAAGGTCAATCAAAAACCAGAGCAGATGAGCTAAATGTAAGGTTTGATTCTGTGTGGAGATGAAGAAAGCCAGATCAAACAACCCTTGGACCTTTCTGGAAAAGAACTATCCTATATTAGATATCTATTATGTACTTTGTATCAGGTTTTTCTGGGGGGGAAAGAGGTTTGTTTTCAAAAAGGACTTGATGTCATTGTATCAGTTTCCTTTCTTCACAAGAACATCCTTTAAGACCCTGAATAGTAACTAATCGCTTTGCTCAGAGGAGGTAACGCATAAGGGGCAAAACCAAACCTGCAATTAGAATGGTTAATACTGCATGGTTTTGTCTCAGTAATTTTCTCTGGGTCATACATCCTGTTTTGTCTTAGAGAATGAAGTACTACAAATATTTTTAATGCATTTTTCTAATAGTTACAAATAACATTAGTAAGATCCTATTGATACATGTTCTGTCTCTTTTAATGCATAAACAGTGCAGCTTTTAATAAGTTGTGTTCTGAAACCATTGTTTTCTTTACAGTCTGCTGTTATAAAATTCTGTTCAGTGCAGGGACACAAAACAAATCCTCAGAGCTCTCTTAACTTTTCAATCTTATTCAACATCTTCCCCCTACAGCTTTGTGTGCCATAAAACATCCATGTTGCTTGTTAGAAGAGGCATCTTGCATATTATGTTTTGAGAGCATGTTCAGAATACCTGTTTCAGATTTGTTACAGCCTATAGTCCACAATATCGCTTATCAATAAGAAAACTCTTAGTGACTTTCCCCCCCCATAGCCGTGTGCAGAATGTATTAACAAAGAAAGATATTTCCAAAGGAATCCCTAAGAGTGCAGGTTTGGTCTTTTTAAAAACAAAGGAGACCTCTATTTCCTAAGGTTAATTCACATTGAGATAATTGTTTTTATTTTATTTTATCTTAGCCAGGGGCTTGTTTTGCTGGTGGAGCTACATATGAATCATAGAAGCAATGAAGCAATTCTCTGTTTATAGTCACTGAAGAGAACTCTACATTTCCCTTCAGTAGATAGATGCAGTTTAAAGCTCCTCAGAATCATCAGGAGCAATGAGAATGTGTTGCCTTTTAAATTAAAGAGGAAAAGAAATCAAAGCATTCACACGGGATTTGGCAAGGCCAATATGACTTACCCTGTTGACTGCTCAGTTATTGTATTCCTTCAGTACTTTACCATTTGTCTTGTGATCAGATAATTCAGTGATGGGTACAATAGAAATTAAATAAATGGATCGCGTTATTGTTGATCTAGATTTAATACAATTTAAGAAAATTTAAATAGATTAGGAAATCTTTACAGCATAGTGATGATAGTCATAAATAAACATGGACCGACCCAAATAAGCTCTTTTAACAAAGCAGCATTTATATAGTTATTTTTAGAGCCATGCTATCCATTTGTTTGGCTAACTGAATACATGGTATAATGAAAAAAATGCTGTTCAGTATCTTCGCTTGCTGTCTGTACATTCTAATGTTTCTGTTGTGTTTTCTGAAAGTTCTGAGTATTTTTTACACTGAAAAAAAAATGCCATTATATTATTTTTGATAGTAAAATTGAGGCTGTGTGTTTCAGTTTTTGACTTTTAGACCCTTAGACTATTTTTAAGATATTAAAATGCCATCTCTGAATTTCAGCAGGTTCAAGACATTGTTCATACCTTGTTCTTTAAGGTAATTCATAGCAAGAGTGTTGCACATATTAAATTTCCTAATGAAAGTACTGTGATCAGTAACTAGACCGTTATATATTTGGGGATGCACATGATGCTTTATGCATTTATTCGTTCTGTCTGACTTCAGGCATTAAGAAAGAGTAATCTCACTTGGCATTTGGACTCAATTTGGTCTCAGTAATTATGGATCCTGAGTAACTTGTTAGAAGCTTGTGAAAAAATGTTTGTGTACTTTACAGCAGAGCTGAAGAATACAGGAGAATGAGAATTCAACCAGTACTGAGAATAAGTTTGAAAAGGATATCCAGTTATTACACTGGTTATATCCATTTGTTACCCACTACACTACACAATAGCATCAGGAGCATCTGCCTGGGAGTGTTATCTTCCAGACTGATTACATCTAGTAACACACCGTATTTTTGACCAGTTACCATCTACATTACCAAGCTATTTTACCTTTTAGTGGCCCTTGTTTTTCCTTTTTAAGTAGTTATATGTATAATAAAGGTAGCTCCTGAATCTGCTCAAGAAAACACAAGTAAGCATTCAGGTTTGCTAAGCTGAACTCTGTTTTGCTTATTTCTGAAGTTGCAGTTCAAGAGCGTGCAACATAAAGGCTACTGCTCTGGAAGTTATGATGCTGCTAAATTTAATTTAAACTTGAAGGCATTGTACTGATTACAGCTCCTGTGAGAGCATGGTCACAGCACAGAATTTCCATAGGGTTTACAAGACAGAGAACTCTCCTTTGCCCCCACAAACTCTTGATGCAGATTTCAGTACCACTCTGGTTGTACATTCTGTGATGGGCCTTTTGAAGAAAGAAACAAGATGCTCTTCAACAGCATAATTGTGTTTTCTGTGGAGTGTTTTATTATGGTCTGTTAATGGACTCTTTTCCTCAGTTCCATAGCTAGTTACTGCTTTCTAACTCATTGGCTTTAATAAACCAACCGGGCATGCCGCTGTAATCTCCAGAGGGAGAGTAGAAGAGAAAAAAAACCTCAATCCACAACAAAAAAAAACATAAATACCAGGTTATTAGGAGATTCTTTTACTCTGAGCACTCTTAAGATGCTAATGGAACTGTTAATTACAAAGCTGCTAGGTTAGCTCTCGCTTGGGCTGGCAGAAACAAGGATTTTCACCGAATAAAAGCAAGTTTGCAGGCAGAGTTTAGAACCTCTACTGTTTTTCTGCAGGGATGGAGTTGATTTTCTTCCCAGGAGCTCGTATGATGCCATATTTTGGATTTGTGACCACAACAGCACTGATAACACACTAGTGTTTTAGCTATTGCTGGGCAGCACCTACACTGAGTCAAGGCCTCCTCCATTTTTCACGCTGCCCCAGCGGCAACTGGGCTGGGGGAGGCACAAGAAGTTCAGAGGGGACACAGCTGAGACAGCAGCCCCCAACTGCTGGAAGGGGTACCCTATACCATATGACATCGTGCTGAGCAATAAATGCTGGGGGAAACAAGGAAGGACATTCAGGGTTACTGCTGAGACTCTACTTTCCTGGAAATGGCTAAACATCTGCCTGCCAGGGAAATAGTGAATAAAATCCTTATTTTGCTTCACATGCACACAGTGTTGACTTCACTTATTAATCTGTCTTTATCTCAACCCACGAGTTTTCTCAGTTTTGCCCTTCTGATTCTCTCCCCTGTCGCACTGCAGGGGAGGGAGTGAGCAGCTGTGCAGGGCTGATCCGTGTGTTGGAGTTAACACACAGCACAACCAAAAAGACAGTTTGTAGTGATTTTAACAAAGAAGCTGCTAAATTAGGTAGGGAGTAGGCCTGGAAAAATACTTTTCTACCTAGAGAAGTAGTTCCCTAGGCTACAGTTAAGCATGCTGGTGAAGTACTTCAGGTAAGCCTAGTCCAGTTGGTAACGGCACTGTACCAAATATTTGTAATAGCACCGGAATAAGTGTTCTAGTCTTATGACCTATTTATTGCATCTGTAGCTGTATTTCACAGTACTGGATAATAACTGAAAAAACAGCACTGTAGTCTGGAACAGGGCCCATTTGCTGACACCAGTGTTACTACAAAAGAAGACCGACTGCACCATTCTGTTTCTCAGGGGCTTTGAAGAAGTGTTGGCTTAATTTCCAAATTGTGCTTTTCAATAATAATCAGCTAAAGGCTAAAAAAAAGTGATTTCTGGAGACAAAATGAATGTAAACGTTGTGTAGCAAACCTTCGTAGTTGCAAGTGACACGTGATTCTTCAGTGCTCCAGTCTTGAGAAATAAGACCTGGTCCAACAGACTCCACGGTTTGTAAGTGTTTGGAACTTACAGGGGACAAAAAAGTCAGTAGTGGAGAGCACGTATAGCTGTCTCACACTTCTTTAAGTGATCCCTGTCCGTATGGTAAGAGACATCTTGGTAGCAGGGTAGGACATGGTTGTAGAGCCAAGGTAGAAAACTTACCTTGTTGCATAAAGGAAGCATTTTTATTTTTCTCCCTCTAAAAACTGTGCAGTTGGATTCCAATTTTGACAACTTGTGACCTAGGAGGAACAGGTATTTGAAGTATTTAAGCATGAACTGTAGAACTTGCCCACAGTGGATGTTAGACCTTGAAGTCCCAGCTAAGGGGTGGGACTTTTCACTATCATGATGTAATTGTATCGTGTGATTGTGATTGCTGTGCATTTCAAAAATTTCTGTCTTTTTGAGAAATCGTTAAAAGGCTTTGAAGTCCTGACAAAATCATGTTTTATGCAGAAGCTTTAGATCATACCAGCTATCTCCCTGTATGACCCAGCACAATTAGGTATCTCTGTAAGCAATCATTTGCTTGATCTTATGTCCAGGCTAAGAAAAACCACAAGAAAACTTAGGCACTCTGGGTAAATCTTTTTTTCTTTCAGGGTAAAATAGAAGGGCCACAACTGCTTCCTGAGCATGCAGTTTGATTTCCCCTCACTTTGAGATAATTTTAGATCAGAAGTCTAGCTGCTCGATATATCAGTTGATTTAAATTAAAATTGGAAACCGTTTTAGACAGGAGTTTGGAATGCAGCCAGGAGTCATTTTGTGAAATCATACTACAAGGTGGACCGCACAAGTGCTAGCGTGTGCCTTACTCTTTAAAAAAAATATTTCAAAACACAGTCTACATCTGCAGTTAGAAAATAAAAGACAGGAAGGGCTAACTCATAGAGACTGAAGCCAGGACAGAGGAAAATGAAATTTCTAGGGAAATTAGTGTTTTGCATGGTAGAAATAGAAGAGCTCTTCCTTTTTTTTGTTGCATAAGAAAAATAAACAGAAACTTTTCTGCTTGGTGTTTTAATCACGAGCTATGCAATGCCCTTCCGTGGTAGATAACCAGCCAGCTATCTGTCTTTAAATGTGGAGATGCTGACTAGTATCTGGAACCTCGGCAGAGGAGAAGAGGGATTGTGTTACTAAATTGGATCCAAATACCAATACTATCTTGGTAAAGCCGCAGCATCAGAATTATTTCTGCTGAATATCACCCAAGTTTCCTCAGAGACCTTGAAATCGGTGAGATTGTTGGGCATCTGTAGTCCCAAAAGACTATGAAAAAAAAGGAAATTTTCCAATGAGAGGCCAGACCCTTGAAGTCTCCTTCTCAGTAGGAAGATGTAAGAGGCCTAAACGACTTTCAAGTCTTTAGTGGAAGAGTTTAATTTCTCCAGTTTAGAAGAGGTAAAGCTACTGTTGGGTTAATCAAGTTAAAAGATGAGCAAGAAACTATCCACAATTATTTGCTAGGTTCAGAACACGTGAACAGTGCTTTAGAAAGTTAACATTGTATTGCTTCTCTTATTGCAATAAATTTTAATAAGGTGGTAGTGGGAGGGGTGTTGAACTTACTGTATTTTGAGAGAGAAGCGTGGGTAGGAACACAGAGGAATGAAGAGAGAAGGCAGTGCCCCACAGACACACCTAAGCAAAGGAATCTGATACCGTTTCATAGGAAGCAAGTACATCAAAAGAGAAATCCATGTGAAGCTGTTCGAAAAAGGTTCGTGGGTTACTTTTGAAAATGCATGCCCTATCCAAATAAAACCTTCCTTTAAGGCAGTCAAGAAATCTTTCAAAAAGCAGAATGAATGTTCAGTGGTCTGAGGTACTGAGGGTGAGAGCAAGGACACAGAGCAATCTTTCTTTTAGTGATGCTCCAGCTCCACGGCTACTGAGACTGACCTCTGCAGGAGACTTTAGAAGTCAGCCTGGAATGACTGAGCAGAACACCTACCAGCAAGCTTCCTGAATGAGCAGGCAGATGTGAATTTTGTGACCAAAGCCCTCAAATAAAAATACAGAGCCAAGTCTTAACAAATTTTGGGGGGAACTGCCAGTTTTAGCAGAGATTCTGATGGACAGTTATGGTGATCGTGGCTCACAATGCTGGTGAGCAACGTCAGAAATGGAACAACTGAAGTTAAACAGGAAGAGATCATTTTAATCATTAAAATAAGAAGAAATCAAGAGGCATTTAATTGGGAAATAGTGACATAGTCATGTCAGTTCAAAAACAGTGACAGTACATTAGCCCCACCATATAGTATTGCTGCGCAAGAGACAGAATGGCCCCAGAAGGAATAGGTTCCCGCCAGGATCTGATTTTTCTGCTCAAGCACCTCAGTCAGGAGCTGAAGGGTTTTTTTGTGGAATGGAGAACAGGAGATTCCTTCATCAGGAAAAACCCATTCCCTGCAGGTTAGTCCAGCCTAATAACACGTGTTCAGGATAAGAATATGCTGTGCTCCTTGACAGAATTACAGGATATGCTTAATAATATCTCTTGATAGTAACTCTACTTTATCATTGCTCTATCCTTTGAATTGTACCATCTAAGAAGGAAAGGATTGTGCACTTGTGATCTTGTAATTTATCCTCCAGTGTGTTCATGATGCCTGTATCACAACCTACACAACTTGCATATGCTGCTAATCAGTGACAGAGCTTTAAACAGGCCCTGACTCCAACTTTCAGTCCTCCTCTTATTGATTTATGCCTATGATCGATATCATGCCTTGCTGAGTTACTTCCTATCATCTGAGCTGCTGTAATGGATTTTGCACATCCACAGATCACCCAGTCTGTGAGGTGAACCTCTTTTTTAACCACATCATTGAACCTCACAGCTGGGTAGAAAAAGATCACACTATTAGTCCACAAAGAGTTATAGAAGATCAGCTGTCAGGAACTAACTAACTATAAATCAAGCTACAACTCGTGAAAACAAAGTTTCCAGCAGTTTAGGGTATACTCACCTACTCTCTGCTCAGCTGCTTGCTGCTGGTTCCCACAACCTGCTGCGAGGTGTTTCCTCCTCAGCTGGGCTGGCCCAGCCATTTGTGTGGCCACACTGTGAAAGGCACCAGGGAATTGCTGGTTTAAAACACCCTAGAGTGTAAACCGCAAGAAATTCAACAGTCATGCAACAAGAACTTAGAGAAATAGTTCCCATCCCTTTTCACGCTATGATCTCTTTCCCAGACCTTTTCATTTCCCCCATGGCACCACAGACCCTCTTCCATACAATATGTCACTATGTGCCCAGCTGAGGACAAGCAAAGGCATGGGATTCCTGCTGTTACATATTTCCCCTCTCTCTGCAGTTTCAAAGGTACCTTTCAGCCAGGAGTGGGCCTGATGCTGCAGCTCTTCCTCGACCTCCCAGGCTCTTCCCCATCCATCAATACTGATATTTCAAATTCAAGGGGAGGAGCCTCAGTAACATGCACTCCCAAAGACCAAGATGCTCTGAAGTGAAAAATCACTGCCATAACAACTTGTGCCACTTTCCTTCTGACTTTAACAAGAGGAGCATCCCTATGAGCATCTATTTTTGCGTGCTGCCTGGTTCCAGACTCTAACTGCAGCTGTGCCAGTTGTATGAAAGAAAGTGGATTTCTAGCTGTGAATACTTGCCAGGTTGTGGTAGTACAGGGATATTCCAGTTGCACTTTGTTGAGTGGTAAGCATTAGCACAACAAATCCTAGCTCCCTGTAAATGAAACAACATTCACTTCATGTCAAAAATTACAGTATTTTATTTCTTGACTCAAATTTAAACCACTCTTTTCTTCAGGTTACAGTGTACTTAACATTGAGTAGTTGGTCATCTATATTATATACTCATACACTCTTTTCAGCATCATCAGTTTCTTACAGATCCTTATTGGTTTATTTTTTAGGTACTGAACAACTCTCCATTGTTTAATACGTTGTGGGTTACGAGATGAAATGTCAGCTCTTCTGGATAAGCCAGAAAAGTGCTTCTACCCCAAAGCTGAACTCACTGAAATTAAGCTGTGGCAAGATAACTGGTAACAAGTAAGTATTTTATTTTTAATTTTTCTTTCATTAAAACTACATTCTTTAATACTAGTTCTAAGTAGACTGAACAGTTTCCTGATACTTTTTTTGAAAGTATAATGGTTTGCGTAGAATCATCAGGTGCCAATGACAACCTATACACTGGAGCAGTTTAGATGAAGTAGTTGCCATGACAACTCAATTAACTAAATAAACATATCTGTATGCAGCAGCGGCTCATGTTCTCTGCATCATCTTTACCTCAGCACAAAGCATTTTGAGTTCTTGTGCAAATGAATCTGTCCCCCACCTTCCTGCCCCTCCCGACCAGGCAGTCAATGACAGAAGCGAGATAACCCTCAGAGTGCTCCTGAGCACCTCCGCTGGATTCATTACAGGAGTGTGGCTGCTTCTGACAGTCCAGGTCAAGGCATTGTCATCTTCCTCTTCCTCCTACTCCTCCCCATTCTTCCCTTGAGGTTGGCTCATTAGGTGACCTTTCTAGAACTGGCTTCTAGTTCTACTACAATTAAAGGAAAAAGGACAGTTTTTGGATAAATATGCAGTAGACTGCCTGCTTGCCAATAAAATCTGATTTTCCACAAAGAACTAGTGCAATCAAATATAACTGCCAGCCTGAGGTTGTCTTTAAATCAGCAGGTTTTGGCATTGCGTACTCTTAGAAATACATAGTGTAGCAACTTAAACAATTTAGGTAGCTCTGGTACTGAAGATCTATGGGCTGCGGAATAATTGACATATCTAAGCGAACACTCAGGTCACAACTAGATTTTAATTGCCTTCACTACAAAAGGAATGTGATGTTGCTCCATAAAGAAGTACCTGTTCCAGTATCTCCCTCAAAACACAAAGCACCGAGGAAAAGAACAGATAATAAAGAAAGGTTCCTCGTTAGAAAGTTGATGAGGTTATTGCAGGTTGAGACCTTAAATGCAATATAAAGAACAGGCAACATCCACCTGCAATCATCTAGCACCAGTGGCTTTTTTTACATTTGAGAGATTTTCGTGTTTCATCTTCTACCTACTGTACATTTATCTGTTAGTAAAAACTATTGTGAGGGACTTACCTGGGCTCTATTTATTGCTATTGTTAACTAAGGCATAAAGCAAAAGGAAGATGGATGAGAAACAAGAAAGCAAAACACAAAGGTACATGCCATAGTCTTAAGACAGCACCTGATAGTCTTTAACTGTTAGCACCATCCTCGTTATTTTCATCCCTGTCACATCCTGGTAGTGCCCAGCCTGATTTTTGATCCTAAAAGAAGCATCAGATCTACAACAGAGTCCTATTTAGCCCAGAAAAGTGTTCAGTGAAATCACATCTTAATTTTAAGAAGAGACTTAAGTGGCCCTTTGTCTGCTTTGCATTATTCAGTGCAGAACAGTTTACACCGAGGTGCATATTATGTATCGAGTCTGATAAGTTAGTGGAAATTTTGCAGAATAAAATATAGTATAGGATCTCATTCACGAAAGCATTTAAGACACTTACTTTTGTCCTTCTTGGCTTTGGTGTTTTTCTAATGGGATATGAGTTCATGCCTAAAATTAAACACTTATTTTTTTAATAGAGATTTTTTTCTCTCAAGTCGCTAGCGATCCAACCAATGAAGTTTTAAACAGCCTGTCTCTGTAAGTTTCATTTAATTCTAAATTTTTAAAAAATTAGAAAAAGGAAATAATTCTACCTTTACAATTTTTCCTGCTTTAAGAACACATAAGTAAGCGCCAGCTCAGGTGCTTAACAGTAACAATCATTCCCCCACAACCCCACAAAAAGCTTAAATAGTGTATTCTCAAAGAGTAACATTTCAGTATCACATTTCTGGGCTGTCAGGTCTAAGCAGAGAATGATAGATGAACTAAGTCAGCGTTTAACTAAGATGCAGCCCTCACTTTAGGGGAACAGACATGTTCTGACTGGTTTTGAGGTGCATCATCCCATTGTACTACTGTGAAACCTTGAAGCTTAAGGAGTCAGAGTCTGTTATCCTCAAGCACATACATATGAAAGGCAATAGAAAGTGTCAAATTGAAGGAATTCAGTCCAGAGAAGGTTTAATTATATAGAGTGGAAATAAGATACTGATGACTGTTTTGAAGAATTTCAGAAATATTATGAAAAAACTGTGAAAAGGTCTAATTTTGCTGCCCAGGCTGGTGTGAGGGAATTGGGCGTTCCTCTGCTTTGGCTGCCTTTGCAAAGTAGCCCAGGATTCTGAATCCCTGATGGCTGAAAGACACTGACTCCTGTGCGAGTGCAAAAAGCTTCACGCTGACAGGCACCCAGGAGAAAATTCAGATCACCAATTCATTGAGAGCTCTGGTTCTGTTTATCTGATCAGTCTCATTGAAAGCAAGGAAAACTTCTTCAAGCTTTCAAGCCTTTGAGCAAAGCACATTTTTTGTTCTGAATAAAGCTAGAATTTACCAGGTCTGCTTTTCTCATGGACAGTTCCACACAGTAGACAAATCATCAGTATCTCTGGAACTGCACTAATTTCCACCAGCTGCAGATCTGACTCACAGTGCTTAACTGAGACTGAAATGTCTTCATACCCCGAGCTCCGCAATACATCTCCAGGAACCACATGACTGCCCACCATCCACAATTGTGAACCATCTGTCTGTCCCGCTTAATAAGCTTTAATGTTTAATAAGTAAATTAAATATTTAATATTTACAGAAACCAGGCTGCAGGCTGCACAGTTGCCAAATGCAAAATGGCCAATAGAACATACACAGCTGCATTTCTGCCCCTGTGGATGTAGCTGAGGAACTGCTCTGATGCCAGATACTTTCTGAAGTTCACGTTTCTTAATGAGCAAGCCTCAAGAGCAGAAAGTTTTCCTGGAAAGTGCAGCAGAAAGACAGTTCATCCTAAACAGGGCATCTGGACACAAATGAATAAATAGGATTTATAGCTCAAACAACTATGAAACTTGCCCTCCTTTTTGTTTGTCTTCATCATCCTCCATCTTTCCCTGTTCCTTTCTGTGAATTCCAAATTCAATTTTTCTTATCGGTACACTCACAACATGAGCGGGTAAAAACGCTCACCTGAAAATTTTCAGCTCAGATATCCATGAATAACCAGTTCAGATATAAAAGACACAGCTTGGAAGGCATCAGAAGAGCTTCCTCACTGACAATTAAAACCCAAGGTTGCACCCAGATGTGGCACGTTAGCAGTATCAGATGCCAGCCCCTAGCTGGGCTATCAGAGAAGAATCTAACTACCAATGCTATTCAATAAAGTTTTACTGGAGCATTTAGTTTGACTGATGTTCTTAAATTCAGAGCAATGTTTTATGTAGTACATAAATTAGTGTGCTAATCAGTTATCTTTAGTCAAAGCTAGAGTAAATACCATCACAAATTCTAATATTTAAATTCAGTATCGCAGTTTTAAATAAGAGGGATATATTTGGAAGACAGTTCTCAAATCAAAGAGATTTTTTTCCCCTTCTACTTGAGAGAAGTAGTTGTCCTTGCAGAGTGCTCTTTCTTATTCATTTTTAGAGCTTAAGAAAACCAGTTATCAATTTGGTTTCCCTAAGCAGCTGTATAATAGAGTAGTGAGACAGAGTGAACAAGGCCAGCTATGGATGGTTGAGATCTGCTGTTTGCTCAGTTTTGAAGAAAAGCAGGAATCCTGGTGGCTAGTGTATCTTCATGTCGCTCAGCTGTTGATGTACAGCCAGTCTGAGGAAGAGCATAATTTCTAGCGCGTTAGAACAAATTCCAGGAGAATTATTTAGTAAATGCATTGTTCAGTCGTTGTAATGTGAGCAAAACAGGACGTTGTCATGGGATACTGAGAAGATACACGAATATAGCCCCATTCTAAATAGCTCTAAGTCATTTTGTTTGGATAACCCAGTATCAACGCACCAGCCAGTCCAGAGTCACTCTAACCAGTTGCTCCCAAAGGGTTACCTGCGCCGTCCTGATGGCTGAGCCGGGCTTGCCATGAAAGACCCAGGAGGTGGCACCCTCTGGTGGTAGAATGCTGAGATGCTGCTGCTCATCTGTTCTCCAGGCTCACACTTCATTGGCATCAGGCACCTTTCTAATTCTTCGGTCTTTTCCCCTTCCTGGAAGGGCAATCAAACCACAGCCCCTGCTAGAGCAACCCCTTGCTATTTCCCCTCACCAGATAGACTCTGTTCCTTAATCAAAGAACTCTTGTGCTTTTACATCTAAATAATCTCATTTTTCCTCAATTTTTTTTGTTTGTTTGTTTGTTTGTTTGTTTGTTTGTTTTGTTTTTACAGCCTTCTAGAGCTGTGTCCAGGTTAACAGACACTCACAAATACAAAGTTCTCAATCACAGCAGCTGCCTTTTAGCCCTTTTCAGCCTGATGATTGTAGAGAATCTGCTCCATCCTTTGCACACACCTTTTTTCCTCTCCTCAACTAAGGAACAAATTAATGCCAGGTCTATAACATCAACTTCCTTTCTGGTAACAGTATTCCCAGTTTTCCACACCTTGGCGGACCTTCATTTACATCTGTTTTTAATTCACCAGTTACTGCATTTCTAATTTAATAGTTAATAGCTGAAACAAATAATGTATTCTGTATGACATCCATTTTTAGCAATGAAACTTGGCAATGAACTGCAGTACTCTCATTTTATTCACTTTGTTTCCCATAAATATCAATGAATCAGTACTGCAAGTGAGCCAAAAAGATGTTGCTCTCAGATTTAGAATTACACCCTAATATTTTAAAAACAGCTAACAATACATTTTAAACAAACCGAGGCTTCTTTAGAAGTACTGATTTATTAAGTACCATTGATAACACCTGTTATGCAAATGTTCATAAATAAAATGATGAATTGAAGGATAGAAGATATAATAGAAATAATATACATTCTTAGTTAAAGTAAAAATGCAGTATGAACTGAAGCCTCAGAGCATGTGCTTTGGCACAACTGTGCTAAGGTCAATAAAATTACTGTGATTCATACCAACTGCAAGTCTGGAGCAATTAAATTAAATTATTAATTTAATTAAAAAGAAAATAGAAAAATAAAATAGTTTAATTAATTTTCTCTAAAGTAGAAAATAAAATGAATACTATTTAAACGTCCTGTTTGTCAACCCCTATTCTACAGGTGTTTGCTTCAAATCCATCTGAATGCAGATTTACATCACTATGTCCTTAATCCCCCAAGCATATACATGAGCTCTTTGCCTGGAATCATTCATATTCATTTCAACAACTGGATACCTGGCTCTCACCTGGGCTCTGGAGGAGCATTATGATCTACCACAGGGCTTATAGACAAATTTAGCTTTCCTCTGAAGAACAGCTCCTGTTTGTTGCCAGTAGTTCTGGATTTTACTATAGGCATAAAAGGGGATGCCAGCACTTCATTAAGAACAGCTATGCAAATATTTTAAAGCAGCCGTGCTAGAGGTCAAGCGCTGCAGCAGCTGCAGGATGAATTGTAGGAGTATATATTAAACGCAGTATATGTCCAAGTATAGTTTATAACAGAGTCTCTCTCAAGAGAGACATAGGTCAATAAATGGTCACAACTGGACAGTCTAAAGCATTACAGAATTCAGGGTGGCAAGAGCTAAATGTGCCCAAAATAATGAGCCTGTTGCTTGCCAGCGAACAGTCTTTCCCCTGCAGCACATTCTGACAAACAGGATGATTACTCTTCATTAATGTTTCATTATTACTTGGATGTTTGTCTTCCCAGTACACATACTTTTCATTTTGAAAAACAAACAAAACATACCTTAAATCTGAAAGACTAAGTAACAGGCAACCATATAGTATAGTAAATTTAATTAACATCATAAAGCATAAAGAAATTTATGTGTAAACTCAGAATCCCATACACTTAGTGGCTCTAGAAATACAGCTTCTGTATCAGAAACCACTATATTTTGGAAAGATATAAGGTTAGAGGGACAGAGGGATCACCAATTGTTTCTTTTTACTGTAACTTTTTATTATTATTTTTTAACTGGAGATGGTTTAACATACTGTTGTGAAAACTGCATTGCTATGGCAACCTACTAAAAAAAAATCACTGTGGGTCCATCACATACATATTGACGTGTAAACACTCACGTGAGGTTTTTCTTACAAGGCAAAAACATCTCCGTATTTTCTGTTTTATATATATGATTTAGGCATAAACTGAACATCAATAATCTCCTTTTCTGGGATATTTATGTTCTCATCTAACTGTCACTGCCTTAACCCTGCATGAACTCAGGCTGTGCAAGTGACACCCGTTTTCATTGAGCAGTGTACACGGAACTTCTTGAAATGAAATGAACATTTAATGTTTTTTCCCACACAGAAGTGCTTTAGACTAATATATATACTATATCCTTTTTTTAAGTAGTTTTTGGTTTGTTTTTTTTTTCCAATATGGTTAGAATTGTTAAATACCAATTTACATATCTATTGATATAAATGTTAAGTCCTCATATAAATGTTAAATGCCAAAAGCCCGATTATTTGAGCACTGAAAAAAAAGTAGAAATGTTAAATGCTGAATCACTGCACATTAACTAAAAGAACGACTAATGACTCACATTAAACTGTATGACACTTATTTTTAGTTCATTTTATATCATATATCAGTAATTTTCTTGTCCTAATAGAAGCCTTTGCACTCATTTTACTGTCATGCTAGCATTACTTATCCCATAGCTAGAGAATATAATCTGGAATATATTTTTAATACCTTTTTTTTTTCAACTGAGCAATGGCCTTTGTGATTTATTTGTAAGAAAAAGGGCAGAGAGTAAATATATTTTTTAGATTGGAAGCTCTATTAACCTACCATACTTAAACCAAACAAGGCATAAATGCATTTGCAATCAATAATTCAAAGTAAAGTATTCCTTAAAAATCACTACCTTCAAAATGAAAGTAGATTCAAGTCTATTTTGATAATATTCAGGTATAACATAGGACCAGTAAGAGGAGGCCCAGGTCTTGAGAAGTACTTTGTTACATGACTTTAAAGATAGATCTGAAGAGGAACCGAGGCACTAGACCGCTGCAGCATCAGACTGCAAAGTACCAGGACCACTGAACCAAAAGCAGGGCCTTTTTGAGATGCTTAAACTCTTGCTTACAAGGGAGAGCTAATTGTCCTAGGCTGTAAACAGTTTATGAGCAGAATGCAGCATTTCCAACAGGAAATTCTCCAAATAGCATATTTGCTCAATCTTTTCCCTTTTAAGTTCACACAGTGTCCCTGCAGCCCCGCTGTCCTTTAAAAACATGAGGTGAAGAGTGGCTGCATATTCCCTTCAACACACCGTAATTACACAGGGAACTCACCCAGGAGTAGTGAGGGTTACTCGCTTCAAGTTCTCTCATACTTCAGAAGTAGTAGCCTGAAAAGTATCTGTATGGCCACATTTCGTGATACTCTGCGTGAGGCACCCTCCAGTCCTAACCTCCTGAAGGTGGGAAGGAGACTGTGATCATGATGTGGATCATTCAGGTGGGCTGCCCAGGTTGGGGGGAGTCACATTCTAGTTTCAGCCTCATGAATTATGGAAGAATTTTATCCAAAGACTGCCCAAGGAAACAATTTCCTGCTAGTAACTGCAGAACTGCAGTTTTAGTAACAAACACTTAAATTCCCTTCTATTCTTTTTATGCTTGAGGGATTTTTTTTGGGGCATTCTGATCCCAGATGGGTATCTAAATAAAGAATTAGTCTTTTGAGTTAAGAAAGCGCTTCCCAAATTTCCAAACTAATGTCAGTAAAAATATGTAGGATGCATAACGTGAAGCATGAAACCCCAGTGGTTTTATTGCAAACAACTCCAGGATTTTTGGTTGCACCTCTACAAGCTTGGGTTTTTTTAACTAGTTCAAATGCTTGATTTGATTTAAAACAACAAGATTTGCATTTGCTAAAAGGAGCAACAGCTGAACCTGCTGAACACGGTAACATTTAAAAACAAGAGAAATGAAAACAAACTCAAGTTTGAATTTGTACAATTTGTACGATTTCTGTGCCAGATCCAGTTGAGAGACAAAGAAGAAAATTCTCCTGGGAGTGGAGGAAGATGGTAAGTTAGTAATTATGTCTCTTGGTACCAGTTTTGTTTACTAATCAAAGGTCTAATTGCTTTGCTCTATTTTAATTAACAATGTTCTTATTTTAATTAGTTACTTTTCCTGCATACATTAGCATTGAGAGAAACCACTGAGGGTATGAATAATGTGATGAAGGGTTTAAAGTTAAGCTTTTAAAAATATTTTAACAATTTCACAAGTGCTTAATAATGAAAAATAAAGCTGTTCTTCATAAATGTGGCTACTACTTCTCCAAGGATTTCATCTGAGCCAAAAGAAGTCTTTATTTCTTTTGACTGAAAAAGTCAACTGATATCAAATATAATTAACACAGGCACTGAAAGAGCTAGTGTAGGAATATGAAAGGTTTGATAGTACTTATTTACGCTAAAATGTTCAAGCGGGACAAATCTTTTGAAACATCTCAATGTGACAGTCATTCTCTTAAGAATCAATCTCAACATTATTAGCAATTATCTTTGAAACTTAGGGAACTTTATCTTCTTCCCTAACATAGGCTGGAAAGAATTGGAGAACTCACACAGATTGTTCCAATTCCTGGAAAGATACCAGAACAAATAACCTTTATGTAAGTACTTTAATTAACAAGGACATGGATAGCAACTGTTGTCTTTTTCCTATGAACTGTTTTTGACAAATGTGTTTACTTCCTCTGCGGGACCAGGAACAGGGTGGCAGGCACAACCAGAAGTCCTCAAGTTTTGGACACAGAATTGTAGAATCATAGAATGATTAGAGCTGAAAGGGACCATAAAGATCATCGGGTTCCAATCCCCCTGCCATGGGCAGGGACACCTCTCACCAGACCAGGTTGCTCAAAGCTCCATCCAGCCTGGCCTGTGGCTGTTGCAACACCTCGAGGGATGGAGCAGCCACAACTTCCCTGGGCAACCTGTTCCAGTGTCTCACCACCCTCACAGTTAAGAATTTCTTTCTAGTATCTAATCTGAATCTCCCCTTTTCCAATTTAAAACTGTTACCCCTCATCCTGTCACTCCACTTCCTGACGAAGAGTCCCTCTCCAGCTCTCCTGGAGCTCCCTTCAGATACTGGAAGGCTGCTAGAAGGTCTCCCTCGAGCCTCCTCTTGTTCAGGCTGAACAACCCCAACTCTCTCAGCCTGTCTTTATAGGAGAGGTGATCATCTTTGTGGCCCTCCACTATATAGCCCTGCCTGAGTTCCTGTGTGTGACCCAAGAAGGGTCAGTCTATATGACCCTAACAGTAGCACGTTAAACAGCTGGTTAGAAAACCACACACAGTAGTTAGCAGTTCATTGTCCAAGAGGCAATTACCAGGTGGGATTCTGCAGAGGCCTGTTCCGAGTTGTAAACGGAACAGAATATATATTCATAGAACTTGAGGATAACAGCAACATGGAGATGTTTGAAAAACATGGTAGTGGATCATTACAATTTGTTTAGAAATCATCAGGAATTCAATAAGGACAAAGGCGAAGTGCTGCATTTGGTAGGAATAATCAACTGTTTAAATGCAGAATGCAATAAATACAAATATGGAAAAAAATGGATACAAATATAGGAACATTGGAAGTTTTTCAGAAAAGGAGGCAGCAACTTTAGTAGAAGTGGAATATGATTCAGTATTATCAGGCTGCTTCACAACAGCAATCACAATGGGATATATAAAAAGGAGTTGTGAAGTAATCCTGCCCTCTGCAACCCAAATATATGCTTAACTGATAGAATAGTGTGACGAGGTTTGATTATCACGTATTTGACAGGGAGGGAGGTTCACTACAGATTCTGGAAAGCCACAAAAATGACAGGTGATGTACAGCAAATCTGACTGATGGAAAAAAACCCTGAAGTTTGTAAAAAGGACTACAATGGATTGTCCCAGGAAGCTTACGAAAAAAATATGTATTTATCAGAATATCATGTATTTGATTCCCTCTTTAGGTGTTCACATAGTCACACCTCCCTCTTCCCTCCACAAGCCCAACTGAAAGAAAACAAGACTGTGAAAGCACTTGACACCTTTTATATTTTATTGTGCATTTTCTAAGTGCTTCAAAATACCACATAAGACTCTATGCATTACATTGTCCATATACACCGTACCCCAAAGTTTTCATATTCTAATTCAAACAGACAAAAATCAGGTAAAATAGTATTATCTCATTATACAGAAGGCAAACCACATGAAATGATAGCAGAAACAGAAAAACAATCTTCCAGATCTGGACATTAAGGCCATCAAAAATACCATCTGCTTTTGGCAACTCTAAAACGGATTAAAAATGTGAATGTAGTTAGGTTCCCAATTCAGAGGAAATTCAAGTATGAAATTAAATCAAATAATAGGCACAATGGGAAGAAACAAAACCCTTTTTCTTCCTTCAATATAAATTAATTGCCAGACCAGTTTGTCATAAATTACTCATCTTTCTTTCACATACAGATGCATATAAGTTCATGAAGTTATTCTCAGCAGATGACATTAAGTTGTCAAGATCATAATCAACTTCAAAGGTAGGTTTCTTGCCAAAAATTATAAGGGCAAGAAATACAGCAAAGTGTGCAGTGAGACCCCATATCTTGAATGACCTTTTGCGTTCATGGTCATCATATATAAAGCAGTGCATCCAATTTGAGTAACCAGATGAGGTTTTATAAGGCAAGGCCTTATAATTTAAGGGCTTGATGAAGTACTCCAGTGGCATGACAAAAACATCGCTCACTTCATCTGGATTAGGAGTGGCCTGGAACGTATCCTCTATAAATCCTACAACTGGTGTTACCAAGTTATTCATCTAAAAGGAAAAAAAGAAAAAAAGAAAACATAAGCCCCCCCCCAAACACTAAGTTAGTACCAAGTGAAAGGATGTTCTTTATTTTAAAAGTTTTGTCTCATCAAGATTTCCTTTGTTGCTGCTTGTGTCCTTTGCCTTAAGAAGAATCTGATATCACCTTCCCTATAACCACCCAGGAGGTACCTGAAGAGAGCAACTCGATCTCCCGCTTTCTCTTCTTCGGGCTGAGCAAACCCTCTTCTCTCAGCCTCTCCTCATAACCCGCTCGCTCCAGCCCCATTACTATCTTCATGGCTGTCCGCTGGGCTCTCGCGATTACCAGCCTTTCTAGCATTCCTGTGTGTCCCTAACTGGATGTGGCACACAAAAAGCAAATTCTCACAAATGCCAAATACAAAGCAAGAATCTCTTCCCTCTTCTGGAAACACAGGCTGCACACTTTAAGCAGCAGAGGTTATTTACAGTTAGAGGTTTGAAACAGTCATTGTCAACCTTGCAAAAGAAAATAACCCAAGCTTATTCTCTAGTGATATGGTGATTTACTCAGTTTATTGCTTACTTTATCAATTGCAGGCACGAGCCTACAGATGACCTCCACTTTCTCTGGCTGGAGCCCCACTTCTTCTTTAGCCTCTCGCAGAGCAGTATCAATTTCATCTTTATCGATTGCTTCCCTCTTACCTCCTGGAAAACAAACTTCCCCTGGTGATCTTCTCAGCTAGAATGTGAAGAAGTACTGCTGTTAAATATAACAAGTTCTACCTTTCTTCTTGGATCCACACACAAACTTGTTCATTTTGCAGAATCACTTTATGCTTTATTTATCTTTCCGGTAAAAGATGCTGGAAATGGTGATTAAGGGGTTTCTGCAGCTCAGAAGAAATATAGATTATTAAGATCTACATGACAAAAAGCTGGGCCTATACCCAACAAAGCCATAAACCCTATCAGAAATCACTTACGTTGTGTAATTCATACTGTACATTCTACTTAACTTACTAAACTTAACCCTTCGAAGTTTCATCACCTTGCTTGCATAAGAGACTGACAGACAAATCTAGACAGACTTGAATAGTGAGATTAAAATAATCAACGTGAGAGTGAGAACTTCTAAAATACACATTCAACTAATGTACCTTTAAGTACATTAGTAATAGACTTGCCCATCAAAGATCAGTAAAATGTCAATTTACAATCAGTTTATCAATGAACTGTAATTATTAGGGTCTTAATATTTCTCAGTAAGACCCCCAAAACCTTCCATTTTTCAGCCACTGAAGGACGGGTAAATAATCTGTGAATACAGGCAGCTGTCGGGGTGTAGCGGGTGGAAAACAAGAGCTGTAAAAGAAAACAAAACATTGGCAGAAGAGTTGCGGGGGGCTTCGGCTGCCACCTTTCATATATGAAAGGGAGAGAAGGCTGCAGTCGGTTTTCTTACTGAAGTCACAGTGCACAGCCAGAATTTCCTTTCCTGATCTGGGAATCGCCTTGTTCTGTCCCAGGGTTCGGGGTATCGATTTTGGTGGCATGTAAATATTGGTATTTAAGAGCATCTGCTGGAACCGTGGCCCTGCCGCCCGGGCCCGCTGCCATGACGGGCCCCCTCGGGCCACAGGGGTCCCTGCCACCCACCTGCCCGGCGCGGACGCTGAGCAGCAG
>VZRU01010602.1:115118-224056 GCA_013398155.1 Pedionomus torquatus
CCCGCATCGAACTCCCCCAAGCGCAGCCGCGCCTTCTCTTTCACGCTCTTCCTAGAAGCAAAGAGAAAGCAGCGCGGTGACGCCCGCCCCGAGGCCGTCCCGCAGGCAGCGGGAGAGGTGTTTTACCACAGAGCTGACCCCGCCGGGTGCCGTCGCACCGCGCCGTGTCAGCGGAGGAAAGGCCAGGGACGGCCGGTACCTCTCCAGCTCGGCCTCCCGCTCCGCAGCCGCCATCTTTGACGTCCCCCCACCCCAGAGCGGACTCTCACCGCCGCCTCCGCCCCTACCTTTGACCGGCGGCCGGTCTCTCCAATCAACGCGCCGAATCGTCGGGCTCCCCGTTCTGATTGGCGGCAGGGCAGCCCACAGGCGGGGCGGTTGCGCGCGGCGTTCCCGCCTCCCAGACCGGCGCTGAGAGGGGGGAGCGAGCGCGTGCGGAGCTTGCGCGCGGCGTTCCCGCCTCACAGGCCGGCGCTGAGGGGGGGAGCGCGTGTGGAGCTTGCGCGCGGCGTTCCCGCCTCACAGGCCGGCGCTGAGGGGGGGAGCGCGTGTGGAGCTTGCGCGCGGCGTTCCCGCCTCCAGGCCGGCGCTGAGGGGGGCCGGGAGGGAGGTGGCGGTGGGGCTGCGGCTGCTGCCAGGCGGTTTGTCTGCGGCCGGTTTTCTGGCCCAGTTACCCCGAGAAGGGCAGCATTAAGTGCCAGTTATTCTTTTTTTCATCTAGGAAAAGCAGACCCGGGTCGTTCGGTACGGCGCACCCCGAGCGGCCTCCCTGGCCGGCCCTCAGAGGGTCGAGGCCGCGGGTGGTTCCGGTACGGGCCGTTCTCGTTGCCGTAGGTAAGGGTCCCCTTCGTACAGGCACCGGCGTTCCTCCTCTTAACCACTTTATTGTCACGGACAGTGTGACATTCCGCAGCCCCTGGCTCTCTGGAAGGCCACGCTGTGCCCATGTGGTCACCTGTGGCCCAGGGCTCTTGGGAGGTGAAGGACATCAAGGGACCCTCCTGAACAGCGATGCCCAGCTCGCTACTCTTTCATTAACAATGGGGGGAAAAAAAGCCCAAGGTCTCAGAGCTTGGTTTAATCATGTACAGGCAGAAAGCAGTGAGGTGCCTCAAGTTTGGTGCTGTTTCTGGGCTGTAAAATGTAGCTTCTGGTTCTCATTTGGGACACCCAAGTGGCAGAAGTAGTTTTGTACTATAGTGGATTTTTATCCAGTCTTAACAGCTAGTAATAGTGTTACCTGCAGTTCAAGTGACACCGTGACGGTACAGTCAACGTGCAGCCCCTCATAAAAAGATGCCGTACCCTGAGTTACATGGGATGCGTAAGAACTAGTCTCAGTGGAGTTACCTTAATGTTTACTTTTCTTTTTTCCATTGTGTTAAGCTGAAGAACCAAGCGTGTTTTCTGTGTGGTGCGTTCTTTGTACAGTTCTACTTAACCTCAAGTCCTTAAAAGCTTATTCAGCTTATTGGTTATGTAAAGTACATGTATATATATTCACACACACAAGCTCATGAAAGAATAATTGCAGTTTATGTTACATGTAATGTGTTACTACATACACTAAATTTAAACCCAAACATAGTTGCATACACGTGTGTGTTCCTGGCTGTGACCCAGGTGATGGCAGCAGAAGATATCCTTTTTATTGCCAGTGTTCTGTCCAGGTTTCACTGAAACTTGAAGAGAACTCATTCACCTTTAAGTTGTTTTACATAATCATTATAGGAAAATATACATGGAATACTATATTTAGAAAATGCTGCAGTTTTCTGTGAAAAGAGCACAATTAGTAGAATATTATGTACCCACACAGCTGTACATGCCACTGAACTGTTGTTCCAGAAAAATGGTGTGATCAGATTCTGTATTTCTCTTTGGCTTTTTCTTTCAGAATGCAGATGTGCTAAAAAAAATATAAAAATACATCTTTAGTCTATCTTTAAGAGAAAATGGCAGAATGATTTTCAGTCATATTCCTAGTGTTGTAAGGAGAGCACACCAGAGCAGTAGTCTTTGTGAGTTTGGTTGCAAGTTTGTATGCAAATTTACTATTTCCATTAAAATTGAGATACTAACATTGCTTCCAAGCTTATCTGTAATTCATAGATTTGTATATTCTGGAAAGATCGTGTTCCTTCAGTTATTGTGTCCTTCTTTATATTGCTTTGCCAATAGCGTAGATCCAGTATGTCTTTAACAGAACTGGCTTGTTTTTTTAATAAAGACTTTGAACTTTTCCACTTAACCAGATTTAAGAAAGTACTTTTGAAAACTGAGGAGAGGAAAAAAAAGATCAGCTCATCCTATCAGTTACGATCTTTCCCAGTCTACTGCAGACTGTAATGGAACAAAGGAAAACAAGACCTTAATGGCCATGTTATACAATGTAGGAAAAAACCTTGACGTATCAGCCACACGCAGCCACCTTAAAGACTTGGCTAGAAAAAGATCAACATTGGATTTCACCAAGACAGACAAACATCAAATTAAAATCAAATAACGAGCTACTTTTTTTTTCAGATGCGGCCAGCACATTCTATGCTGCCAACAGCCCTGGAGGATCCTGAATATCATACAGCATGGCTGGGCCAACAGGACTAGTGGAGTAGATTCATAAAAAGGTAAGGCATAAACAAATTTTCTTCATTTACATAGAATTATCAGCTTGGCACATTAATAATGGTTTTGCCCTAATAATTTAAGTTTCTAGTCAGATTTGAAGTCTTGTTAATTGTTGAGGAGCTCCTAGTATAAGCTAGTATTAGTGCTGGTTACCTGCAGGGACAGACATATGTCACAAATGAGGTACACATGTATGTACTTACATTTAAATCTCTGAAGTATTCATTATAATCAAGAGCATATCCAACCACAAATTTATCTGGAATTTCAAAGCCTGTATCTGTAACAAAATACAATTCTTTTTATTCTTCCTTGATGTAAATAGCTTTTAAGTACACAGTTTATATTCAACACGTGCTTCAGCTATTTAAGAGTAATACCTAACAAATACATCATCTTGCTTTAAAAATACTTTGCATGCTTCTTTAAGAATCAAAGTTGTAAACTGATAACAGAGGTTAGAATCTATACCATCCCCATCAATTAGTAATACAGTTAAAGGGTTAAGAGAATGTAATTTAAGATCAAAGTAAATATTTAAAACCTACTTATGAGGTAGTCGTGGGAGAGGGAGACAAAGAGTGACATTTTTACTGGTGTAAAATGTTAAGATTTGATACTGTTGACTGGTAACAAATAGCCAAGCCTGTACTCAGACCAACTGGAGAAAAAAAAGGTGATCATGAGGTTTCAACATGGAATAGCTGGTTGTCAGTTTACACATTTTTATGCATTTCTACCCATTTCTCTTGGCCTTCCTGAAATTTATGTGCCAGTTTTCAGACACATTGCATGAAGTGAAATTATGAAATCATATTTTGGGCAACCAGAAGAATGCAATACTTACAGTCTGGTCTGTAACCTGGACTTCGATGTGTCCTTTTAACAAGCAGGCTGTAAGGCAGAGTAAAGTTTTTAAAAATATGTCTAAGCTGAGTACTTCAGTTTTCCTATCCCTCTCCCTAAGATCCTCCAATCATGCAGTTAAATTAAAACCAGGAGATTATTGTAACAAAAAGAAGTTAAGTGCTGTAATTGAGGAAGAATAAAAGTCTCTGGTCTGGGATTATTCTGAAGGCCCAAACGACTCTATTTTATATTTGGTTCTCTTCAGTTCTGTATCCCAAATCACTATCTTTTCATATAGCAATGTATTAGC
The DNA here is from genome assembly GCA_013398155.1 of Pedionomus torquatus. Classification (NCBI taxonomy): domain Eukaryota; kingdom Metazoa; phylum Chordata; class Aves; order Charadriiformes; family Pedionomidae; genus Pedionomus; species Pedionomus torquatus. Next base: position 118,906 of record VZRU01010602.1, read on the forward strand.
AGACTAGAACAGTGCAGACAGGTAAGCAAGTTCAAGTGCTGTGTAAAGATTTTGGCAGGGAGGGAGGCAGAAGAGGACAAGCTGTCTTTTCTTCCACAAAGTCATATCTATTCTTGCTTTTTCTGTGCGCTTCTGAAGAAACTGAGAACCTCCTGGACAGTCACTAGGAGTAGCATAACTGGTACATCAAACAAAAAGTGTTTTTTTTAAAGCATCACAAGCACTTGAGAGAGACAGGAATATTTAAAAAAAAAAAAACAAACTCTTTAGAGATCATCTAGAAATCATTGTGCAAGTACTGACAAACTTAGATTCTGGAAATCTGTATGACCTGAAAACATGTATCACTGAGGACATGAAAGAAATTTTGAGTGTTGTCCTTGTAGTGTTGAGGCAACTGAGAAGGTGTTAGGAAACCTAAAGAGTTGTATTTGCTTCAAACATAAGGAGGTAAGAACCAGGGAATCCATCAGACTTCGTGGACTACACAAAAAAAAGACAGGAAACCTTTTTTTATTCATTTTAACAATGAAAATGGTAGGGCATATGTAAATCTCCCAGTTTAATTAATACTTAGTTTTTCACCAGCTGGATAAGGATTGCTTCCTGCTTTTCCTTCCTGCCTCACACTTCAAACCAAGCCAAAAGCAAACACCCATCAGCATACACTGAGTATTCACCTAAATAATTTTGCTCTATCTTTTCATTACAGTACAATAGCAAGTGGCCATATCACTATACCTCACAACTTTTACCATCTTTGGTTTGTTGTCTTTTAGTTTTGAAAGTAACGCTTTCATTGTTCTACCAGTCTCAATAATGTCCTGAAAAAGATAAAAAAATATAAATTATCCTCTGAAACTGAAAGAAAAAACAGTTTGTCAGTGGATTATTTTAAAGCATAAAACCCAGTCAGCAACTCTAACAGCACAGTAACATAATTAATTGGTTTTCAATATGCAATTGCAACAGGTATTAACTTGCAGAACAAGGAGAAAAAAGTCCACGTTGTTCCCTCCCTCCACATTCCAGTCTTTACTTACCTCTACAACTAACACATTCTGGGGAAGACCATGTAGGGAGAGAAAGAAAAGAAAATATTTATATGGTGACATTCAGTGAATTACACACTGGAAAAGTTTGCACTACAAATTTCAGTTACAAGGAAATTGCAGTTGATTTTCAAAGGAGCTCGTCACTTAACTACTTACATTATTTTTGTGCTTTCCGAAGTCTTTCTGTAAGTATTTATGAAAGCATAAAATATTAAGAGAAAGCCACCTATGTCAGGTTTTATATGTTATTCTATGTATAGCAGTAGTATAGATGAACTGCATGAGTCAGTTTAAGCTGGTTCATTTCTGGGGGCTGTGGGATAAAAACGGGCAATGGGGTCTTTAGAAGCATTCAGTACTGATCGCATTAAGTTTCTGTTGAGATCATGGGAATTACTGTTTCAAAACACAGCATTTTAAAGTGGTGTTAAGTGACTGTAAATATGTAGTATCAAAATCTTAATAAAGATGGACTTCCTGGAAGACACAGGTAAGAATTGTTCTTTCCCCTTAGAAGCTGAAAATGCTACTTCATACCTTCCCATTTAATGTAGAGAGTTCCTCGCCAACAATACTGATGTTTTCTGTAGGTGAACCATTCTAGAAGGAAAAAGAAGGCAGGGAAGTCACATCAAACATGCTCAAAAGTGTCCTCTCGTAGGTGTATGAAACAAGAGTACATCCATATTCACACAATGGATAACATTGCCTCCAGCTATTTTTCTTACCACAGAGTTGTTTTAGAATTTCATGAAAAATTTATGGGATATTGTAAACAGTTGTATTTAGCGTGGAGTAAATTTTGATTGGTGTACAGAGCTCTAGACTTCAAAGAAGGGAGAAGATAAAACAGAAAAAAATAATGTTAAGTTGTTGCTTTACAGTAGTTGGCTCAGACAAACTTGGGTTGGTTCAAGCGAAAGACACCTGTTTCTCATCACACAGATTATGAGAAGAAGTCTCTCCCATATTGTCTATAGGAACGAAAAATAATGCATATGGAAACAATAAGCAAGTCTTTGATAAGCTCCTCTCCACACTCCCTCCCACCAAAGGGTGCCATAGTAAAGATGGAGAAGAACCTGTGTGGAAGCTTTGGGCTGGAGAGGAGGATGGTAGACACACTGGCTTTGGTCATGTTAAGCGTTCCGCTCTATGTTCCTTTAAGTGAATATACAGTATCTGTCTCATCTTTGGGCTAGATGGGTAAATGACTTGCTTTTCAGTATGTAATGAATTGAGTTGCTTTGAACAGGATATATACATAAACTCCATTTTTGTGGGCTTTTAGTTTAAACTACCAGTATTCGGAATGTCAGTCTATGGGAACAGTCAGTTTTCCAAAGAAAACAAAATTCCTTACACAGTAGCTTTTTATTATGACAAAATCCACAGTAATAGGCACAGATTTATCACCATTTTGATTTAGTGCTTTTATATGGTCCAGCAGATCGGCAAAAAATTTATAGCCTCCTTTAAGGACACAGAGTGCAACAATGTGATGGCTTCCCATATCTTGCATGATATCTCTAGCTAAACGTTCTGTTCTGGAAAGGAAACAAAACAAAACAAGTATTTTATATATTGTCCATGGTATTAAGGATTGTCCAAGTTAATCTGATATTGCTGTTAGGTCTTTATAACCAGAAAGTTGTGACCATGGTAAGACATAGGAAAGTTAGTTATATATTGGCAGTTCACAAGATAATGCTTACTCCTTTTGACATAGAATCATAGAATGGTTTGAATTGGGAGGGACCTCAAAGATCATCCAGTTCCAACCCCCATGCCCTGGACAGGGACACCTCCCACCAGACCAGGTTGTTTAAAGCCCATCTAACCAGGCCTCGAACACCTCCAGGGATGGAACATCCACAGCTGCTCCACGCAACCTGTTCGGTGTCTCACCACCCTCACAGTAAAGCATTTCTTCCTAATATCTAATCTAAGTCTATGCTCTTTCAGTTTAAAACATACTTTTGATTTAATCCATATCTCTGAACAGTGCAGAATAGGAAAGTTTAAAGCTGTTTGAGGTAACATGGAAACTTAACCAGGGTTGTAGAGAAATCATCTCCAGAAAACTCCTTTTGTATAAGCTCCGTAACTCAGGTATTACAGCTGCAGGGTTTCCATGCTTCTCATGGACTATGCAGAGTAGGGCCTCAGGCTTCTCATTTGGAGGGAAACGGATCATTGGCATCACTATCAGTACTTTGGGTTTTTTTGCCCTCATACCTGTCCAGAATGAGTCCGTGAGGAATGAAGACTGCTTCTAAATCTTCTTCATAATGCTTAGGAATGCAAAATAGGTTTTTGTTGTAGCCACTTTCTTCATCTCTTATCTGCAAGTGGAAGGGTAAGAGCTCTAAAAGTAAAGACAGCCATACAGGAAAAAATCTTCCTGTCTCTGATAGTATGGAAAAATACTCCTTTCCCCTCAACATCCCCATGTGGTGGTGTATCAAAATAAAAATATGCCTGAGAGTTTTTGAACTTTCTGACCCTTTCACAGTCTGTTTGATTATTCAGGAGCTACTGTGCTTGTCTGAGATGTGAATGGATAGAGAGCTACTTTGCCTTAGTCATTATAAGAGAAATTCTCAAGCATCATCAACTTATAAAAAATGCCCAAACCAACAACCCCCTCTCTTATATTCTCCATTTCCCTTTCTGCAGAGCACAGTATCTTGCTTCTGTGGTAGCCAAGTAAAAATTAAGTTTCAGGCAAGTAAATTGGGGTTACAGCTTGATCTTCAATCAGCAGGTGACTTTGGGATGCTGCATTACCTTGGTCACCATTTTCCATCGTATGAAAGAGAATACTGTTTCCTAAATGTGAATTTACAACTGAGCTTTTCAGAGGTAAGCGCCTGTCTCAGAGGACAGGGGAGATGACTTACCCCAAAGGAGAAGTTTGAGATGGTAGCAGAAAGAGGAGGAGCTGCAGAAGGTGCCCACAGGTGGGAACCAGAGAGCTGCTGTGCTGCAGTTCAGCCCTACTGAGCAGATTGCTCCTCAGCATGGTTGGGGAGAGGCCACAGCTACTTCTCACAGAGCAGCCTTAACCGTTTTGCCATGAGGCTTTAGAATTGTGGTCCTTTTTGCAACATGCTGGCTCTGGGCCGTTGCACCCAGAGGTGTCTGGATGTCCAGAAGTTACGTATTCTCTACTTGGGCTTCTCTTCTGGCTAGGCTTTTGGTCCCAGACAGATCTGCAGCTTTGGATTCTACCACCCTTCAAGACCATAGTGGAAGCTTTGGTCATAGTTCATTTATGAAATGGTGGTACAAAAGAAAAAAAATATGAGGTAGAAACAATTGTGTATAAGAAGGCTAATGTGTAAGAATTAGAAATAAGTTAAGAAACACCACAAATTTGTGAGATTTTGTCACATCTAGTATTCTCCTGTTATTGTCAAAAATACAAAACGAATTGAAAGAAAAATTCAAAACTGGCTTAAAGCTTCACTAGTGCACAGTAGGCAAACTACACACCAGTTGCATTCAACAGAACTCAATACAGTGGGTTGCTAATCGGCAGCACAGAGCTATGATTTGGGCAGTAAGAGCGTGAAGCATTGCTAATGAGCAAGTTAACACCTGCAGCTCTTTAGACAGATGAATTATTTTTAATTCTCTTTTTTTTTGGCATAGGAGAGATGAGTGCTTAGAAAGAAAGGAAAAATGGACTGTGGGGAGTAGAAGTAGGGTATTACTTGCAAAACTTACAGCAGCCACGAAAATGAGATAACCAGTCATTGCAGTTTATTTTAAATTGGCCACAAATAGACTGCTTCATTTAAGGATGAAGAGAGAGACAGGTGTTAACAAGAATTTCAAAGAACAGATTATCATAGTATGAGGCAGTGTTTATACAGTCCCATCCTGGCTGAATTAGCTGTATCTGCAAGTACTCAAAATTGATAGGCCTTGGTGTTCCAAGTTAGACCTACAGAATAGCCTTGCAGCTGAGCAGTGTTTAGAATGTCAGCAGTACTATTTTGCCTGGTTCAGTAACTGTTTTCATGGCTGAAGTCAGCAGAGTGAAAGCCTAGGTGAAGGGTTGTTTTTAAATTAAGTTTCTTCGTGCTTTATTAATCCTGGAAGAGATACTGGCAGTTACACTGGTATCAGCTGTAGATGAGGCCAGTCGGTAGCATCTCTGAGCAGGCTTTAATGTAGTGCAGAACTACTTATTGTTGTTTGAGTATTATATTAGCCTAGTTGGCCAGTTTGAAATGGGCTAATTTCTGCCTGGTTGTTAGTGGTTACAGGCAGAATACATACACAGCGTATCTGGGAGTCTATCAGCAAGAAGGAGTTGTGATGGGACATAATGAGAAGCATTGGTCAAAGTTACAAGGCTGTTTATTTGAGACTACTGGAACATGTAAGCATGATTTTCGTTTGGACTACAGAAAAAGCACCTTTAAGGATAGTCACTGACATGATAAAAGTTTTAAAAGTTTTGTAGGGTGGGTTTGTTATTTTGTTTTGTTGTTGTTTTGTTGGTGTTTTTTTACCCTGAAGATCCCCATCTGTATTGCGTTCTGCTTATCTGCAGCTTAAATGCGGTGACTGCACTACCTACAGTTTGATCAGATTTTTGCTTGTGATGCTTCTTGCCATATTTAATGGACTTCAGCCTTACAATTTGCTTTTTCAGCCATAATTTGGGCTTTCATCTGCCCAGCAAGATGAAGTTCATCCTTGTTGCCAATTAATGTAGCTTCCTGCTGCATTTGATGAGAGGCATCACAACTGGATCAGCTCAAGTGAAGGGCGAGCTGTGTCCATGTTAATGTAACTATTGAATAAAGCTAATTTGGAGCATACAGGTGTGCACAGTGATTACAGTTTATAGCTACTCCAACGGTGCAGTTTAGGACATTTTATTTGCATAACAACTATGTTTGCACAAAGTAGTCTCAACAAGCAGTATCTGCTACATTAGTACCTTGTTTGTTGCTATGTGTGAAGCAATTTTTAAGGTCTGCTGAAAGGTTCATGAACGGAACCTTCATGATTGCATCAGTGTGAGCAGCACATCACCATAGCAACATACTGCATATACCTTACAGGCTCATAAAAGCATTTTTATTGTGGCACATGCTATATAATACAGCAACATCTCATTATAATAAAGCAATCTACTAAACTATCACACAAAGTCATTAAATTTTTAAATCATGAGCTTATAACTTGAGGAATTAGTTGTTTAATTTAGATACCGCCTCATCTGTTGTTCATTTACTGATGCAGGTTTCTGAGTTTAAGGGGGAAAAACAACAAAATGAACTACAGCAATTTTGTACAATAAAGAGATCCATAAATAAGTATTGCTTCAACAGCACAGAAAGAATATGAATATGTTAAAGTCAAATTAATAATGTCATACGTTTGTAAAAAAATTGAGTCTATTAAGATGCCTCTGTTCTGAAAGCCAGTTTTTCTCCTGAGTAATTATAAGAAACAAGGCCTTTCACTAGTCAGTATTTCTAGTGTTCTACTATTTTTGCTGAAGCTGGCCTCTTCCCCACACCTGAAGTTCCTTTCAATGAAATAACCAAATATGAGTGCATTCTGCATTCTTACCTGCAGTCCACGAGCCATAATCTTACTTTGAACTATGCTGTCGGAGAACGCGTTGGTATTATTACTGCAGTTTGTCTTGCTCTATTTTGATCTTGCAGTCAGATCATGACCTGCTTCTAAAAGGTCAAAATTGCCATCCTTCCTACAGGAAGCATTACTTCCTTCTACTAATGCACTGACATCACAATCCCAGGTTCTTAATCAGATTAACCAGAAATAAAATCGGCATGAGCCCCACTGCAGCCAATCAGAGAAAAGATGCGGGGAACGAGGGAGATGCAAAAAGGAAGCTCATGAATCAAGTCAGTTGGAAAGAACTAGGTAGGTAAGGTAGTGGGTTTTTAATTTGAGGCAGAAATGAGAGATTTTGTCGTAGCAGCTAATAATTCGGTGGTATAGGTGTAGCAGGTAAATTTTTACACCAGTTTCTTGTACATTATTTGCACATCCATTGCTGTGAAAAAGTCTGCATCTTTTTAGAATTTGTATGCTAGCTTGCTGTCAAAAAATCTGTATTTGAATAAACAAAGCCATATTTTTAAAGATGACTTGAGGCAGAGATCTGCACTTGTTGAGACATGGGTAACCCTGCCTGATATGAAATGAAGGGGTGATAGTTCCAGTAACATTTAAAATCAAATTGTGCTGACATTCACTGTAATCTGATTATTTTAGTGTACCAAACTGCGCTATTATCTGGGATTAACATGGAAGTCTTAGATTTCTAAAAAATAATCCTACTAACAAAATAAGCTAAAGCCAGCTTGCACACAGCGTGTCACAGAATGTTCCTGACAGATTGGGTACACTTTATTAATTCATCTAGTTTAGTGTTTTCTTGGGGAGAAGGCACATTAATGAAATTTTATTAGTAGTCTTACAGATGTTCTTTAGATTGTGACTATTAACAATTGGGAGCCTATTAGTGGTCTCAATTAGTAGTGGGCTGAGTTTTGCATTATGAATGTTAATGCTACAATGAATGCTTTTATTGTCACATTCTGAAGAAAGAAAAATTCACAGGTGAAAAGTTCATGCCAAGGCAACCCTTTGCTGGATAATGAAAATAGAATGCAGCCAATTGGCATCCTCCAATGGTTTCTCAGTTGAAAATTATGTGATCATAGCAAGTTTAAGTGTGTATGTATTTGTTCCATTCAGGAGCCTCACATGCATCTTTTTTCAGTTAAATGTTTTGAGGAAGCCAGTGCATGAAGCAAGTCAGGTATCAGTCCGTTGCCCTCCTCTACATAACAGCGTACTGGAAGAGCCACTAAGTGTAGCCCATACAAACAGCCTGGAGGTGAATGAGATCAGCACCGATGGCTTGGTAAAACAGCAGCCAGTCAATGCAGAACAACACTGCTCTTAACTTTGTATCTGTTCCCTGAAATACGGAATCAATAATTATTTTTTTCAGAACATGGTTTTGCTGTTTACATGCCTAAGTTTGGTAAAACAGTTTTACATTATGTTACAGTTTGAAGTAACTGGCCTTGAGACTGCTGCAATAATTTTAAAGCTCCTCAAGAAATATTGTATAGGCACTAATTATGTTCTTTCAGGCATTTTCCTTTAATTATTTTAAATCAGAAAGCAAATACATTATATTGGATGTATTGTACAACTGCTCTCTTAAATTGATAAAACCTTTCAAATGAAGCATCAGAGAAGGCGTCCACTAGAGGGAAGCCTCTACCATGGAAGACAATACTTGCCAAAGGGGAAGAAAAAACTGCATTTCCTGAAGGAAGCTTTCTAGACTAAGAAACTGAATTGAACTCTGTGTTCAATTAATAAGTACACAGATACCTCACTGAAATGGAAGTACAACCAGGCAATTTAAAACAGGCATCTTAAATATTTAGACCAGAGAAAACTGCACTGATTTGCACCCCTGAAGACTTGACCCATGGGCTCCATGTTCCAAGTGGCTGATGAAGCTTTAAACTAAAGCTGAGCACTTGTATTCAGTGCCAGAAGCCTGATTAATACACCTTGGAATGGCTCAACTTCAGTAATTTGGAGCCCATCCTAAATCTGGTTTTTGTTTGGCACTTTAGGTCTTAGGTAAGACTAGCTGCTTAATTATTTTGCTAAAAAGCTGTTTGGAAAAACCACACTGCACATCCTGTGGTAAACAGTGCATGTTTACAATTAGAAACAATTTTGCAATTTTAAATCGTTATCATATCTACTATATCTATATACCTTCATGTCTATTCTGTACCTTATGTAGCTCTTTTACATAGAAAATTTCATGAGTATGAACCTTCATACTTTCCTTGGCTATTTTCTCACTGGTCTCAGAATGAGGTTTTACTGAAATGGGAAAGTGATGTAAGTCTCGACCAATATAGAATATTTGTAAATGTGCCTAAAAAGGTCTGCTTTTACAACTTCTCCAGCATCTAGGAAACAGAGACTGGTGAAAAAATAGGAACAGAACATTCCTGTAAAAGGTGACTCAAATGTAAGTTTGAACAGTTCTTGAAAATGAACTCAAAAAGACACCGATCCTGAAATAGACTAATGACAAATTCTGCAGTCTCAGACATTCTGATTGTGGATGTGGAGGAAACGCACAATGTTTAACCGGGTCTTTCTGGCTGTAACATAAATGGTGGAGTGACTGTGTGAAGGAAACCTTTAAATATCTTTTTCTACTTTTTTATTTATTTTTTTTTGTAGATAGGAAAAATGTTTCAGTCTCCTGGGCAGTTTGTATTAGAAAGTTGTTTTGAGAGAGGATCTGGGTAGGACTGGGCCAGTGAGCAGAGGACTTCTGGATTTTATTCACAGGGCTGAAACAGTTTATTTGCTGTATAACCGTGGCCAATTTATTTTCCTGACTGCTCCTGTTGTACCTCTGACCTTTCAATGTGCCTGCTTTTCCCCTCCTGTAATCAGCTGACCTTAGTTTTCTGAGACTTCTCTCCCTTAGGCTACGCAGGTCATTGTTATTTTTGGGAAGGTGCCATTTAAGGAACATTATTGCTGTCATTAGCTAGTGGTCAAATTAATGATTTGAAAAAAGACTGTGGTCTATTTACTTGAATGTTAAAGTACAGTTGTTACAGTTTAATATGTCAGTGAGTAAACATGAGTTGCTCTGTAATTTCCATAGTGTCCAGTGTGTCTGATTACCCCCACCCCCCACAGCTGGATGACTTGTTTTACCTTGGGAGCAATGGGTGGTCCAGGAAGTGCTCGGCTCTGCTCTTGGGGAGCTGGACTCATCTTCACTACAGAGATGTTTAATAAAAATATTTGTTGAACAATGGCTTTATCTGAGTGTGTGATCACAGCTGTTTTATTTTAGCAGTGTAACAGCAATAACAATTAAATCCATATTCCTCTTGGATATTTATTTTCCTGAATTCATTCTTGGTGCGGTGAAAGAATTTGATGTTAATTGCTGAGTTAAAATAGAACTGCATGTAGTGGATTTCAGATTACTTGTATTACCTTTGTATGATTTTTCTATTACTTGGGACCTTAAAACGTATAAAAATACTACGTACTACAGAGAGGCCATGTTTTAAAATAGTCTAAAATTCCTCCTTCTAGTTTTTTTCTGATCGCTTTTTTTAATTGTTAACAATGTTCTGTTCAGCAAAGCCATGTTTGAGCATTAGAAAAGCTAAGTGCCATCTTCCCATAACAGCATTTAAAAAAAATGTGGACTATGCGTTTTGGTAAAATAATAAGAATGCTTTCTTAGAATACCACGCAATTGCTGCATTCAGATAAAGATAGCTCGTCTCTAAATCTCCAACCAGCTATTTCAGTGTTGCCAGTGCCTTTTGTTGAGATGTTGAATAACAAAGATGACACTTTTCTATAAGCTTGCTTAGAAAGATCTTGCCTTGTGTTTACTTATAGGCAATTCCAGTGGTTGGCAGCTTGCAGTGAAAATCACCACTAGCGTGCATTAGCGGTGCTGGGCTTGCCCACAATCTAAAAAGGAAGTTCAGTGTTGGTCAGTACAGTTTCATAAGACAATGGAGGGAACAGCGAGAAAGCTTCTGATTCTCGGGTTTTTCTTGAGATTCCTTCCTCAGATTTCTATCAAAGTACTCCAGTTTACTGCCTGTTGAATCTGATGGCATAGACGACTCCACAACATCCCTGGGGAGGTTGTGCCAGTGAATGATTGTTCTCACTGTAAAAATATTCTTTCTTATATCAAGATGTCACCTCTCCTGGGGCCCCTTGTGTTTGTTGCCCCATGTGGCACCTTGTAAAGAGGGAGCCTCTGTCCTCTTTGTAGTGCCCCTTAAGTACAGGAATACTAGGATCAAGTTCCTCCTGAGCCTTTTCCAAGAAGAATGGACTCCTTAAGTCTGTCCTCTCAGGGCAAGTTCTCCAGCCCTTCAATCATCTTCGTAGCCCTCCTTTGGCCTTCTACGGTATGTTATAATGTGCCTTTTTCATGTTGCTGAAAACTTGGTCTTTTTTCCACTCAGGTTTTCTGTCTTCTGTCTCCTTGCAAGTTTCCATTTATTCTAGTAATGAAAGAAGAACTTGTCCTAATATCCTGTCACCTTATTCACTGAACTAATTTCCACCTAGTTCTTGCATCTCAGAAGTAGTAATACGGCTTTTCCATTGTAAAAGCATAATCTTGTTGGCTTCATCAGCTACATTTTTTCTGTTCTCCCGTCACGTATCAGCTCTAATTTCTCTCCATTCACTGAGTTATCTTCATGGGAAGTGTTAGGGCTCTCATTTTTGAATTCTGCACTTAGGGCAGCTTTTGACCTGGTTAATGTCTTCCTCCATGAACACTTGTCCTTATTTTGCTCTTGGTTTCATTATCTTCTTCCACTCAACAATTTCCAATCTCCTCTAGCGTTTTTTTTTCTCTCAAATTTTCTTTTATGAGGAAAAGCTTTAACACAAAAATAAGAAACATCTACTTTCACCACAATTCACTTTTATCCCCACTAGAGATAATAAAAAGTCCTTCCTAAATGCAAATGAATGGATTATGCCCTCAATGCATATCACACTATGTTTATATAATTTGATATATTACTTTTTTTTATTTATTTATTTGGTGCTGTGATGGATGATGTGAATTACTGTGTTGTTACAATTATTGTATTCAGTTATTTTTTACTAGAGTTCTCTGCAGCCAAAGCCTCCAGAGATTCGGAGTAGTTCACCACATTTCTATTGTGCACGTATACCCTAATTCAGGTAATTGCTTTTCTTTAGTCTTGTACAACATATAACCCAGACTGTCAGATTTTATAGGTCTTTAATACATACACTTTGCCAGCCTGAAAACTAAACAAGGCTGGTTCATAGCTCTTGACAGCTGTTACTGAAACAAGATAGGAAGCTGGAAAGATGTTATGCTGGAGGCTTCTTACTGGATTGCTCTCCAGTAAACCCTTTAGTATCAATAAAATAATGTAGATTTCTCATTAAACCTCTTTAGGCAAATTTTTTTAAAAGCAGTAATTCTGAAAAGGGCTAAGTTGTCAGCATTGATATTTCTGAAACTGATTTATTTGCCCTTCCAAAAATCTTTTGCTAGTGTTTAGACAGGGTGCGAGAAAACAATCATTATTGTAACAAGTGTCTTCAGCTCTGCTTTCTTTTCAAAATTGTCGTTCTAACCTAGTGGAAGGCCAAGTCTTGATCATGTAAAATATATAAAGTGTTACAGATTAAACGTCCTGTTATATTACATCTCATGTGAAATAATTATTTTTTTCTGTGCAAAACGATACTTTTTCATAGGATTAAATCTGGAATGGGTTTTTAAGGGATTTAATCAAATTAGATATACAACTCTCAGCATTTCTGAAAATACTAAACTTGCACTGACAGCCAGCTTCTAGTCCCAATTCATTATGGCTCAGGTTTTAGGCCTAGATTTTTTAATTACTTTTGTGTCATGTTTACTCTGACCAGAAGCTGGAAAATGAGCTTTGTGACTACACAGAAATTAGTAGTAGATGTAAAAGATTTTTATTGAAACACATTGTTTCATGGTTACCTTATGCAATTATAATGGCTTTGGTCTGTGAGAAAAGTAATAAACGCAGAATCCACATTGTTGAAAATGTGCGCAGTTCTACTGGGGTTAATTTACATCTACTTTCAGACGTGTATTCAGTGGTAGTTAAGCCTATGCCATTGTCTGCTCAAAGAGTGGAATTAATGTTATCTAAATTTTAACCCTCAAACAATACTAATATTTAAAATGTAATAGTTAAGGCTTGTGCTTATTTACGTCTAATTGTTTTGCTTGAAAGGTATTGATAAAAATGATATTTTTTTCATTTATACGCTGTCTTGTTTCATCTAAAACTGTTTATCCACTTTTGACATATTGCTGGTCTGGCACTGCTCTTAGATGCCCCAAATTCAGTGAAATTAATTTCCTATTCATTTTCATAATGACAGTGAGTGTGTTATTCAGTAAGAACAAATTAGGTTTGTTTTCAAGTCTCCTAGAAGTACCTTGGCTCACAGCAGAAAGCTTTTATGTCATCAGAAGGATCTGCCAAGCCTGTTAATAAGGAAGAGCCACACGAGTTTTTATGCCACAGTGGACATAGCGACTGGATTTTACTCTGTTCTGCCATTCCCAAGAGTGTGCCATAATGAAGCTAAGAACCATAGCTGAATATTAATGAAGGCAAACGTACATTCTTCAATCCTTAACTAGACTTTTCCACATTTCATTTGAGTCTGTGCCAAAACTGACATAAAACTAATAACTAAGAGGGAGCCATTTTATGTAACACTGTGGTGCCCTCACCTGACTTGGCAAATTACTTTGCTTTTTGCTTTGTTGCTGTTAACATGCATTTCAGAAAGCGCCATCCAACACTTGGCTGGAAAAAAAAAAAAAAGAGATGACTTTGTAGAAGACATGATGCAGTGGTAATCAAGAGAAACCCGAATGTAAAACTGGGGGCTCAGAGGCTGGCTGAAGATCACTCAGTCTAGCCACAAATCTAAAAATGCACTACTGCATGGTAAAGCTGGAAAATCTCTGACATCTTGGCTTTTACTAACAGAAAAGAAGAAAGTTAAACTTGTGGAAGACAGCTGTGATAATTTTGGTCATTTCCAGACACGTTAAATTTTCATTAGAGCAATTATTCTTTTAAGTATCTTATTTTAAGTATCTTTTTAAACACCTTCCATTTCAAAAAACCATCCACCATGACTGGCTTTTGAAAAATTAATTTTAATCAGTAGGGGTCCAATTTGGGAAAGCACAAGAGTCTGCATTAAGGACTATCCCCGTTGAAGGCAACAGCTAAAACCATTCTTAACTTCAGGCATGTACTAAGGCTTCAGTCATGGAAATAAAGAAGTTAGAAAGATTCAGGCATAGAGTAAACGGGAACTGAAGGTCATATGCAGCATAGCAGCCTCTCATCTTCTAAGAGAATGTCTGTGACAACTGCATTGGGGTGGCATAAGGGACATTTATCCAGGTGTCACAGATAGAAACTGAGTCATTAAGAACTTTACATTTTCAGTTCAAAAAATTCTGCAAAGATCTTGTCAGTAAGAGGCTGTAATAGCAAAGTTTTTGTATGGATAATATGGTGCATACAGTGAGTCTACTCAGGGAAAACAAGACAAGCTATTAAAAGAAAAATAAGTTTTGGACAGCTAGAGGGTATAAAGTACTCTCACACAGCTGTGTCAATGGGCTCAAAGCAAAGGCTTCTGCATTGAGTTAAAACACACAGTATGTTGTTATGCTTAAGTGTATTTTTTAAAAAATTCACCATCTCAAGCTGTGTTTTCTATGTGGAAGCTAGAAAAGGTTGAGGAAGAGGCTGCCAGGGAGCAGTGAGGGACAACTGCTGCCTAAAGGACAAGGAGCCGAGCATGGTAACATAGCAGGTGGGGGAGGCATTACCATCCAGGGCTTAGTCCCCAGTGGACCTGACTGAGGGTGAAGACGACAGGCCTGGGGATGGGACTGGGATCAACCAGGGGTCCAGATCACCAGAAAAGGTCATGGTGATGCAGTAGGTTCAAGGTCAGTCTGGGAAGTCAGTCAGGTCCAGGGGTTACCAGGGAAGTCCACAGCCACAAAGCAGATCCAGCTGAGCTGGAGACAGGTATGAATGTGGTATAGCTCTTACTGAAAGCCCAGTCCTGAGCTTAAATGGAGCCTCTGGGCCCATGGCCAGTGGGTGTTGGTGGAAGCCCCAGGTGAGATTGACCATGGCCAGTAAGGCCTGTTGGTGCACACAGGGCTCTGATGCAGGCCACATGTCAAGGGGACCTGAACTGCACAAGATTTCCTCTTTAAAGAAGCCCAGAAAAGTCATGCTTAGCTTTAACCAGAAGAGAAAATCACAAATAAGACCCACCTTTGATAGTTTATTGCGTGATACCTGTGCATGTTTGAAATAGTTGAAAAACTAAAGCAGAAGAACAAAAAGAAATTCTGTTTACTCTAGCAAGAGAGTTATGAGATCACATAAACAATTTTGAAACCATAGAGAAAATAGTAATTCCAAAAACTCATGTATGATACAGACCATCCAAGTTTACCACTGAAGCTTTCAATTGGTTAACAACAGTCTAATTTGTTTCCATGAAACGCTTCCACAGCGTTGGATCTTCAGAGGAAGTGAGAAGACAAATGGCATTAGGTAGAACACGACAGCTGGTTTGGATCCTTGTCCCGAGATAGGCTGAAAGAACACTATAGATTATTCAGGCAGCTCATCATCATAAAGTTAACAGAAAGCATATATAACTCTCAAATATCTAGTGAACTACATACCTCCCAAGCATTGTCAGAGATATCATTTATATTCCTAACGTGCTTTTTTTTTTCTATGTCATTATTCAGAAAGAATATGAAAAAGACCAGCTTAATCCTTCGTTAGGCTTTTCCCTGCTTTAGACTGTGAACTTGGGATACGAGTCTTTTATTTGAATTTTTGCATCCTGTGTCTGCATAAAACAATCTTTGAGAAGAATTGGGGGTTGGGGGGGGGATTACAAAAAATCCTTTCCCATCTGTTGTAATGCCATCCCAGAGACACAGCCATATAGGAAAAATGTCAGATTACAGAAATCATTTTAACTGGGGGCTGGGACGTAGAGAGGTTTCCAGTGGCTCCTGTGACTTATTAGAACAGTGCAAACTTCAAAATTAAAGTAGTCCAATAAGAGGAACTTTGCGTAGCACCTTCTCAGAAATGTGAGATAATATATGCAAAAGAGAATTTCAAAACTGTTATCAAGGGAACAGGAATAAAAAAGAATATCCAACAAATAGTATATGTGGAGACCAATTTTTCTATCAGTTTTAAGTTTAACTTGTCATGTTGTGTAACATTTTTTATTCCTTTTCCATGGTTTTCTTCAGTGCTGATTTGAAGGTAATAAAAGGTTTTTCTTTCTTTTTGAATCATATGTTTGGTTCTCAGGTTTTGTGCTTAGTTACTAATTTGTGTGCTTTATTGAACATCTCTGGATAAACTGTGTTATTGCTGTCCAAAGAGAAGACTCTCTGTGTTACAGATTGCCTGACAAACCTGTACTGTAATACAGGGGCTGACCCAATCCCTCTTCATCATAGTGATAACTTTGGGCCACTTTCTCATATCTTTAACTGACACTAAAGGTAGCTACAGTTTTCTTCATACATCTACTCACTGAATAAGGAGTTAGTCTGCCGGTGTAGCAAAGTGTACACGTGGAGTCAGTATCTCTCAGTTGTACAGATTGAAAATCCTATCTGAGGAGCAATCTGTGGCCACACTATTGAGATGTTACTGTGTTAAATAAGTGCCAAAGGCAGATCAGGTTCTTCTCTTGTTCCAAAAGCAAAAGGAAGCAAATATTTTTTGAGCAACTTTTCAATGTTTGCTTTTCCCTATGGGCCCAACTTGCTCAGCTTTTCAGCATATGGTGAAATTTCTGTTCCTTTCCCAGTTTGTTCTGTTCCTTCTTTATAGACCTAGACTGCTCCCTCTGCATTGCTCAAACACATAGAACCAACTGCCATATTGCTAGGCAGGAAATCAGTCGTCTTTTCTTTCCTCTTGTTCTGCTTCAGAAAGGCCAGAAACAAGCTGACGAAATCAAATGAGTAATTGCCATCTTACTGATACCCAGTATGAACAGATAGAGAAGAGATAGTGACTAAATCTAGGAAGATTAGGCTGATGGCTCTTGGGTCAACTGATACAAGAGTATCTAAATTAAGGTATTCTAAGTATTCTAAATTTTATCTTCTCATGCACTGTGGAAATTGGGCCTAATAATTCAAGGTTAAGTTCTTAAATGTGTGTTCTTATGTGTGCGCGCCAGGGTCTCTGATTTCCTGTAACTACCTTTGAAAATTTTGTCGTGATTGTCATGATTTTATGGGAGGCCTCTTTTCCTTCCTCTTGGATGACGGTAAACTTCTCAGGCTGGGGACTGTCTTTGGCTAATGAGTAGATGACATTAATCTAAGGTGATCTTACATCGTAATGCAAACAACTAATGATAAAAGGACTGCATTGGATATAACTCAAAAGCAAAAAACTAATTGTGAAAGTATCAGGGAAAAATATGGAAGCTCCTTTCTGCATATACTAATTTGTTCTTGTTTGCAATGCTTAGAGAAGAGGAAAGTTAAGGAATAGAAATTAAGCAGTATTTTACAGTGGTATAACTGAATGCAGTTAATTAGCACAGGGAAAAAATTATCCTAAAAATAATGTTGGAAATGAAGCCTGGTTAAATAGATGATAATGCTTTTGCTGGCTGTGTGACAAGCCCCAGTACAAGATGTCTAGTCTGTAGATTCCACCACCGAGTAACTTACTGCCATAATTCCCGTAAAACAATACAATTTTATCATTCTTCCAATATAATTATCTGCAAACTGGGCTTGCAGTGCAGCATTTATGCTGGCCTCTATGCCCCAAAGGTCATTGTATTGTCTGCATAAAATGTTCGAGTCATATTTGAAAGAAGAGTAATGGGATAAAAATGTCTCCGTTGGAAGTGTTTGCTTCCCTGGAGTGTAGGAGCTCTCGAGTACTTAACCAGAGTTCTGTAGCAGATGGTGAGCAGCCAAGCCACTATAATGGGATGAGAATCTCTAATGTCAATGTTGGCTTCAGGGTTGAAAAACACACAGTACTTTATAGAGCAAGGTCTTACTTTTGTCTGCAGCATAACAATAAATGTTCAGCTGCATTTTAAATAAATGGTTTTATTTCCTACAGCAAATAGTGTCTGTGTTAGGCTAATAAGAACTACCGTCATTATTCATAAAAATCTGGTTCTGCTGAAATCAGTGGCAGGGCTACTTGATTTCAGTGGAATTGAGGCTTCTCCAGTCCATTTAAGTGTCAAATCACAATAGCAGGTATTTGTGCTTTGAGCAGTATCAATAGCATTCTGGATATTCAGTGTATTAGCACTGACAGCATCAATATTAGATGTCATTGCAAATGACAGTGCATTAACATTCACTATATCATTATCCTTGTGCCTAATGACTTAGTTTAAAAGGTGGTCATAGTAGTTCTATAAGACAAATCATTCTTAAGTCCGAATCTATGCAGATAGTATGGGAACAGAATCCTTTTTTGCCTAGAATAAACAATGCTAGAGGAGACGAGCTTATGCTGAGTCTTCATTCTGCCATTTTGAGAATAAACACAAAGTGGAATTCATGAAAAAATATCACAAAAGTGGAGGCAGACTCAGCTGCAGGGTGATCTTGCTCCTGCTAACCCAAACAGGGAGCACTGTAATCCCTTTGATGTGGAGTTCACTCTCAGCTTTGCTGAGTCAGCTGAGAACAGGGCATCTGCTGTCCTCTCGAGCCAGGCAGCACCCAGGCTGTGAGAATTGTGTACTTTGTGTAGAAGTGTTTTCTGGACACTTCAGCTCTGCAGGTAACAGAACTTACCTGCTGTACAGCTTAGACAGGGCATGTGGTATGTGGAACTGCATCCTCCCACTGGGAAGGTATTCTGTTGTAAGTGACTACTATTTTGCGCTTTGTCTATCAGCTGGAGTTGCTGTTTGCAGACTATGATAAAATGCTTTATTCCAGTTTCACCACAGAAATAGCTGCATTATCACATCCTGTCACACATACACACAGGCACTGTGCTGTTTCTTTAGTTCAAGCAGGGAATGAAGCATTCTAACATCAATATCCTCTTAATAAAAAAAAATTACTCCCAGTAATAAGAAGATAATTCTCTCCGTGCAAAGGTGTTTTTTTGTTTTGTTTTGTTTTTGTTGGTTTTGTTGTTGTTGTTGTTGTTTTTTGTTGTTTTTTTTTCTGTGTTAATCAGCAAAGTCACATCTTACCTTAGTTTCTGAGGTGATGGGAGAAAGAATAATGCTTGCTGGATGAAATCTGAACTGATTGCACTCTGAACCAGCTGGGAGTCACAGGACTGGAATGACTGGGTCAGGATAGCAGCAACCATTCTGGTTTGGCATGAAAGAGAAGAGGGAGAGAGATGAGGGACATGGAAAACATCAAGATGTCTGAGTAAACAAAAGGGCTAGACCTCAGCTGGAGTAAATCTGAGAAGATGCAATTAATTCAATGCAATGAAATCCACTCCGGCTTACTCTAGGCCCACAAACTTTCCAAGGTCTGACTGATCTAAATCACATAGCGATTCTTTTAACATTTATCCCATCACTAATTATTTGGTATATCTAAGGGTCTGACATTCACTTTGTGAGGCTTTTTAAAAACTGATTTTACCAAGAAACCACAGGATTCAGGGCAACATTTTTTAGACTGCTTGGTGTCAGTGGTGATTTTTTCTCTTTGAGGTTTTCTTTGTTCCACAGCTGTGGTTTTATTGGGAATAGTCTTCACTTAGCATCTGTTTTTTCATTGCCTGTTCCTGGTGATATTTGTTGAAAAGCAGCATGGCATTTGGAAGTTGCAAGTGATAAGTGTGTACCCTGTCAGGAGCCTTCCCCCAACCTTGTTAGAGTGCAGGTACATTACCCAAATCCTCAGAGCTCTGTTTTTATAGTGGCCACAGTACAAAAGACAAAACTTAAACAAACCTGAACATAAGTCTAAAAGCTATAAACCCAAACAGTCTATAAATCAAATGATAAGATTCCACAAGATGAAGAATTCATTAATAACAAGCATGTAAGTTCACTTGGTAGCATGTTGGAAATATGCCACCTCCTGCAACTGGTAATCAAATCCACCTGAACCAGTGGTTTATGGCTTAAATAATGTGAAATATTTTCCATCTACTGTATTAGAAGCTAGATTAGAGAAATAAAAAAAAAAAAAAGGTTTAACTACTCAGGAAAATAAGAAGAGAAAGTTGTGTTTTCACAGACATTTCCTTTGCAGTAAATCACCGTTTGCCTCCTTTTAGTGTCCTCTTCACTTATGGAGGAGGAGGTTACCTTTCATTTTTCAGAGGCAGCAAGATATTTCTGCTCTTGGAAATGTTGCTGTGAACTAGACGTGTCTCAAATGGAGTCTAATTTCTCACTACCTTTCTAACCTTTCAGCCTTTCCTGATTCCAAAATGAGGAATTTTGAAATGTAAGTTCAGAAGCAAACGGCGTCCTTTCAACGGCCCTCTCTATTTAGTCAGATAAGAACATCTGTGCAATTTTAAGGGAAACCTTCCAAAGTGCTAGTGATCCACTGATTTTTTTTTTTTCACTTGGCAATAGACATAAATAAATCCAGGTCCGGACCCAAGTGCATGTTTTCTTGAGACTTCATATTTTCTTTAGTTTCTAAATTTTTGCTTGTTGGTGAGAGATAAAAACCTCTCTGTAGAGGAATGCATCTTATGGCATAACTTCATCATCATGCGAAACTAGATGAAGGGCCCCTAACATAATGGAGATGAGATGCTAAGCACAGCTCATTCAAAAAGTTGCAAGTCTCCAAAAGAAGGTTGCAGTGTTATTCTTAAAATTCATTGCTCTTTCAAGTCTATTAATTAGTCCTCTGAATGAATGTGATTGTTAGCACAGTATATTGTTTGCCATATTCAGGAATAGAATTGAAGCCATATTAAAATCTTCCATCATGATAGCAAAATTTAAGGAGTTGATTCTTTGAGCTCCAAACCACATCAACCTCTAAGAGCTGGAAATTACCAGTGTTTGTCTTAGATGACCATGAGAAAACATGCGGTATCATGCTTACCATTGCGTGGTAACAATTGTTTATTGCTCACTTTTTGCTTGCAATTGGCACATTTTACTTAGCTATTTATTCAAATAGTTTGATTTAAGTAAGTCCTTTAATTAGATTTGAGTCTGAATTATGTTTAATTGCCTCACGTTTCCAGATGTTATTTTTCCAGTGAACTGAATAAAAATATTAAATTATATGCTTTCAATAAAACGGGGACACAGGGCAGAAGGTTGATCTGGATGCTTCAAAATAGCAGCACTTTTACGTAGTGCCAGAGGAAGCATTATTCCCAATATATAAAGACCTGGCTACAAAACGTGTTCCTTTGAAAATAGGAGAAAAATTTTTAAAAAATATCCTCCTGCAAATTTTCCAGAAAAGCAGTAACACTCCACAAGCTCTTTTAATTGTTGTTGCTTGGTGTTTTCTTAGATTTCTTAGAAGATTCAGTAGGGGAGGATGACATTGGGCAACTCGCCTGAAAACAGTTGTAATAACTCCAGATCTGAAGTAGTATTTAAATTGAGGAAAAGATCTGTAACGTGTAGCCTGTTCTAGCATTATATGGATCAATGATTATCAGCTGTCTTTGGAAAGGGACATGATATAAAGGGTGACGTAATACAAAGCAGGTTTGTATGAATTGCTTTCTAGTGAAAAACCTTACCTCAAAACAAACCTCATAGGAATGAAAACCGGTATAATCGTTGCCATGCCAAATGCTCAGTCCAAACCCAAACTATTGTTTCACTTGGTTGGGTTCTGGAAACATATTTCCCAACTGTTATTTTATATCATTAAGTACTGAATACAGTATAAAAGCAGTATACAAACTTGTAAGATTTAACTGAAACATAGTATCACTTTCTCCTGAAATTTTTTATTTTAATTTCATGGTTCTTTTATGTTTCTCTAGAAGAGTGCAGCTGAGCATTGGGGGAAGCATCAGAGGAATGGCATAAATCAAGACTGTACCTATTTTAATTTAATTCCAAACACTGGGTCTTTTCTTTAAAAAAGAAAAAGAAGAAGAAGGGAAGAAAGAAAGCAAGTTCCTTTTTTGTGTGTGGTGTGGTAGCATGATGGGCTCAGATCAGATCAGACCAAAAAAACCATCAGGCTTCATTTGCTCTTCTTCTCCAAAGGACTAAACTTCTTGCTTTCACCTCTTTATGTATAGAAGTCCAAGCCCATTGATGTAATTTCTAACCCATTATGCTGGGAGAGAGTCAGCCAGGTAGGATGTCTTCCCAGTCATGCATACCATCTCAGTGAACCTAAAACAATGTCAGCATCTTCAGGAACTGGAAACTCAGAAATATCTTTGAGTTGAGCAAATCTCTCAGCTTCACTTCAGACCAAGTCCTTGGATGTCTAACCTGTGCTTGAGCCTCCTTAAACTACCAATTAACTGGGTTGTTTTTTTCTTCTCATGAAGTCTCTTAGGTCATAGTGAAAGGATCACAGATGTAATCAAAATTTTCACTTTTTCTAAATGTTTTTTACTCATTGTTTGAAAGAAAAAGAGCAACAACTGAAAGATAATAGCTTTTGGTAGATACTGAAGAATAGAACAAGCATAGTGATACATTCCCAGAATAACCAACTGCCAACATTATTTTATATCCAGGGACTTTCTGAGCCAGAGGATCATCTTTGTGTTTAAAAGCCTTTATTAGGTGTTTGTTCAATTAATTTTTTCAAGCCTTTGCAATCTTCCAGTATCCACAACATCCTGTAGCAAGAAATTCCATGCGGCAGTCTGTTAATCTGATGATTATGCTGCTATTGTGTTTCTACAATGCGTGGAAATTAACAACTCTGTTATATTTTCCTGCCCATTATCTTAACACAGGAAATCACTCAGATATTGCTCAAAGCACTAAGCTAGGTTCTTGACTGATACAAGTTGAAATCAATGGAACTAGGATAATTTATGGAATAGTATGATGCTACTGCTGTGCAAGAGCAGTCTTGAGTTTGAGATCAAGGTGAAATTTTTCCATCTGTCCCCATGGTTTACCTACAAAATTCCTATCCAACTGTCCTGGATCTTAGCTGACTGAAAATTTATCTCAACACACACCTTTTAGCCTGGAAGTTCTGCCTTCTACCTTCCAGAAACTCAGCACGTATGTCCCACCTATCTTGCTTCCTTTCAGTTTTAATTGCTTTTAATTCTGAGTATCAGATCATCTTTTCCCCTGGTTTTCTCAGCAGACAGTTACTCATGGAAAAAAATGTTCCTGATGTCTGGCTGTGGGGTGGATCATATTCCAAATACAAAGGATGACCTAGTTTCAGTATGCGATGTGGCAGTTTTCCTCAACTCTGACTGTATTTCAGTAGCACTTAGCACCCTCACCTAACTTCTGCCCACAAGCAATTTCCCACTACAGGAGTGTTCATTTTCAGTATAAAAATATCCTCAAGAAAACGACAGATTACCCACATCACTGCTTTTTAATGAAGCAGACTCTCTAATGTAAAATAATCAGTGTGGTTTTCGGTTTGGCTCAGAGGTGGCTTACAATAAAATATTGAGTAGTAAAATGGTAGGTCAGAGCAATGCTAGAGTAATACCAAATTGTGCGTGCCTGTCCCATTTTTGTACTTGAGGGATTGCTCTGTTTTTACTTACCGCAGGGGCTGTTTACCCCATTGGGAATTGTCCATTCCAGGTTCTATCTGTGTTGACTTTCAGAGGACCAAAATTACAGTTTGGCTCTCATTTGTGATTGTAACTTGTAATTTTAGTTAAACATAGGCAGCTCGTATGTTCAACTCTGGACAGCTTTGGTTATGCCTCCTGTGACAGACAGGATGGAGGCATTAATAATGCTTCGGATGCCTTCACTAACAGAGTGCTAAGTGACAGTGCATTAGGACAACTTGGATGATGGAATGCCAGTCTTTTCTTATGTATGCAATATGAATGTTGGGTACGGGGATTTAAAGGAACTTACCTGTCTTGAACAATCAATATATTCATCTAGAAAACACCAAAATGATGATGTTGCAGAACATATCATGTAGGCCCAAGAAGTCATGGCTAACTGAACTGTTTCTGGTTTGAAAACCTATTCTACTTCCTGAAAAAGGGCTACATCAGTAGTTGCGCGTCAGAAGTACTGAGTACTTCCAGTTAGTACATAGTATCCCTTCTCTGCAGTTGAAACTGCTCAGAAATATGCAAGACCAAGTCTTAAATTATAGGCTCCCCTGACCAGTTAACACCTGCTGGCATTGTCTTCTGAGCAGAGTTTTGAAGACAGCACCGGGGCTGTGTACGTAAGGTCTCCATAAGCCCTCTGTTTTTCACTTGATGGCTACCACTGTTGAGTGTCACACTTGTGTAGCAACAAGGTGTGTCTGTCTCATTTCATAAAGCCATTAACAGGGAATCTTCTGTTAGTGCTAAGAATTTTAATTCTTCTAACTTCACTCACCTGGCCTAGATTAGTTGTAATGATAATGAGAAGCATCGTTTGAAGGTTACCGTCCAGGTGGCAGAAAATTTTTTTGTTTATTATGAGCTGATAAATCAGCTATTATTTAATTTACACAACAGCTGCAAAAGTAATTACTTGGATATATTGAATGGTTATGTCTAATGAAGGTGGATTTCTAATGACAGCTACATTCTGAAGTTCTTACTCATAAAGCAATAACAAGAGCTTTGAATTGAAAATTTAGGATGACTTTAGAGGAACCATCTTGTGAAAGCTCTTAAAAAGTAAAGTCTGTTCAAAGTCACTCCTTGGGAAACACTAATTTTTGGCTTCTTTTACAAGTATATGTGCATTATTAAGTGAAGAAAGGACAAAAATTAGGTTAAATTATTGTCCGTATGAGGACTAATATATTTTGCACATTGTTGAATGATGTATATGCAAGAAAAATAGTACAATTTTATTTATTGAGATGGGAAGAAAGCAAAATAATCAGAGAAAATTATTTGCACTGAAACAGATTAGCTGAAATATGGATACTTGGTTATCTGCAGAAGAGTTCTCATGTTGTCAAAAGATATGGGGCATGGCCTCAAAAATAATAAGCGTTTTGTATCCTCGCTCTATACCAGAGAACACATAAGCTGTCTTGTAATTTTTTTTCTCTGATGTTCAATAATGTTATATCACAATAAAATATAAGACTTTTGTGCCTTGCTGAGAAGCACAGAGGTTGGAAGCATGGCTGAATAGAAAACTGCATTCGGAACTCAGTTCAGGGAGGGATGATCAGAATATCAAGGGGGTAGAAAAGAATTGTGCTGGGGGAAGCCGTCTTGGGAATTAGGATAAGAAAGTATCTCTGGCAAACTGGGGAGGAGAAGATGAACATGAAGTTGAGCTGCGAATGGACTAGACCATTTGGGTAAAGTTGGAGAGGAGGTAGTAAGAAATGAGAGGACGTACTTAGGTAGATCCAGCATATACTTAATTTGTTGGAGCCTCAGAATTTGAGGTCTTTCATCTTTTATTCCTCTTTTTTTTTAATTAATATAAATAAATCATAGACTGCCCAACACTGCAAACTAAAGATTAATAGGTTTTGTTTGAGGTTTTTAGTGCAATCCAATATAGATGCTAATAAAGTGCAGCCATGATGGCTGCAGTGTACTTCTTTCTCTGTGGATGATAATTTTCCAAGGAAGTGTGCTTCAAAAAGCTATTAAAATGCTTTGTTTCTAACTTGAAGAGTATCTACCATGAATTCATTAAAATCTCTTCATCATGGTACTCATTAAATTATCTTTAAAGGTCAAGCCCTGTTATCTTGATGCAGTGACGTCGATGAGAGCATTACATGGCTGGGCAAGCAACACTTGACACTAAATCATCCCAACTAATAGGATAGATTGGTGTAAGAGCTGTTGAAAAAAACCTCCTCCTAGGTTTATTATGCTGTGAGTTCAAGCTTCTATTACTTGACTTGAACTGATGCTTACACAAAGTCCAATTAATGTGCTGGAGAGGCTTCCAGTTGGGGCCATTGGGCATTTCTGGATTCCAAATAATGGAGAGGAATTCAGTGGTTTAAGTGAGCTTTGAGCATGAAAATGTATACCTTGAAATTTATGTTGCTGTACAGGCTTTTTTCATCACATTTCATGTAAGCATCTTGGCAAGTTACAGATAACAGATTATCTTTCTTAGTCAAAAGCTTTTAAGAAACTTCTAAGTTCCTTTTTCTTACAACAGGAGGGTGTTTGTTGTGTGAAAAAGACGACAGTGCAAATGTTTTGTGAGGCGAATAGCATATATTCAATGTGAACTATTATGCAGTTGTTCTGTAGAGAACATTTTCTGTGGATTCAGCCTAATGAAACATATGCTTCCTATTATATCAAATACATTTTTTACAATAACCATTTCAACGTTATGAAAACGTTTAGATGTTTGCTCTATAATTTATATCCTTCTTTCAAATGTCACCTCTTAAAACTCATAATCATTATATGAAAAAATATTTCAGCTCTTTTAACAATTATTGCACTCAGAAAACAAAGGAAAGTCAGTCATATGTATTCCATCCCAAACTGTGTTTGACCTCATTCAGAACTAATAGGATATTTTTTGTAAGATTAAAAAAAATTTAATAATGTTCGTATACCACTCAATTCCATTATTCTTCCTTAATTGTCTTCTGCAGTTGCTCTGTCTGTGTCTGCCATTCTGGCTTTCTCTTCCTGTGAAATACTCTAGGAGCCTATTATGCAGAAGAGGAATGAAGCACATGAAGACTGAAGTACTCTCTGGCTTTCTTTTTTGTACCGTGCTTTACCAGTGTGTTATACACAGCAGGAGTGAAGCACATGATGGAGTAGTGTGTGAAACCCTGGACTTTGTGCTGTGCTTTTAGGAAGAGCAATATAGAGTTAAAGTGATCTTCAGGAATTTTGAGTTCCTCTTTGCTGGAATGCATTCTCTGGATTTCGGATAGGAGGTCTAGGAATACACATTTTGGACCTCCCCCCCGCCTTCCTTTATTTCTTTAGTCTTGTGGGGCTTAATTCCCATTTTCTTCAAAGGCCAAGGGGTCGGGACTTTACAATTTCCTGTCTACTTTGGTTTTTGTGTTCACTATAGTTGACTGCAAAACAATTTTGAAAGGGGAGATTCTTTGAGTGAGTAAGTTTAAAATAAAAGCAGTGATATTTTATTATTCTGCCACTTTTCCTCCCACTGGTTTGCCCCCTTTTTTCTAGCACTAATGCTAGAAATAGCATTAAAATGCTAAAATACTTTCCCAACTGTAAATCACGTATCTTTCATTCGCTTTCATACTATATCAAACTAGCAGTGTGTGCATAGGCTTTGAAAAAACCAGAAACTACTGACACAAATCTCTGTGGTTTGGGTGTGCATTGCCTCTCTGTAAGACGATGAGAAAAAGCAGTGAGGAGTAGTCATGTTTTGTAAAACAGCTGGGACATACTTTCAGTGCATTAGGGAGAAGAGAAGATCAAGATGATTCTCTTGTTAAGCAATACATTTCTTTATGAATAAATTGATCACAATTAATCTATTCCTGCAGTTTGTTAGTATTCCTTGTGTCAAAGTCTAGTTATAACTTAGGAGAATGAAAAAATATCCATGGTCTTCCTGTTTTATTAAGAACATTCTGATTTTCTTGAGGTAGATTAATGCATGAAGTCTGATTGAAAATGGAGATGCAGGACAAAGGCACTAGTCAGCCTACCAGAGGTGGGTGAGCAAACTGGGACAGAATGTAAATTAGAGCCCTCTGAGTAGAGCAATCTCACCAATATAAACCAGGGTGCAATAGCTGCAGGCCTGTTGGGCAATACAAAACCAGTTAAGTGAGTAAAGAAATAACTTTGTTTGCTAATAGATAATTCAGTAGGATTGTTTACATCATGCAGACTGCTTACCTGAGTGAAGAGTTCAGGATAATGTATATTAACTTTTCCTTTGCCAAATAGCAGAAGTAGGAGCTTGTTTGAAATGAATTTTTACTCCCTTACTACCCATGCTGAAAAATGGTACTGGTTTGTAGTTGATCCTCAGTTCTGCTTTTACTTTGACACATTCACTATGTATTTGTCCAGCTAATGGGACTAGCAGTTTCATTTAGACTAGGGGCTTATGTCCAAATAGGGATACCTACAGACATTTTTAGGTGTAGACAGTAAATTTTTTGAGGGTGCCTATGCTCAGTTTTAATGACACGTTCATTCTGCTTACATGCATTTGAAAATCACATTTGGTTTCCACTTGCCTCCCCAAGTGCCTAACCACTGCTGAAAATTATCTGCAGGCCATATTTGAAAATGAGACATTGAATGTGTGTAGATGTTCACAACCAATCAAGTTACCAAAATGTAATGAGTTTGTAAGTTGAAGTAAATTGAGCTATGGAGTTTTACTTTGCCACTGGGGATGACTAGGAGTACACATAGTCTGTTTGTAAAAATCAGTTGATGAGCAGTGGCTTATTCCAAGCATTTGTAGTCATCAGTGCACCCCACAAAAGTGGTATTTCAGGCTTATATACCTGCTGTGACAGAGCTATGTCTAAAACACAAGGTTTTTTTCCCCACTACAATTGCAACCAAATGCTGAGAAAATGGGAAAAAAACCACCAACCCCTCCCATTTACAGTTTTCAGACTTGAAAAAATAGGCCAAAATTCTGATGTTTTTTTAAGCTTTAGTGTCTAGAAGATGCTGTCACAGGAGTCAAGCCTTTTTCAGTTTGCTGTGCATGAAGGTTGTAGAATGGAATCTTACCTAGTTTTCACATTCAAAAATGTTGATTGACTTAAGAAGAATTTTAATTTCCAGATACCTCATTATGGTAATATTTGGAATATAATCACTTCAGTGATTTTCCTGCCTAGGGCAAATATAAACCCTGGCTGTGCTACACCTTGTCTAGATATGACACATGATACTAAGATGTAGTCTAGATTTTCAAAGTCTTTGAGGGCCAGAACATTACAAGACCCATATATATTTGCTTTCCTTTTCTGTTTTTAATTCCCAGATTTCAAAGCACTTTTCAACATTTTTTATTTACTTTTAAAAATCTGTGTTTGGTTGGTACGGCCTGGCCACTTTGGTTCTAATGTGGGGACACTGATGTGCAAAATTTAAGTGACTTGCTATAAGGGACACAGTGATATTTATTGGCATGGTGAGAAGATGAATGTAGGGAGAGTGAGCTAACGGAATTTCTGGAATTAAGTCCCTTTATCTGCCAATACAAACAGTTACAATGTATTGCTTGATCTGTAACTTTTCAAGTTTGGGGTTTTTTAGCAGTTACCCAATTTACCCATAGCCCCTTGTAGGAAAGCTCCTGCCTAATTAATTAAGAATATTCTCACCAAAGGATAAGGTTGAGTTTCCAGATCAACATCCATTCTCACAGTGGGCAGTAGCAGGCATTAAGTAACAGATAATAATCTTTACTCTTAGACTGAATCTGTGATCTCTGTAGGCCTAGTGATGCTCAGAACAGCTGTTAATGAACTGTATGCTTTTGAGAGTTTTAGCTTTAAAATTAGTATCTCCCCTCTCAGAACTTGTCCTTTGTCTCTTCTGCAAGTTATGGCTATGCCATCTTTATTCCAGGAGGGAGATTACATTTATGTAAACTCTTTAATGCCCATTTTCAGCTATGAATGGGGCTCATTTCTGAAGCTGTCTCTGAAATGTAGTTGCTTTTTGCAACAGCTTAAGAATAGCAAGGACATTTTGGGAAAAGCAAACATTTTTTAAATGTTGGCCTAAGTTAATGGTAAAATAAAAGAGAGCTGACGATTTTTGGCACGGAATTTTGCGTATTATGTGGGTTTACACAGAAATCCAAGAGGAGGGGTTTCCCTTGTTGAAGGTTTCCCTAGTTGAAATCAGTAAAAGAAACTGGCTTCCAAACCCTTCAATATAAGGAGTTATAAGCGATAAAAAAATGGCCCTCCTTTCCTCTCCCTTTTTGCTACAAATTGTTGTAGCTACAAACAATCTAGAGTTTCCTCAAACCAGGACATGGACACTGCATTGGGTCTGTGCATTTCTGTTTTAAACTAGGTTATTATAAATAGCTAAAATGGTTAAGAAATGGTTGAAAGCTAGCTGGCTGTATTTCATGTTAGTTATAAACACATGCAACATGGTGAACTGACTTTACTGTTACAGCAATTAGAAAACATGCTCAGAACATCTCGAGGATCTAACACTGCTTTGTTATTTTGTGCTCTATAGCATGGACATGCTAACAATCTACTTTTGGTTTACATTTTGGATTTTGGGGGATGAATTTTCTGACTGGCTCAAAGACAAGGCTAGGGTAACATTTTAACCTTTCATCAGATATATATATACAAAACAGCAGGCTCAAAATCACATAGGAAAGATTTCCCATTGATTTTTAATTTCAAACTTATGAAACAATCGTAAAAATACAAAGGTCTGCATATATAGGTTGTGCTTATTTCCCACATCTGTATTTCTTTAACTTTTCCAGTCCATTATAACAACTTAATTCGGGTGAAACCCATTCTATTATAATATTTCCTCGCTGGTGGGAATGTTAAATTAGTGTGAAACTTGACAACAACAGAATTAGCCTTGTGAAAAAATGGTTAATCAGACTCAAGGTAAACCAGTGCACTCTATGCCTTGTATATTGTCTGTGAAAGTTGGTGTGAAAAGTAATCAAGAATAATACAGAATTTCATTCCACCTGTCACTGAAAGACTTTGATGTGTTTGGCAAATATTAAAGATGGCTCCCAAGACTTTGTGAAAAAGGTGGCACTTAGAGCCATCCACCATCCTGCTTCACATTATGAGCAAATGTCAATAAAAAGAAGTTGGGACTGTTCCAGACTTGCACAAACCCTGATCTGGAATCTTGAGACCAGATTTATCCTCCATTTGAATTACATCAGAATAAATTTGGCTTTCAGTTTATTCTTGGTTTTGCTTTGAGACTCTGGAAATGTTGACTTGCTGGAAATGTTTTCAAGCCTGGGACTCAGTAATCACTTCTTTAATAATTAACACAATCGAGAGAGTTATATATAAAGACAGTTAAAATTCTTGCATAGATTAAGCTTATATAAAATCAGTCCCAAACAAAGTAAGCTGTTAATGTATCGGTTAAGAATGAGAATGTCAATTCCTATGTATAGACAATATACTTGCTAATATCTGCTCTGATTGATCTTATAATTTGATCAAATGAAGACTGGAAAATCGATCCACATAAAGGCATTTTCTTCAACAGTCTGTTCCTACTGTGAATCTTCATTTTTGAAATTCAATAGCAGCACAAGAAAGCAAATCTTTGATACTTCCTCGTATACATCCTATAGGAAGGATTGTGTTGCTGCAGAGAGTAAAAATTTTACCAACAGACAATGTTACACAGCCAAACTGTTCATTATTTATCTGTGGCCTAACATCTAACATTTGATGAATGAATTTACAGCAAAATAAGGTTACTGGAGCTTGTTCAATTGTTTCATGTGGTTAGGACAGCTGTAGGCAATCTGTATAGGCTCTTCTGCTATTAGAAACCTATACATGTTTAGGCAGTATATATTTCATTTATGATCTGCCAGAAAATATATTAAAACTGAAGATCACTGTATGAATATGCCTCTATGAATGTTTACAGCACAAGAGGAATTTCCCAAGACTAAAAGTAACCACAGTAATTTCATTTGAACATCTCATGTAAATTAAGTCCGTCTGTCTTGAACGTGTCATCTACATGTACACTTTATAACAGGAGAGGTCACTTGATACAGATTGTGTCACTCAGCCTGACCTGCTCTTAAATTCCAAAAAAAATCTTTACATGTCTAGTATCCACATATGTAAAATCTCTGGGTTTCTTAAAGCATTGATTGAAGGCTTTGAATTTTAGCCTTTTAACAAACTGGCTTTACTCAGCCAGAACCAAATATCCCAGTTCTGGCACTCCACATGAAGTTAAATGGAAATAAAAGTAGTCTAAGGTCGAGTCATATAACAATCAAATACATGTGAAACTGAGTCCCAGGAATCAAACTGTATCTATTCTGCCCATCCTTCTCCAACTCCCCATAAGAAGTTTTCCAGATGTGTGCTGATTCTTTCAGTTCTGCCTCTTACTTTGCATCTGTTGTCAATTACTTTGTCTTTGTCAGCTGTTCAAACAGAATCTAAAAATACTCAAACATCCACTTGCAAACCTTTCTGCCCAGGAGGAGCCAGGAGGTTTTTGACAATGGTTAGCTCATCATTTATTCCAAACCAAGAAATAACCTCCATCTTTCTTTCCTGTCCAGGAATCCTTATAAGTAAAAACATAATCTGACAGACAGCCTCGAAGGTTTGAAGTGCATGAGTACAGAGGGCTTCTGATTTACATGGATGTACACAGATGGGATACTTGAATTCAAAAAACACAGACTTCCTCAGAGATAAAGATTTAGCCAAGTTGAACTTTCTTGGAATTTTAAGGATTTGCTAAGGACATTAAAAAAGTTATTTGGGCGCATTTTTCGTGGGCTTCTAATGAAAACAGAACATCATACTTCTGTCCTAAAAGCATTATTTTCACAGTATTGCCATCATGAGGAGCGGTGCTGCAGCTTTAATTACAATCCACAAGATGGTACAAAAAAAAAAAAAAAAGCTACAGTGGGTGTGCTAAAGCTGTCCATAGGGCTTGCTGTGCTCGCCTGGGGGCTGAATGCCTATTGCATTTCCACATGCCTCTGTGTGCTGTACTGACAGCTAAATGAGTGTGCTTTGTTTGTTTATATTTAGCTCTTAGCGGTATACAGCATATGTGTTTCTACAAAGATAGTAATTAGAAAATCATACTGCTACTGTTGTGAACCCACTTTAAAATTTTGTTATTATTTCTTCTGTTGTGCAAAATAACCCAAGTTATATACTCACTTCCTTCTCTGTAAATAAAGCCAGGGTTCACCTGACAAACAAAACCTCAGTGGAGCACACATGTAAGCTTTGAAATCCATTAAATTACTTGTTTGCTTACAATTAAGTATACATTCAAATATAATGGGGACTTTGAAATTAGTTCAGAACATGTAAATTCACACAATGGCAGAGGTGTGTTTAGCCTTGGTTAACTCTAATTCATTGCCGTAGGAGTTTTCATCTGGAATACTGTTGAAACAAATAAACAAGCAAGAATTCTTTTGGCATCTTCAAAATAATTAGCAGGAATGCCTCAACCACTGTAAGGTTAAAGATATTTATTTTCTTAAGTCCCACAGCCTGGTGTGAGCTGCCATATTTCACCACCCTTCTTGGTTTGAAATGTGAGGCAATTCCAGCAGCATCTTGAAGTAAAACTTCCCTCTCCACAGGTAGTGCTTATTATTAATCAACTGGACCAGCAGGAAAAGGTGAAAGTAAGGTGACAGAGTGCAAAGCAAAACAAGGATGCATTGTATGAATTAAGTGAAAATTTTAACTAAAGTGCTTTGCTTTCATATATTCCTAGACTTTGTTCATGCTGCATATTTAGACTAGGCCTGTCAGGAGCACTCTCACTGCTAGGCACCAGTCTCAGCTAAAGAGAGCAAGGAGCAAAAAAACGTGTTTTACAGATGTCAGTCATCAGAACTCTTGATCATACAGTGTATCATAGCAGCATAGGCAGCAGAGAAACACTGAGGGTCATGATCCGAGACCCATTTCCTCTGCAGGGCAGAACGTGCATCTCGCATGTGAGTAAGCGACTTTGTAACACTGGTGCGGTCCTGATTGTGTGTAATCTTGTGCATATGCCTGTGCCTGTTGCTTGAATTTATGTTGTCCATTGTATAATAGAGGATGCTTGCAGCTCAGTTACAAAATAGACAAGGACCTGTTAGACCCTGTCAAAGGCTTGAAGCCTCTTATTTCTTATATCTAAGGTGCTGTCAGGAAAAGCAGCACCTAAGGACATGCAAATTGTTCTGTGGGGCTGATCTGGCTCATAGACCATAGTTTAGTCTCTAACTGATTGATTTCATTTATTATCCTACCAAGTTATGCTTGTATCTATGCATGTATTCTTATTCTAATACTTCTGAGTTCTACAGCAGGCTTAGGAAAAAAAAACAAAAAACAATTGTACGGATCTATGGATTCTGCACATGTCAATCAGGCACATCATTTTGTTCTTTTAAAATACCTTTTCCTGTCATTCTTGAGTGGGTTCCCATGCAAAGAGTGAACTAGTGTATCTAGGTGATTATCATTATCACAGATTCTTTTTATTCAAAAAAGTCCCTATTTCCATACAGAGAGCTAGTGCAGCACTTACTATAATCATTGTCTTTCCAGTTACACATGTATGAAATGTTTACACAGTTTGCTTCGGGAATTTCTTGTTTTGCAAGTTTGCACAAAACACCAGAAATGGCTCACTTCAAAACATACATCAAAAGGGAAATGGTGATAACAGACGAATGCTTTTATAAAACTAGCCAGGGACAAACTCAGCTGACAGCAGCTTGGAACAGAGCAGATGCACCTCAGATGGGAGTTTCTGGGCAAAGTTCACAGATTCTGTCCATGGGAGGGTAAGTTACAGAGAGAGCTTAGTTCTGCTGAGGCATGTGCTGAATCCTGGAAGCACAGGGGCTAAAATGTAATGCTCAGTTCCTGGTGTGCTTGCCCATTCATACTTCTGCTCAGGACAGTGCTATTGGATGGCTATCAAATAACTGTCCCTTCCTAACAGAGTAGGGTCCTTCCACATGAGGGTTTCAGAGTCTCCCCTGCTGTATGTCATTTCTTTTATACATGATAAGACTTTGGAGGGTAGAATCAGATGTAACATAATAGCATTCCATATAATACCATGTTGGTCCAAGTCTGGACCCACAGCTTAGGTCTTGAAGACCTGGAGACTCAGAAGACAACATTAAAAAACCCCCAAACATTTAATGGTCCAATTTTGAAGGCCCAACTTTTAACGGCACCAAAAATTGATGTTACAGAGTTACTAAGATTTTAAAAAACATCTATGATATCTAATTCATACTAAAAATGAGGAACCTGGACACTTTTTGAGAATTGTGCCACCTATGTAACTATGATTTTGGGTGCTTAAGTTCCTTGAACACGTCTCGTTAGGTGGACTTGGAACTAAAGTGATACTGTCTCTTACAAGAGCTTATATTCCAGGGTCACTTAGATGATGCCAAGCGACCATAAAAAGGGTCAAAGACAGCCTAAAAGGCATGTAACTGTATTTATACCGAGTTACTGTTTGGGTACATATTTTGGGGGAAAAAGGTCTGATACGTGCAGGCTATGATCTGTATTTTCAATTTGCCACCTTTTTTCACTTTCACTTCTTCGTTTTAAGTGTGAACTTGATTGATGTACAATATTTCAAAACTTTCAGTAGATTCCATTTTGAAATGGGTGTTCAGTTGCCATGCACTGAACGTATCTCTGAGATCAATATGCTTCAAGACAGAGTTTGAGGAGTCTTTAGACTCTTTAGATCACAGCAATGCTCTTATCTAAACCTGAGTCCCACAGAAATGAAGTAGAAGCCTGTGTGAAGCTGGACTCCCTAATGGTACCCATTTTTAGAGACGACTTTAGTCTCGCTAAGTTGAAAAAACCCACTCAGTTGGTACAAGAGTTCAAACCAAATACAGACTGTTATCATTTGCAGTCATCTGGAAAGGAAAATGCTCTTAATGCAATGCCAGTAAAGGATATTCCCTTGAGTTTTTTTGCTCCGAGCTACTGTAGCTTGTTTACATTCCCCAAAGAAACTCTGTGAAAACTTTCACACACAAAGTCAGACTTTCAGAGAAGTTTAAGGTAGGATTTATGCCGTTAGAATATTTTGATGTGTTTTGCTAAACCTTAACATTTTAACCATAAGAACGCCTGGATCCTGCTTCCTTTTTCACTTCAATGTACTAAACACTGTGAGAGGCATTAGACTTCTAAGCATTTATACTATGAAAGTCAAAAGAAAACTATCCAGCAGGTCAAGGCATGGAAAATAGTAACAAACACCTGCTGCTTCTACATATGGATAGATTTTTCGCTGAAGTGGGAATCACTTAGCTGAAAATCAAAGCACTGGTGTAAAGTGTATCAAAGCAGTTAAAACCAGAAAAGCTCATAGAAGTGTTTTATGAGAAAGCATGTTGAACTTTCACAGATAAATGTGCAGAATTAGTTAGCTATTTTCTCTCTTTCATTTGCTAATCAATTTTCCCCACTACCAGCCTATGACAACTAGTAGGCCTGCACATTTGTTTCAGATGGTCAAAGAATGTTTAACCCCCTACTGACCTTCTAGTGTTTGCTCTCCTTCCCTCAAGGCACGGAAGACTTTAAAGTAGAAAACCGATGAATGAAAAGAATTAATCTCTTGGGGGCTTTTCTCGTGAAAGCTTGAAAAGGGGATCAGAACAGTCTGACATGTTGACAGCTGAAGTCAAGAGGAAAATTATGATATAATGTACCAAGTCAAAAATGTTATGTGCCATCGTATCCAAAAGGCAAAGTAAACATACTGCCTTTTTTCTTTTTTGATTGCTTTTGCTACTGGTAACAACAGTAAATTCTATACTGGAACTCCTTGAAAAAGATGAAGAGTATTCATGGCTGCTTTTTAAGAATAAGCTGTTAAGCTCCTCAAAGATGGGTGTATGTGAATGAGCTTCTTCTGACCCTTGTGTCTTATCTTTTTACAGTCTGTCATGGATGTCTGTTTGCTGTTACTGTTCTGGACAGTTTCGCCCATGCTTTATCTTCTTCTAATGGGCTTGTTTTGTTAGGAAGTTGTGAGGTTTGGCTTGATAGATTTAAATTTTTTGTCCCTGAATACAGCATTGGCCGACGCCTTATGCCAACAGTGACATTTTGTGATGAATCTGGGTTTGTTTCATGTAGTCCTACTCAGATACTTTTTCAGATGTTTTTATTTTTGAGTTAGCAATTTACGTAGCAATTCTAAAATGAAGACCAGAGTGGGTTTATAACTTAAATGGCAAGAGATGGAATGGTTGTGTACATTTTCAAAGATGACAGCTATGTTCTTTCCTGTTGTCTCCATTCTAAACTCTTCAAGCAGAAAGGTATTGATAAACTACAGCAAAACAACACATTTCCAGTTCTCCCGTGTTTATTCCTTTTCACTGTTCAGCATGGAGAGCCAGGCATGGCCACAGCTATGCTCAGTGGCTACCGGACAGTCATCCCAAACCCAGATATATGTTTACAGTGGTATTTTACATCCGTGGCTGACTTTCTGGTAGCGTAATTTAGGATTCTCCTGAGCTCCCAGCAAGCTTTGCGAGCTTGGGCAAACTGAATGGTATTGCTTTGAGTTTCCAAATTATATTACAGTTGGCCAAGAAGTTTTGCTTATAATTCTGTTAGAGGATTTTCTGTTTGCAGTAGAAGATGTGAGAATAGAGCCCATTTGTATTAACAACATGACAGTCTGGTTACACAGTGAAGGGTGGAGTCTGTGCAGCTCCATGACCATGTTGTATGACCAGCACCATGCACAGCAGGACAGATGGAGGCAATGGTGAGTGCATGTGTGAGTGACCAGGGTGGACTTGATAGACCTGTTGCTTCCTCCTTCAAGTCTGCCTCTTTGCTTCTGTTATTGTTACTACGGGCCTCCTGGAAAGGGAAGCACTATCAGTAAACTGCAGTGTTACCATTGTAATTGCAAGGCAAGTCTCGCCCTACACTTTTTGAGAAACAGTGGAAAATACTGCTCTTTTCAGTTGGAAAATGCTCAGAACTTCTCCGCCCCACGCCCCCTCACCCCCGGTGTCGTGAGCAGGAAGGTGTGGTGGGCTCGGAGGGGCAGCAGTGCCCGTTTCAGTGTCCCCTGCTCCCCGAAGCGCGGAATCGGTGCGGTGTTCTGGCTCTTGGGACCCCCCGGGGCGCAGAGCCGTTCGGCTCCCTGGCCAGCAGGTGTCCCCATTGCCCCAAACAAACCCAGCTGACCATGGATTTGGCTTAATCTAATTAAGTTTAAACCCTGCTTAACAATAGGATTTAAGCAGCTCACTGTGAAAGAAGAAGGTTCAAAGTGCTCACACGTCTGCTCAAACAATTATGCTTCTAACTGACACTGGTTGTCTTACCACACGAAGCAGTGGCACTAAGAGCTGCCAAAGGGAAGTACCTTGGGAATGGAGAATGAACAGTGAGCCTCAGTCCAATACTAAGAGTTTGAAGACTAAAAACATCCTTGAATACTTTTATACAGACATATGCTGTAGGGAAAAGCGGCAATCGAGCAAAATGGAAGCAGGTGATATTAGAAAATGTGAGTTTGCTAAAATGAATCTCAAAACTTCAGGACTTCAATCCTTTTCAACATTGTGTGTGTCTACTTTTATCTTTATAGTATTAAGTATTTAAGTATTATAAATACTCCAAGTTTTATCTGGGCTATAATGCTGCCTAAAAGAGTTTCAAAACAAGCATTTGATGGTGAAAAATATCTACTCTGTGAAAAAAAATAAATAGAGAAATAGGCACAACCATAGAATCATAGAACGGTTAGAGTTGGAAGGGAACTTAAAGATCTTCAGGTTCCAAACCCCCCTGCCCTGGGCAGGGACACCTCCCACTAGAGCAGGTTGCTCAAAACCCCATCCAGCCTGGCCTTAAAACACTTCCAGGGATGGGGCAGCCACAACTTCTCTTCCACAACAGGGCAACCTGTTTCAGTGTATCATCACCCTCACAGGAAATAATTCCTTCCTAGTGTCTAATTTAAATCTCCCCTTTTCCAATTTAAAACTGTTACCCCTTGTCCTGTCACTCCACTTCCCAACAGAGTCCCTCTCCAGCTCTCCTGTAGCTCCCTTCAGATACTGGAAGGCTGCTCTAAGGTCTCCCCAGAGCCTTTTCTTCTCCAGGCTGAACAGCCCGAGCTCCAGCCCTTGATCATCTTCGTGGCCCTCCACTAGACTCATTACAACAGCATTCAGTATCATTGAAAGCGATCCTTTGGACACATCCAACTGTAACTTAAATTAATATCAGTCTTCCAGTAAACTTAATGGGAGTTGTACAAAATATGGGATGCCGGGTTCTCATATAGCAACAATATGGAAAATACCAACCTGAGGTTTTTGAAAACTTGCTTTAAAATACATTAAAAAAACTAAGTCAAGATATGCTGACTTCAGAAGTGAATACAGATGTCTTGAATGTCTTCCTTTCAGCTCCAGATAGTATTAACTTACAAATTCATAGACTTCACTGAACTGATTTCAGTGAAATTGATTTCAGTAGAATTGTTTTGAAGAACCATGTTTGGCTTAAGATTTTTGTCTGCAATTTCATGGAATGAAAAACTGTACTCTGAGTAGCTAATATGCTTAGCATAAACTTTCATTATGATGAAAGATCCTTAAAAACCTGGAGGTTCAGTCAAGTTTTTAAGGCTCAATGAAGCATAAATTTGTCTTCTAAAATGACGCTACTTTACATGCTTTTAAGTTTCCTTACTGACTCAAAGTGGTTCAGCTGTAACTCGGGCTTGATCATATGTAAAGATAAAGAACATAAGATTGCACGTATACGAATATTTACATTTTTATGTGCAGAGTTCATACATTTGAAACTTGCTAAGAATGCTAGCATTTACCTCCGTTTAAGGTAGGAACTCTGTGATAAAACTGGAGTTAATGAAATCAGATACTGGTCAATAATATTTGGTCTTCAGTGTTTGTTGATAAGATTAAAATTATGATTGTATTTATATTAACTATATAAAGTAATTGAGCTGACAGTGATATTTTGGGATAGTTGAGGCATAATTTGATAGTAACCAAGTGCTAAAAATATCTAGCAGTTTATGGCAATGTTACTGAAAAAGTACATATAACTGCCTGGAAGGTAGATCACACAAATTATGTCTCATGTATTTTAAGCAGAACTGTGGGTTTCTTGTAATAGCACAAAAATGATACTGACAAGTGCTGCCTTCCTTCCAGAAGTACTTAATACGTCTCTTCCTAACTAATTTCAGTATATATGAATCACATACTTTGGTCCTTAACTTCTGGAGTACAGGCCATCATCTGTTACATTATCCTTCCTGTTTGAGTATATTTGGCAAGGAAAATGAGCAGTGCAAGTAAGAAAGTGATCCATTTTCTTTTTCCACTACTTTGGCCTCTACTTCAGTTGTATCATGCTCATTCTGTCAGGTGAGATCATTATTACATGTCTTGTCCCAGACAGTTATTCTCATTTGGGGTGTGTAGGTTTTGAAGCAATCAGTCAAAGGTCAGATTTGGTCAGGGTGGGATCCCGTCCAAATTACTCCTGAAAAAGGTGGGACCAGTTCCTGAAGCAACATTCTGTGAGTGGAAAAAATTATTTGGTGAAAAGCTGTAACATTTCATGGATCTTTTCTAAGGCAGCACTATGTAAAAAGGCCTGAAAACAGACCAGCTAAAAAGTAGAACATGAACAAATGTTTTAATGAGAATTGATCAAAGTTAGCTCTGCATTTAGAATATTAAGTTGAAGTAAGTCTGAATTGCTTCTCAGCACAATGACTTGATGTGATCACAATTACCATTCCATTCTGAAGACCATGTTAAGTTATTCTTCATCTAGTGGGACTAAATCACTGTCCTCAGTCCATCGTTGTCGAAGTTTGACATCAAACCCAGCCCTGGACCTGCCTTTTGCTCGTGGAAATCCATCTTGAGCAATAGTTCCAACTTCAGTTAAAAGAAATATAAAATAACCAGGAGACAACTGAAAGCAATTTATCTTGCTTTTTCTTTTATTATTTGCAGGACATAATTTGCTGTACTTAAACAGGGAACACCAATACAGATAATAAATGGAAGATAAATTAAGTTTAGAACAAGTGCAGAACTATAAATTATGGAGGATACACTTGTCTCTGTGAAAGATAATTTAAAAGGTTTAAGTTCTCTGAAACAGGAGAATTACTGAAATATAATGAGAATAACTGAAGTGAGTACACTTTCACTAGAGGCTAGTAGTTCCTAGTAATTGTGTTGTATATACGCTTCAGCCATTGACCTCATGTCTCAGACATTCAGCATTCCAAAAGCTCTGTTGCTTAGCAGTGAATGCTAAGTGACATATTAAGTTCAACCAAATGTCAGTCATTGCAATGATGTCATGTTGTCCAAACCCCATTAATTACTTTGAAAATTCCCACAGTAACTGAAAATCTCAGATTATCTGCCTGAATTAATGGGAGCCTTGTAATTGAATGATGGATCCCATGCTGTTATTTTGTACCCTATGTATTTTACATACACATTTTGATAGGGAAGTACTGGTTTTGGTTATCTCTACTCATCTTAGAATCACTGCTGATTGTATTATCATTAAC
The DNA here is from genome assembly GCA_013398155.1 of Pedionomus torquatus. NCBI lineage: Eukaryota > Metazoa > Chordata > Aves > Charadriiformes > Pedionomidae > Pedionomus > Pedionomus torquatus. The sequence goes on from VZRU01010602.1 coordinate 160,100, forward strand.
AACAATTCCACTAATAAGAAATATGAAAGGCCTTATTCCCCACAGTACCCCTTAGAATGTAATATCCTCTATGAGTGATATGCAAAGATTTTGGTGGAATTACACAGCTGAGATTTGGAGAGTCTGCACCAAAACCTCTCACTCCTGTTTTCGCAATGTTTGAAATTCCAAGGGAGAGAAAAGGAGGTTTTTAATATCTCCTACCAATTGAAGTATCATTTTTCTTTTTCAGTTCAGTCAGGAATGTGGAAAGAAAGTCAGAACATTTTAAAATCTGTTTGTGCACTGTGTTACCAGGCTGTAGTTAAATTCCAGCACAGCGCATGTAAATGCTTGGGGCTTCGAGCATTTGTCAACCAAGCACTGGGAGGTGAGGTCTTCCATGAGGACAAGCTATTAATGAATGTGTGAGACTGTTAACTCTGAGGTGCTTTTTTGCTCATTCTAGACCCCTCCTTAGGCTTTCTGGGAGAGATGGGGCAGATATTTGGTGATATGAACAGCTAGTCTCCCCTTATTGCATTTGCTCACAAGTCATCAGCAGTTACTGTATTTTATGTGATCTGGCTTTGGTGCTGCTGTGTTTTATAGGGTAACACTTACAGTAGAAAAAGAAGAAAACTCCAAATTCATATTATAAGACCTGAGGAAATATTTCCTATTTAATAATACTCCAGACAAAGTCTGTATCTTTGTTGATGGAAACTGTGCAAACACTTTCCATTCTTCTTGATTCTTCTGAAGCAAGACATTGGAGGGACTTTTCTTTCAGTTTAAAGACTTCATTTGGAGCAACTTGCCACTGTGAACCAATATTCGGTATTCAGAATTAGGTCATGTTGAAGTTCTTCCCAATGCAGCCTGACATACTTGATTTGTAGGGAGCAGGTATGAAAAAGAAAGAAGGAAAGATTAATTAAATCTTGTGCAGGCTTTCTATGATTAATGATCAGGCCAACTTTCTACTGGTTAGAAAAAAAATATGAAATTGTCTGCTCTATCAATCAAATTGCACTGAAGAAAGACGTGTCTGAAGCTGTTGGAAAGGAAAGCGTGATTCACAAGATTGTGAAATTAAAGTATCTGCACTTTAATAAAGAGATGCATACTCATGAAAAGAATTTTCTTCCTTTGCAACTGTACATACTGGCAGCAAAAGATGACTTGATTCTTCTTCAGTTATGTTTCTAATTTGCCGTTGTTTCTGCCTGTTATTCTCCGTGTGTGTACAGGGCATGTTCAAACAGAAATCTCAGAAACCGACTCATTTGTGGTGCAGTCAATAGGCTTTGGAAGCCAATTTCTGGATACGTTATTTCTTGTGGTACCCCTCGGTGGAATGGTAGGACCACATGGAGAAGTGATTTCTTTATTTGTTCCATTGAATTGTATCTTCCAAAAAATTACAAACTCAGCATTTGCCAGACTGGCGTTCTATATATCTCAAAATATCAAGAGTGCATATTGTGGGGAATGTTAGGTTCTACTCAACTTTAAGTATAAATTTTTTCCTTTGTCCTTCCTTTGAGGAAGTGTGTGGCTTCTTTTTTAAAAGAAAAAAATAAATAAAAAAAAAAAAATAGAGAGGGATACTCATTGAAGTCAGTCAGTCTTACATAGCTTATATTGACCTTAAAAAAAAATCATAAATACACACAAGTAAAAACTCAGTCACAACCAGCAGCTGGCTATCTAAAAAGCAGAACTTCTGAAGGGTCCATGGTATCTTTGAGGCAGAGTAAAACCCAAATTCAGTTTATCAAAGGTGAGCTAAGACGTTTGGAATCAGTAGAGATTCCAAGTAGGCTTCATTCCAGCCAAGGACTGGTCAGCAGTATCTATTTTGGTGTGACGAATGCCCCAAAATGCTGAATGTGGAAGTTAAGGCCATTGGGGTATATCATTATCCATTGCACACTATGGAACAGACTATGTGAATTACCTTCCTAGACTGAGGAACCAAAAGGCCTGCAGAAACCTGGCTGCCCAAGCCATCTTCTGCTTTTAGCAAGCTCATTTATTTGCAGCATTTTGCTAACGTTGCCATTTAAACTAAGAACCAAAACCATTGTGACTTGCCCCTCCCCAAAGGGATATCGCCTTTCCTTGTGCGCTGACTCTAGAAATGCAGTAGAAGAATGCAATATCCTTGAAATTGCAGTTCTCTGCCAGGAAAATCAGATTTCACTCCTGAATCTAAGGATCTTTTATTATTAATAACAAACATGTATGTAGCAACTGTATTTGCATTGCATTTTACCAAAAGGAGCAAGACATTCTTTTTGCCCTGATTAATTTGCAGGCTAAATAAACCAATCACAACATATTAAATTTATTTTTTTTTTAATTGTATTTATCATCCATTACCATAGACAGCTGTCAGTTTTATATTCTTGGTATTTGTTTGTTTGTTTTCTTAAAAATAGACTTAAAAGACAGGATGATGCTATTATTCCTGTAGGGAACTAAAACACAAGAAGCTGATTAGCTGGAGTTCACACAAAAACATATGTCAGATGAGGGACCTAAACTGACATGTTCTGGCAACCACTCTGTTGTCCTGATGGATGTATTTCTCTTGAAATCAAGCAAAAGAAAGCAACAGGCAAAGAAACAACTTTTACTTTAGATGATTTGTCTTGTTGAAAAGCAAAGCCCATGAATTCTTTGCTCATTTTTAGAACCTCAGGAAACACCTGCCTTCAGAAGAAAATCCTGTAAACCCACAACTCTCAAATGGAATATATATGATTGTCAGGCTTCTCAGTCATACAGTGGGTAAGAGAATGTAGAGGAGTATGCAGAAAGATCATGTTATCACTAATCACAGAAAGTGGAAGAAGTATTGCTTAAGGCATATTTTAGAATATTTTAGATGCTTCTTGGTGTTTATTATTCAAGCTTAGTGAATTTTTTTTTCCATATCTTGGAAAATGATTTTTAAGTTTAATTTTCCTGAATACTGGTGATGTTCTATAGAAACACAAAAGGGTCCAAAGTTACAGAACTTACTACCTATGAAAATGGTGCTGGGAGCCACTCTTGCTAACTTTCCAGAGGCAAAGCAAAATTAAAAATTCAAATAAAAATTTTCCTTTCATTTCAAATCATTGAGTGTACATACACTTATTTGCTTAAACATCTTACACATTGACGTCAGTGACCTAGTGGAAATGCAGTAACATCTTGTCAGCAACTGGCTGCATCAGAGCACAGTTTCTGAAGTCCAACTCGGTGGTGTTGCAACACAGAACACATGTAACATTCCCAACTAATTAACCAAACAATATTTTAGACATAGTAATTTATCTGTATACAGGAAAGCCAAGCTGTTGCAAACTTACACAGGGGAAAATAAGAAAGATGAATGTCTGTCTTGGCAAAGGCCTTTTTTAGACTGGTCTTGAAAGGATCACTTTGGATGTTGGTAGAAGAAAAGCAGACTAATCTCATGTAGAGATTCTAAGCCTAATGGCATTACTTAACCTTGATTTTTTTTCTCCAGCACCCAGAAACATAGGACTGGATCATCTAGACGTAAGAGTCCTTCAAAATTTGAATGACAGAGGCATATAATTTTTTCCAGAAAATGGTCATGCTCTATCTTAACAGCAGAATCCATTTGGTTAGGAATTCTCTGCACATTTTCACCTAAACTGTATTAATAATCATTTTATATTGTTAGATTAAGTCATCTTTTGACTTATGTAGCTCTTCTCATCCTCTGTGGGGAAATTCATCCTTCATACATCTTTTAGGCATCAATTCTTTTCCTCTGATTTACTCGCCTTTTCTGCTGTTCTACCAGCGGATAGATTACACCTTCCACCAGCCACTCTTTTCTTTACAGTTGTTTGCACTTAGAAAATTAGCTCAATAATTGATGACAATGGAGTTGGCTGTGCAGTCAACTCGGGAGGTTTTTGTGCTCTCTACAAGCTGACACTTCTGGAGGCAGATCGACAAAGCTGTTTGCAAACTTCTGATTACTGCTGGCTGTCATCCAGCGCTGAGCGTGGGCAAAGCAAGCATGTGTGTGTCTGCAAAATACCAGGGAGACACCCCTTTGGGGTTTCCTAGCATTGCCCTTGTCACAGCACATTCCTCCATATCAGATGAGTGTCAGAAAACTTATGCTGAGCTCTTGATAGAACATTTTGCAATGGCAATAGAAAATAGCCCGTGTAACTAAACCCATAGGAAATAACTGACCAAAATGATACTGAAGCTGATAGACCACCTGTGACTCCACTGGGCTTTGGAAATAGGCCTGAACAGTGTTCAACAGTTGTAATGCAGGGCCAGGTCTGACCACGTAACTGTACTGCATGCGCTCTTATTGTACACCATTGTCTTTTCCCTTCAAGTCAAAACCAGAGACCAAAATGGAATCTGCTGTTTGGTTCTGTGTGGGTGCCCCCAAGTTTGTAGAAATTGCAAATCACATATATAAGGCTGCATTTTCAATGATAGGAAAATTGCCAGACTGTGGTTAACCCTGACTTTTTTCCTCCTGATGTAGATTTCTTAAAGCTGAGATACAGCCAGTCGTCCTTGTTCTCTTTTGATGGGTTATGATTTATCCTGAATTCATACAAAGCATTTGTTTTGGCTTCCAATTGTGAAGGCCTGGTAAGTTATTAATTGCCGTGGGGCACTTCAAAGATATTTCTGTTTCTGCCCACTACTGTTTTGGTTGAGTTTCAATTTATAATTGCTTTCGAGTATACAATAAACATATTTTTTTAAAAAAACATGTTATTTTAAAAGGCCAAATTAATTTAAAAGGAAGTTTCCCCAAGCTGAGCATATATCTTTTGATGGCACATAGTCATACTGCAGAAGANTAAAAAACATGTTATTTTAAAAGGCCAAGTTAATTTAAAAGGAAGTTTCTTTCCCCAAGCTGAGCATATATCTTTTGATGGCACATAGTCATACTGCAGAAGAGAGTAATGCAATACAAGATTACTGCATTAAATTTAAATCAAATCAAAGTCAGTGAAATTTCTTAATCTAATAAATACCAGATATTCTGAATTTCTTTAGACAGAGTACTTGCAAAGTCATTGACTAGTGGCTAATTAGAAGAAAAATGTTGACAAAATACACAGAATGACAAAATACACAGGAAACACATTTGGGAATTAACTAGTATTGAATGAATTTTAAAAGACAGAAGATCTCCTTGGTGAACTTGTTACATGTAGCTTATATTATCCACTGCAATTTCAAAGTGATCAAATATTTATCTCACAATACAAAGAGCCAAGGAATGATGGTTTAAATGAAACTAATGGTAGGAGTTTAATGTTTACAGTCTTGTTGCTGATAAGAAGCATTCCATTCCATGTTTAACAAATAACCATGCATATGGATTAATTCCAATTTGTAAATAGATTTGGTATATATCAGTTCCCAGCCAGGATTATGACACTGGGCTTGGTGGAGTTGCAGCTAGATGTAGGAAGAAAAGCAGAAACCACTTTGTTGTACAGGCTTTTTCTGAATAGGTATAGGAACAAACCTGTTCTTGCTGAAGAAGAGGGAAGTGTGTAAGTTACAAATGCAACATAATCAACACAGATCCAGACTTCGTTAATTTAACTGCTCAAGGAACTGTTTTATTTAGATCTACTTTTTTTAGAGAAACCACACATTAGCCAATTTGACTTCTTATATGTGAAAAAAAATTAAGTAAAATAGTAAGTAGATAAAAAGTCTTCACCGCGTATATATAAAAATTATACTAGAAGTATTGCCACACATTTTGCTCTCCACAAACAGTAACTGATAATTTGTCTTGAATTCTGTATTATAAATAGAAAGATGAAGACAAATTGTTGGAGGTATAGTTTATTCCATTTAGTAGTATCTGAATTAGTCTATAAAGCAGGAAATTGAGAGAAATTTCTTTACAGCTGTTCAGCATTCTTAAAGGGTCTTTTATTTGAAAACTGTTTCAAGTAATTGCACCATATCTAAAGCAGTACTGGTTAAAACTAACTAGTTCTTAATTTTCTTTGAGAATAAAATCGTGAGTTTCACCCCATTTCAGTGCAAAGCTATGAACTGGCTCACATATTGCTTGGATGCCAGGAAGCCCTTCTACAGGCTGACCCTGTGTTTGTGCTCTACATCAGACATGATCACTGGGAGCACTTTGTGTGGTGGAAGTCCACCGGGAGCACCGTGTGCGGCTGAAATGATCCTATAGTCATGCAAATTTAAAACATTAATGCTTGTAAATGGACATCTGGTGTGAAAAGATTATCAGGTACACCACACGGGAGCTGTTTCATTTCCAGGGCGATGAGTGTTTTGATCACAGCACCAAGAGCTGCTGACCACCCAGTGAATTCACTGGGAGTGGCAGAAAACTCAGTATATGTAATGATTATGTTCTTGCTTATATAGCCTATTTTCACAAAACAATCAATTTACCCATCTGAGGCTGCAATATGTCCTGTTTTCCCTCAGTACCTATGACCTCAAAGATATCTTGTCTTAACAGTTAACATACCAGCTTCTGTACTGATTTATGCCAAACAATGTAGCAAGTTCCAAATGTACAGGAAATACACATTTCTTCCACTATTGTATTGAGCATACAAGAAAATAGGAAAATCGGGAGGTTAGGGACCAGTTAAGCAAGAGCAATAGATGCAAGGATGGAAGCCACCCAATAAGCTCTATGCTCTAAGCAGTTTCAACATACTCTGTATCTGCTTTCACTAGTCAAAATTATTTGTAGACATTACCAAACTTAAGTGTGTAGGTACTTTTTCACTTAGAGTATAGTTTAGCTTTTAGTTAACCTTATGATGTTTCGATTTTGGATTATATACTTTAAAGTATTCTTTATTGTAGTACTGAACGTGAGCCAATTTTATCTTGGCGTTTACTGGAATGCTGTATTTTTTTTGAAAATTGAGGTTTCCTGAAATGTGGTTTATTTTGCAAATGTAAAAAGTGTAGAAAGCCACATTCTTGATCTTCTTTTTGAGAATCAGATCTTATCGAAGTCATGTTTTTCTACCATGAATTCCCACATGTATAGAAAAATACCTTATTTTGTTAAAATACTTCTAGTAAGCATGTTTTAAATAGATTTTAATAGAGCCATTTGCATTCTTGTACATTCATTTTGTATTTCTAATAGATCTTGTCAGACAGAAGAAATCTATAAATACCATGTATTGTACAAGCTGTATTTAGCTTCTGAATAGCTCTGACTCAGCAGAGTCTGTGTAAATCCAATGGTTGTTGAAAATGGCTTGGTTCTGTTTGGTTGACTGAGATGGTAGAACATGCCAAAATAAGCACAAACTCTACCGGCACTACTAAATAGTTTTCTGTTTGTATTTATCTCAGAAATAGCGAAACACAACACTCTTAGGTTTTGCATTAACAACTATTCAGGTTGACATCTGCTTCTGCAAGCAGGAAAATTTCCGTGTTGATCTTTTGGCATACAGTTGGATCTTTTGGTGTGTCTTTTTACTATCACTTTATGTGTAATGATGTTTACATATAATTCAGGAAAAGCGATTTCCCAGTTATTTAAACTGAAAGGACTCTAAACCTTTGGTGAATATAGGAAAAAAATGCAATGATGTTCTTAACTTAGTGTCTGACGTTCTCAGGAGCTCTTACTAACACACTATTCGTATTTAATTCCACAAATGTAGGCCAAATATGTCTCAAGCTGTCCTGGAAATGGAGTGGGTGAACCCTCTTTCTATCAGACTGAGTTTCCGTATTTGTAGGTTGCAAAGAAAGAAGGCCTGATGGTCATCTCTTGGTCTGTGGCCCCAGGGAAGCTAGCTGACCCACTAGTATTTGATGTGCTTGATGGTATTTCATTTTCTCCCTGCCACACAGTTGGATCGGTTCTGTTTTGTCAACCACCCTGAAATAGCACTTTGCAAAATTGTAACACCCTTGGCCAGAAAAATGAATAATGCTCTCACTTCTTGATTCCCTGCGTTCTTCAACCTTAATTTGTTGTTTTGTTAGGAAAATGTGGTAACAATTTTGTATGCATATCCTTCTCTGCCATTCAGAGAAGTTGTAGAAGTCCAAACTGCACTGTAGATGAGCAGGGACAGCACAGGGTAGAAATAGAATCCACCTAACATGGGCAGCAGTGTTGGCCTTCACCGTGTCTTGCTGAAGCTTTCTAAAAGCAAGGTGTTCAACAGGCTGATTCAGTTCCTTGAGATCTTCTGTCATTCTAAGGTAGATTGTTGCTATCCTGTTACTAGAACACTTTCATATGCTCAGCCAGACTCCAGATGGCTTCTCATTCCTTGCCAGTAAAGCTGTTCTGTACTTTTGAATCCCACATCTTTGTACTATCTCAGTGCAGTTCTTTTCAGACAAATACAGAAGAGAGAACTATTTGGAGAGTTTCTACTAAGGGCAAGCTGCAGATTTCACACCCACCACTGGAGTTCTGCTGGGAGAAGGTATTTAAACAGAGCAGTGAAAGACAATCAGTCCTAGTGATTTAGTGACTGCACAAGTTTGGTTTGAGATGTTCATCACAGAGCCAGAGCCATTTCAGATACGTACTATTGTTCTTGCTGTAAGCTGATGAGTTTCTGACAAAATTATAGGATGTGTTGCTTATAATAGCAGAGGAGTTGACTCAAAGATCTAGGAGGTCTGTTCCAGTCATTTGTTTCTGCCGAAAACCAAATTGGCTCCATTTCTGTGAATGGAATGCTGAAAGACTGTGTGAGGTTGCAGTGTTCTCTGGGGAGGCTTGGTGACATATGTAGATGTTAGTGCCACACCGAAGACATTGAGAAGTCATCTCTGATTATGTCTGTGAGTGTTCTGTGGCTTATGCTGAAATCTGTGTAAGAATAACAGTGGAAAAAAATCTGTTGGAAATAAGCACTTAGTGATTATTTATAAAATACAACTATTGCAGCTGTTGTTTTCAGTGTTTAGATAGTCCAGGTTGTGTTATTTGTGAAGTTACTTTTTTTTCTCAAGAAGTATTAAAAAATGGAATTGTGTTCTGAACATGCACAAAAACTTTGAGCCTGGTCTCAGGAAATAGGGTTGTATACTACAGTCATGTATTTTACATCTGCACCCCTCTTAAATCAGTTGCAGAAAATGGTGTTGGAAATAACAGAAATATTAAGATTATGAAGAATCCAAAGCATACTGATTTCATTGTTAATGTGTTATTTAATAAAAGAATGGGGAAAATATTTTCTGTAGATTTTGAGGATTTGTGGCAACATAGATTTTAATTATTGTCAGTTCATGCAATTGGAGAAGGTTAAAATCTACATTTGAAATCGTTTTAAAGATTCAAAGAATTCTGTTTTTTACCAATTTTATTTGGATTTCCATTAAATAGCTTCATTAATGGCTAAAGTGAATGTACATACAAAACTTTTAAAGTGCAGCTAACTGGGAGTGGTGTCAAATATTTTGGAGAATAGGATGAGAAAACCTGTGTGGGAAAATACTGCGTAGTAGTAATTAAAGAGAAGTATTCACACCTATTCCAGCTGCTGACTGCAAATGTTTATACACATCAAATATTATTCCATAAGGCTTTGCACTCTATTTCCTTTACTTTTACTCTGCAATAAGATCTATTTTTTTAATCCTGAGATTCTGCTGTTTTTTTCAGCAAAACCTGAAGGGCAGGAAAGAGGAAAATCCATAAGTGATATTATCTCAACATTCCTTATTCTGCTATTTTACTGCATAGGTTTTGTGTAGCACATACATGAGTTAAAAGTTTTTGGAAAACATGCAAGATTGCAGAAAGATTCAACATATTGTAGGAGAAATAATAATACAGTTGTTCTAAGAAGAGCTCTGATGGCTATTTAGCTACCACAGAGAAATCACGCAACTTCCTGTTTATTCACTGTTTACTTATAAAGAAATAATCTACCATTGCCAGTATACTTGCTAACATTGATCAACAGCTATTGTCATACTACAGTCCCAGTTTGACTTCCTCTGATTGATTTTTAACTCGTTTAATTCTATCAAGGTAACCGGAGTAGCTCCTAACTTAAATAGAGTCACTAACTAAAACTAAAGGTACAAATGGTGGATACTTGTGGCTCTTACAGGAATGGAGAGAGTTGAAATCCACAAATAAAACTTGCTTGACAGATAGTGTTCGTGAAATGAAAGGAAAATGCCATTTAGGTAGTTATTGCTGCTGTTGTAGGGTGTGAATTTTCTTCCACCTCCTTCTGTGAGGTATTAACTCTTTAAAATAAATAACCTTTCATTTTTGCACTAGCAGTCCCACTGCATTTGGTAGTGTTAGCAATGGGAGAAATGCTTGGTGAATTTGACTCTCATTGATTCTGACATTAATGGGACAAAATCTCAAAATGGAGACAAAGAATAAAAAATAAGGAAAAGTGTAATTTCTTATCAGAAATAAACGTATAATTAAATGTTCTGTTTAGACACAAAGACAATGAATGTGTCATATTCAATAGGAAATGAGGGGAAAATGTTATATTCAAATGAGTATTTTGCAATATATATATCACCCATACAGTGGTTCAGAAGGAGTTTATCTAATTGATCATGAAGCTAGCAGATAAATCACTAAGGAAACAATCCATGAAAATAGGCTTTATTGTTTCTCACAGAGGTTCCCATGTATTATTTTCCATTATTTCATTGGAACAGTCCTCTAAACTTGTGAGACAATAAGAACATTCCAGTTGAGCCAGATGGAAAAGTCTGATTCCTACCCGTGGTAGTCATAGAACAGATACTGCAACATCATCACGGCACACACACACTTTTGTATCTAAGACTGACATCCTCTAGGGTAGCACGCCTAAATTTCTGACCTTTCAAGTAAAAAAGGCAGGTTTTTTTTAAGTAAAGTGGTTATGGTAGCTAAAGCTGTTGGGAGGGGGCAAGCAATGCATACTGTAGTGGTCGAACCACAAGCAACCTTAAATGTGCAGTGTAAAATTTTGAAATGTGGAAATATTGCAGACTGTTAGCATCAGGAATGGGTGTTGTTCAATAATATGCCAGATCTGTTCTTCTCGGTCCTGTTCACTATTGCTAGGACCAACTTGTAAAGAGCTCTGTTCTTTTACCTAATATACCATCTGTAGTAACTTTTTGTTCCTCGGTTTCCCCCTCTGTGAGAGGTGGGACGAGTGATATCTACCTTTCTTTCAAGAAACCAGCAGTACCTGTGAGACACAGGAGCGGTTATGGATCAATTCCTTTGCAACCGTTTGACAGATGAGTCTTTGTGAACAGTTAACAGCTCAGATTGCTCTAACTTGGCACGGGTGGCAGCGGGGATGTTTCTGTTCCCTGATGAGCTTGACTCCTCCAAGCGGGACTGGCATGAATGCTCCATTGTTGCTAACTCAAGACATATTCAGTACAAACCTCTCCACAATATTAACTCAGAACGGACAAACATGACTTTCTGGAGATTCATTCCAAATGGTGGGCAGACTAATGACAATTGAATTCGTAGCACACACCTTTCAGAACTGCAGAAATTTTATTGCTGTATTCCCCCAGCATTAATTAGAGTTCATGCAAATACACAACAAAGAAATAGACACATTTTTGCATTTTAACGTGTGTATTGCAATACAAACCCCAAAATTTCTATATTTTTAAATAATATATTGCCATCCAGCTTAAGTGCTTTTTATCTCATAGAAGCTATTTCCTTTAGCTTAAAACCATGGGAATTGGTCTTTTTTCACTTACCAAAGCCACAGTACAGAGTAACCATTAGAAAGTAATTAATGCTGTCTGTCTTTTCTGATTAAATTAAACAGATGTAAGGTGTATGTCTAGGGTAGACGTTGAGCTTACTAAATGAACCTCATTTAAAACAATAGAGTTGCTGTCTTTCACCGCATTAATTTATTAATGAAGATTTTTTCCTTGTTCAATTTTATCTTAATGCTACAGCAAACACAGTTACCCTCTTGTAATGATCATTTTCTCTTAGCCATTCATAATTTTTAAATAACAAGAAAGAAGAATTACCATCCAACTGAAATTGAAACAGGAGAAGTTAGATCAGGTATCGGTGAAAAGTCATTTATAGGAAGAAGAGGGCACACAGGCACCTGTCAGCACTGCACACTTCTGGAAGTTTTATCTCTGGAGAGCACAGCCTCTGAACTGGCTTACAAAATCTCCCTGATGAGTAATTTTGGAATGTGTGGTAATGTGGTGACAATCTGCTTCGTTTTTAACTGTCTGCACAGGGCAGAAGACAAAACGCTTTAACGTGGGCTGAGTCTCTGCTGTATCTCCGGTTAACCAGCACGCACACCGCTCTAACCTCACTGCCTGTCAGAGTATCAGTCAATGACATTGTATTGCAAATAAAGCATTGTCATATGGTTTAGGTGTAATTTAACATTTTACCATAGACATCTGTTATGATAACATAGCAACTGCCATGAGCTATAGTTCATTTCAGCTTTTGAGTATGCCAAGCCTGCTTCTGCAGGTGATAAACGGTGTATTTTCCTGAAATGCTTTCCTTCAAGGTTGTAGTTTTTGCTAAGTGACATGAGTCGGCAGTTAATTGTAGGGGGTTTGACAGAGAATCATAAGGTAAAGAAGAAAAGCAAATCAATAAACTACTTTCAGTTTTCCTGACAATGACCTTACTGTTATAGTTATGCTGTGTGTCCAGTGCAGAAATATAGATCCGTGTTGTACACAAGTAGAAAAGCACATATGCAGAATGATTAGATTTTCCACAGTATCACCAGTGTCCTGGTTAGTGGCCACCACGGCCCAGACCATGACACACCAGCAACGTCCCCCACCAGCAGCAGCAATTTCCCAGCGTTAATGTTAACAGCTTGTTGGGTGTGCTGGGTGTGCCGGAGAAGGCTTTTGGGTAAAGACCTGGCTGCAGTCCAACAGTTCCTGTCTCCAGCAGCATTCTAACCACATTTCCTTGCCAACAAATTTCTTATGCCGTTACGAGAAGGGAAGGGGAGGCTGTGCTGCAGGCCATTAGGAGCAGGTGTGGCCCTGGAGTCTAACTGGCAGAATTTAGAGCATCTTACACTTTCTTCTAAACAATTCTGGGAACCCCCTGGGGACCCCACCTGTTCTAAGGGAAAACAATAGTGGCTCACAGTAGTTTTGCCCCTCTATCTTCCACTGAGCTGTGTCAAATGGAGTTTGTCTGAGGGGCTGGCTCTGCTCTTAGGCATTTGTGAGACATGATATGTTTTGGACACATGCAACTGTAGTGTTAATTTCCATGGGAATTTTTTAAAAATCAGTGGGAAAACAGGTAGAGAACTTGTTTATTTAATTTGTTTCCTGATGAATCTAGGAGGAAAGATTATGCCTAAAAACTTTAATAAATGGACATTATTTGAAAATCAAATCCTTTTATGATTCATTAATCTTTTAGAGTTAAGTCATGTTTATACAGCCAAACCCACAGAAAGTGGCCAGAGGAAGCCATCACAACAAGTTACTTAGAATTTTTCAAAGATTTTGTCTATGTTACATATTCTGTTCACTTTATTTTAGAAGTTGATAAACTCCAATTTTTTTTTGTTAAGGATGCACTTTTTTGTATCCCGTGTTAGCATGATCCACTCAGCTGGGGTAAATGGTAATCCTTGTTCTTAATCTTGAGAGACATATATTTGATATCGAAGGAACAAAATTCCATTATCTGTACCTTGGTGAGACATGAAATATAATCCAAATCCTCTTATTCAATTAACCTGACTTACTTTAAAACAATAAAGTCTTTTGTCTTCAGTCAATTGTTCTGTTGAAAAAAATAGTTACATAATATAAGGTTGATATTTATCTGAAAGCTGTTAAGTGGCTATCGTAATATTCAGGACAACAAACTGTAGATGAAGAGACTTCAGGTAAGAGGGACACTGCAGTTCATATGTTTTTAGGTGATGCTGTCATAATGCTCTTGTGGAAGTAAGGGGTGCAGCTTCTCCAGATTGCTTGTGATGACTAAATACAATGGGGAGACAAAACATTTAAATGCTCTCACTCCCTTTGCCACGACATTAATAACTTTCAGAGCAGAATTCCCATTAATACTTACTTTGTTGTCTTACAGTTTCATACTTACGTTTTCTACAGGCACAGATCAACATCTTTTCTGAGACCTCTCAGCTGTCTACATTCAATTATTTTGGGGCTCATTTTCCTAACCTGCCCTTAGATAACAAGTATCCTGATGTCAATGTGAGCTGCTTATACTTTTCTGCAACTGTATTGAAATCTCTCTCCTTGCTCTTAATTGTAAGATGCTGTGTGCACATTTGTTGGTTCTATGACTTCTAGGATCTATGTTTGGATTGGACTCTACCTTTATTTTACCAATTAATCACTTTCAGATTCTGTCAAAGACCTTCTAACATGAGGCAGTTACTGGTAACCGACAAATGCCAACCCTCCCTCGCATCTGAATTTCCAGAAACCATCGTTCTACTTGGAGCTCGGTAAGCAGCACGGGGCGCATTTCTCTTTCTTGAACTAGCTGCGAGTAAAGGCATGAAAAGATGTCTTGATTCTTCTAAAAGCAAGTTTTATTTGCATGAGGAGTGGCAAAGAGACCAAAGGGAATCACATTGGCTATTTGTGGCAGAAATAACTCTAGGAATGGAAGGAGGGTGAAAGGATCAATTCTAAATGGCAGAAGCTATTCGGTAGAGGGTGGAGAGGAGCAGGGACATGTGCAAGTGGCCTGTGGGAGAGTCAGAACACAAGCTCCAAGACTTACTAAGTCCAAATATTTATTTCACAGAGAGGAGTATTAAACTCCAATGCTTTTTTTTTTTTTTTTTTATGTCCAAGTAACATTTTTACTAAAAAGAAAAAGACATTGCTAGAATTCAAGTACTTTGTGGAAGGAGGAAAATTGTGGGATGATGGTGTCTCAGAGTCCAAAGGACACTGAGAACTACAGAGGGTAGTTTTTATTTGAGAGCAAGCCTGATTATTTACTGGAAGTCTTTTACTTCAAATTTTTCTTGGAACCCTCAATAGTTGAACATGTTCCCCTGGGAGTAATGCATCACAAGGGAGACCAAACTTCATTGTACAAACCAAATGACTTTACAGCCTTACACACACTAATTTTGCAGGATGCTTAGTTGTAGGCTATGATTTGCTGTCACGCTGGAAAATGGCTATTAAACATTGGCTTTAAGACCTTTACATTTTAAGAAATTGGTTCTTATGCATTATGTTTACATGTAGTTTGCAGGTAGGTTTGCAGATGGTGAACCCAATTCATATGTTGCTCTTCCATCACTAGTATCTGCGGTGGATCCCTGAATCGTGTAGTTAAGAAAATCGTAGCTTGGGTTAGTGCTCATTTAAATGACTCATACTCATGCAGCTAACACTAAATTAGACCCTAAGTTTGGAGGTAAAGCAATTATTGAGGTACCACCCCTGGGACTCAGCAGCTTCTGGATTATTTCAAGACGTAGGTTAGAAGGAGGCAAATGCAGTTCACCACTGACAATGTAAGATGGCTCTTGGGAACATGCACTAAATGGGAACATATCCAGATGTTGGACTCCCAGATGTGTGAGTCATTGTGGAATAATCATCCAATCAATCAATTTATGTAAAAGCAGGAACGAATAGAAAAGGCAAACAGTATATAAATGTGAGTTGGAAATTGGAATTCAGAGGACTGTAAGGCACAAGATTGGTCCTGTCAGTGTACAGGACACTGGCTGTATCGTGTCTGGAAGGCTCTATGGAAGAGTCAATGTTATTAGACAGGAAAAGGAAGGCAAAATTTAGCTTCTCACTTGTGTGTTGATGCTTAACAACAGTAAACAGAAATGAGATGTGCAACACATGAATGACTGTCTGTCCAGCTTGCTGAAAATCAGATCCTTTCTTTGTTTACAAACTGTGCCACAGAATCACCGTAGATTAATGACGTTTAGAAATCACCACTTCCACTCCATTTTTTCTTCCTAATTTGTGTTTTCTGAACCCATTGCAGTCATATTCACTATGATATAAATCCAAATATTCGCACTTTAAACGATTTATAAGCAAAAACGAATGAGAGGAAAACATGATGGTACTTTTCTTGACCTAACATTTACACAGAAAGTTTTCAGTTTTGACATGACTAGACAGATACCAAATGCCAAATGGTTTTAACTAACATCAATACGCAATTACCAGTCTTTGTAATTAATCAGGGCAGAAAATTGGAGACAAGGGTGTAAGACAGGCTTCTCTCAGTCTTAATGTCCACTCTGCAGAAGTATAAAGTTTTTCCCTACTCTTTGGACAATTTTCAAAATGGCTCCTGTACAATTCAACGATGACAATTACTATTGTTGCTGTTCATTCAAAGATCTGTCAGTCTTTGAAACCCTGTCATTATTTATGTTCAAAGGCAGGAAATACTAATGAGGTTTGATTTCACTGGTTTCCATGAAACTACTTACATGTAGTTCTCCTCACAAGATAAACTCACAACATGGGTTTATTTTGTGAAATATAAACTTAGTTGTAAAACATGAGAAACAGTTGCTGAGAGTAGCTTAATTGGTCCTAATATTGTGGTAACGATGCTCCAATAAAATCCTCAGCCCAGCCATATCATTGCAGCATTTTTCTAGATTTATGTGATTTTAGGTCTTTAACATGCCATTTCAAGCTCATGGAACAGAAAAACATACTCTGTTTAAGAAAAATTTTGGAGTCCTGATATGGTTGTATTTCAGTTTAAGTGTTTTATATTTCTTCTGGTACAAAGTATAAAACAAAAGCTACACTAAATTTTCTTACCCCTCACTGGAGTTCAGTCAGCAAAACCTAAGATGTATTGTTCACTACTTGAAAATCTAATTGCATTTTAAAAAGTGTTTGCAGTGAATTACTATATTCACAGTTGAACTGTTTTGCTGTGTAGTTTTTTGTGTGAGAGAATCGTAGAAGGTTTTTGGAGTTCAAGTTTTTAACTGTTTTTCCACTGATATTTCTTACAGTCTTTCAGAATGACTCACTTATCACTCACCAGTGTGATTTAGCATTTAGCATTTAACATTCTGATTGCTAATGTTTCTTAGTCCAATCGTCATGGTCAGAGAACAATACATTACTAAAAAGTCCAGTGTAATTAAGTTACTTGCAATGTAAATTATAGGTACTTAAGCTGAAATGAAATGTACTTAGACTGTTGTTCGTGTAGTAGTCATTACACATTTCTGAATTTCATCTTTTAAAATGTGGATTTAGTGTGGTTTTAGTTTAATAGCTGAAGGATTTTCCATGTGTCTGGTCCTATTGCACAGATTTGGCTTTAAGCTGGGATCAGAAGAAAAAATAGTCATGTATAAGAATTAATTACAGCTTTAGATGGATAAGCTAACTTTAAAAGATACAGGCAAAGCTGTACTCATCAAATAGTGATTTTTTTCAAGCTTCTTTGTTGATTGTCTTTGTTGTGGGAAAGTATGAGAGACATTTCAGGAATGACAACCTGATTGCAAAGATAAGTACCAGAAAAGATTTGATCATGTCATTGATATTGATGGGAAAATATAACTCAGGGTTTCATGGGGATTGACTTGATGGGCAAGCTAAAGTGCATGTGTAAGGATTAGGCTTGTCAGTGGGAAACACTAAGTCTGGTCATTACACTTAGCTCATTTACAGTACAAAGAGGCAAGTGAACATTTGTAAATCTTTGGACCTCACTGAATAAAACTGAATGACTTCAGTCAAACTGCCATCTTAGCTGTAAAATATCAGAGCTGTCAGAAAGGAGCAGTGATTAGTGACTGCAGGATGATATAAATCTATCTGCCTCTTGGGCACTGGGAAAGCAGTGGGGTAGTGTGCCCAGTGAGGCTACCACAGAAATGACCATATTGTATAATAGCATTCCTTTTTTCAAAGTTAATGAGGAAGTTAATGACTTAGCTTTATAAAACTGCACAGAAGAAGAAAAACTCAGCTTATTGGAATAATGTGTATGTAAAACTTCTAGTTTTCTTTACCTGAAGAAAATTGTTCTAGATGGCCGCAGCTCTGAGAGGGAAAGCAGAGACTGTATAGCCCATGCTGAAAGGTTTCTGTGCTTTTTGAACCACCTTTGAAGTTTCCCATCTATAGTTGTCATTAAGAGCTAGAGAGACTCACTCCAAAAAAGCCAGCCTGAGGAAGGCTTCCCCAGTTACACCAACCCTTCGTTCCTAAGATTTCCTTCCATCTATCCAGTCAGTGCTGCCAGTTGGTACCCAAGTTCTGAAACTCATCACTCCTAGATGATTATTTTTTTCTGGAGGGGAGTCATATGATAGCTTTATCATATGTCATAGGTCTGCAAAAAGGGAGTCTTAACTTCTCAAGGCCCCAAAGAGCTTTTTATGACCCCATGCAACTGAAAAGGATAAGAATTTGGGAAAGAATCTGAACCTTCAACCATCTCTTAATGTTCAGTGTGTTGACTTGTGTCACACCGAAGTGCAGCCTCATCTTGTTTACACCACACTCTCTCTTTCTGCTTAATCAATTGCAGAGTCATATTTCTGTGTTTCACATGCTCTGTCCTTACTGATCTTATTATAGCTCAAAAACATGTAATTATTTATGATATTAAAATGGCCACAGTGGGAAGGGTATTTTGCACTACTTGGTGTGTGTCATAAAAACTGTGGTCTCCAGTGAATCCTCCATTTGTTATCAGTAATTATTGAGTAATGACAGAACAATAGCAGTGGCTTAATGCTGAAAACACAGAAGAATTTTTAATCTTTTCCAATATACTAAAATTTTGGGATATAAACAGAGTTCCTCAGCTCCATGCATTAGGTCTTCAAAACCAACAGGAACTTCCAGAGCCCGTGGGTGTGTGGAAGTCTGAAAACAAAGCTTCAGAAAAGGAACCTCAGTTTTCGGCTTGCATCTCATTATTTAGTTGCTTTCTCATCCAGAACTCTAATTCAAGTCTAATTTGTAAGATATATATTTGAATTATTTCCCTAATAGGGACAAGAAAGTCAACACAGTGCTAGTGGTTTCTATTGCACAAGTAATTCCTTTCTAAAGCATGGTCAAAACCCAGAGTCTTGGATAAGCAGGCTGTGCAGTATAGGTGTGCCTGACTTTAATCACAGGAGAGTTCCCTTTCACTAGTCAGCTGCAGGGGGTCACAAACTAGTCCAGAGGATCTTACTGCCTCTGTGCTCCCACAAGGGCATTTCTACTCATGATTACAAAGAGTAATGTCTAAAGATCAAAGTAAGAAGGTAATTTTCAACCTTGTAGTGCCCTACAGTGGAGTCAATTACATGAATAATTCAATATATCACAGGCATGCATTGTAAAACCCAGGCAGAGGAAGTACTTTTGTGATAACAGCCCTGCGTCAACGTGTCTCTTTGCCCAAAGTGCACTGGGACTGAGAGCTTTTGCTTTGTTATTTTAAATCAGTGTTCTTTTTGAAGTTTTCAAACGGTTTTATCCTACAGATTACAGGAACAATGGTACCTGTGTTGCACTATATTACAGCAGCACTTTGAGGAGGTAAGCAAACAGCTGAGGAGTTATGTTCTAAGAAGCCATCAGGAGCAGACTGGATTTGGCAGTCAACAGCCATCCCATCTTCTCCAAGTTTTCCATGTGCTCCTTTGCCTTCCCTGGAAACCAAGCAGTTCAATGGCTTCTGATCCCATTCCTGGAGATCCTTTCAGATTTCCAAGTAACTTAGAAAAGGCAAGAGGGAATCTCTGCCCCATAATTGTGAAAACAGATAAGAATCTATCTTTAAAAACCTATCCTACCTGTGTAAGATAAATCATGAGAGCATATTAAATTCATTTCAGCTCCTCTTCGACACCCCTCTACGTTCATTTTAATCCTCCTTGCCGATGTCTATATTAGCAGTGTTGCACCAAAGCAATCTAGTGCTATGGCTCAAGGAAAAAAATGCAAAATCAGAATTGTTCCTTCCTCTGCCTTATCCTGACTTCTGAGATCTTGGCATGCTATTGACGGGCAGAAAGAATATGTTTTCAGATGTACCTTCTCTCCAAGAACAGGCAAATGACTGTGCTCTTCAGTTAAAGAAAAAGTTGGCCCAGGCAATTCCTCAATAAAAATAATAAAAAATAAGCAAGGAAACAATTTTTTCTTCATAAGGATGAATTAATTTAAACCATGTTGTAGGGTGTGTCTCGCATGCTCTAATGGGTATGTCAGACACATGACATTATTTAGTATTGCACAGCACAAGACATCATCTTTAAATCAGTGTTGGATCGCCCGTATTTTTACTTGACATGTAGCAGATGCCATTTGCTTACATAAATCTTCAGATGAGATTATAAACTACAAGAATAGGCACAGAACTGAACACAGAATATTAGAGTGTGCATTGGAAGGAAAGGTGTTCATTACCAAGAGAAAATGAGCCTAAACTGTATCAGTTCTAATGCCAACTGTAGGCAACTCCATCAAGCAGAGCTCTCAAACTACCATCCTTCTCTTTAAAGGAAGCTGAGGAAGGTGATGATATTCTCTTGAAGTGCTGATTTACCTCCCTGGTCAAAATAAGGGAGCAGAAGTAAAAGCTTTCTTTTCCTCCTTCCTACCAGCTGGATCATTATAAAGATAGCCGCAGTCTTTAAATATAATCTTGCTCATTCTCTTGGCACCTGCAAGAAAATTCCAGTTGCTCAGAATCAGGAGCCAAATCTTGCAGTTTAAGTACAGGAACAATATACAGGGTAAAGCTTTCCAACAGGAGCTACGTGAGCATGGAAGGAGTGGAGCAGCAAGAGCGTACAGCGTGCTAGAGCTCATGCTGCAGTGGACTGAAGGGAAAACCAAAGCCCTGGGCAGCAGCTGTTCCTAAGGAAGCCAAGGAGGTGGCAGTATTTTAGTGAAGGAATTAAATATTGCTGTTGGAAAATGGCCAGTGTCTGATTTGCGATTCTAACAGCATCAAGACAATAGCAGATCAGTGGAGCAGTGGAGCATAGCTGTGGCTAAAGGCATTAAGTACTGGTGTTCAGGGTGCTGAAGAAATTGGTCAAAAGTCTTTTAAGCCTAACTTTTGCAAGGCCACCCCATTGACCTCAGCTGGGTACTAGGAGTGTTGCTGGAACGAAAATTCATTGCTGCTTCTTTTGGAAACTTTCTCCTAGCGTCATCCCCGAAACAATAACGGTTTGTTCATTAATCAACTTTCATTAATAAGACTGATTTCCTGGGGGTTTTGTCTCTTTTTTTCCCTTTCTTCTTCTACCTCTTTTTGTCTTTACACACATTGCCTCAGGCATTTGCCTATTCACTAATCCTTTCAATATTCCTGAAACAAAAGTCATACATAACGTATGGTGAAGTACATACCCATTCATATTTTGTATGATGAAGTAGAGACCTTTTCTGAAACACTGAAGAACCTTTATCCTGTGCTAATAGTTATCAGACATGACAGACGCTCAGTTGTACTCTCAGTTGGAGTGTGCTCCCAGTCACTTTGCCAGACACAGATTCAATGTTGACTCTAAAGAGGGGAAAGAATGAGCACAGAGAGTCTCTAGGATGTTCTCTAAGATGGAAAAGAGTTGAAAAGCAAAGATAATGAAGAAAACAATTAAGAAAGGATAAAAAGAGGGGAAAATGTGAATAGAAAAAGCAGCAAGCAAGCAAGCTGCTGAGTAGAATTTGTTTGTACACTTTATCCCTTTAAAAGAGACTGCTAAATACTCTTCACAAAGACTATGAACACAGCACTGTATACTGGACATGTCATATAATAAACTTTTAAAAGTCCATTTCAGGTCTTCACTAAAACAAGTTTAGCAGTCTACAAACAAGAAGGCTTTTAGCATTGCAACACCCACAGCCGTTTTATAGGTCTTGTGGCTTGGATCTCATTCTTGTTGGGGGTTACTCTTTATTTCTTATCCAGAATGTTTACATCTTTGTGGTGTCGGCAATACAGACCCATCTTTATAAGACCAGCAAGAAAAAAACAGCAATAAATCTCTCTGCAATGTGTTTTCAGTATGTCTATAAATCTGAAATATTTAAATGTATAACAGTCCTTTTCTTTGAAAACTGTGGATCAAAACTCACGAAAGGGTTGATTACAATATTTTTACTCAAGATGATCTGAACAAAGACGAGGCTAATATTTTCCTTGAATGTAACCTTGAAATTAAGGGGCACTGTGAGGGAATAAAAAAGCCCCAGTATTTTATTAAAGGCATTGGTGGTGGTTTGTCACTATGGGACCCAAGCCAAAGTTGTTCTTACAGAAAGAAGTACAGTTCACTGATAAAATTATATACCTGTGTGTTATAAAAACATAGTAGAAAGTTCAGCTGTGTAGATGAAAAAACTTGATAAGGACAGATAGATCTTTCTTCTTTGTCTGTGTCCCATCTTCTTAAATGTAATGTTATTCGGAGAGGTGAATACAGATTCCTGTGAGTAATCTGAAGGTAGCCTGGGAGATTTTGTAAAACTGGACATTTGTACTGTTGTTTTTTTTTTCCACGAACTGAGATTTTAATCTCCAATTTTGATAAATGATCATATTTTCATAACAATGCAAAGCCCAAAGGATCGAAAATTCATTGTATTAAGCACCTTTAGAGTGTTCAGCACTTTCTAGAGTAAAACATATTTTCTGCCTAACAGAGATCTTACTGAAAGGAGGGGACCAGGGACA
Source organism: Pedionomus torquatus (assembly GCA_013398155.1). Taxonomy (NCBI): domain Eukaryota; kingdom Metazoa; phylum Chordata; class Aves; order Charadriiformes; family Pedionomidae; genus Pedionomus; species Pedionomus torquatus. The sequence continues at coordinate 182,829 of VZRU01010602.1, forward strand.
GAGTGATAAATAGATAACTGGGGTTTGAAAGACAGGGGAGAGAAAGACCCATAAAAAGAAAAGCCACCTATAAAGCCAGGTGGATTTGAATAAATCAACAGCTTCAGACTGCTACAATCTAGAATCGCCAGAGGAGAGGTAGAATTACCTGGGTTGTCATTCTCTTCTGATGAACAAAGTGCTGAACCTAACAGAGGTGGAAGAGAATTAATATGGAGATTGAAGGGAACAATGGAGATTTTGATAAAAGAATCCTTCAAAGGATTCAAGGTCAAAATGTGTGTTTTAATTTAGGAGTGGTAGCATCCCTTCATGCAATGTCCCCTCTCTCATCCCTGTGTCAGTACCCGAGTGCCATGAATTCCCTTCTGATGAGTGTGTGTTTTGGGAGACTCACCACACAGTAAAGCCATTCTTTCTAATATGACTCCATATAATGCTTTCATGAATGAGAAATACATTACATCATCTCTTCTCTGAGGCACATATGCCAGAGTGTGTATGTGCACCTAATTTCCAAAAGATACCATTATTCCCAGTGCAGGATTCTAATAAAATAACAGTCTGTATTCAGCTATCTCCTCTGAACGCTATCCTTTTTAACTCAGGTTCAGTCAAAATACAGAACAGTCACTTGTCCTTGGCAAGTGAGCACCTGGTAGAGATTTTTGCAGCAAAAGAGGACACACGTGTCTCGGTTTTTCACACTCAAGCCGAGGCAACCACATCAGATGTATTAGTTAGGCCTGTAGCATGTACGTAGGCTGCCTATACGAATAATGCATAGACATTTTCAGAGGTCAAGTCAGCCCACCAAAGATCTGGATGCAGGCCACCATGGCGTTCCAGTTTTCAAGAATTTTTACAACAGCAGCTTCAAAATATCACCACAGAATTCATAAGCTGCACATAGACAGATTCCACAAATAGTCACAAAAGGCCAACCCACACACCCAAATGGATGTTTCCCAGCTGCTGGAGCAAGTAGGGTCCCCTGCTGCTACCTCTGTCTGTCTTAGCAGCTGGGAAAGAGCTGCCTGCTGCTTCGAGGGCAATTGGTCCTTTTTTCCAATTTTAGAATGGAAAGAATGAAAGATTTTTAGAACATTCTGCCTATCTGAGAAGGGTCCCTGGCTGCCCATACAGCAAGAAGAGAGTTGGTCTTACTGTTTGGGTGAAGAACCATCAATGACCTTGTGCTATACTGTGCTGCTTTAATTTGATTTCATGGCAACAAGAAAAGAAAAATGGAAGGGAAAAAGGAGAGTTAATATTGAACATAAGTTCTGATGGTACCATGGAGGAGCTAGCACCTAATTTCAAGCATCCTAACTAATTGATTGGATTGGATTGAATAAACAATTTTTGTGACTAGCATGGGTCAAATCCTAGAAAAACACATTAACAGATTTGTTTATGCCAGCATAAACATTTATGTAAATTACTGTGTGTTATTACAATAGTGTTGCATTTGAACTGAAGTCGTTAGAAATCCCCTTCAGAAATTAACCCAGTTATTAGCAATTATGGCAACCACATTCACATTAGTCATCTTAGAAATACAAATATTTCTAATTAGCAAAATGGCAATAAAAGTAAACAAATTTGTGTATTAGGTTAGTGGCTGGAAGGGTGTTTGTCTCTCAGCTCGGAGCAAACTTTGTGTTGCTACATTAGTTTTCAGAATGATTGCATATAGAAGTTTGCCAGGAGATTTGCTTGATGCACAGTTGTACAAGTGCTTCTGTACTCTAGAAAACAAGAAATGACAGGAATATGTTGTAAAAATGTATCCTCTCTGTTGGGAGGTTTTTTATTACACATACATTTAGTCCAAACAATTTTAAACTTACATTTCCACCAAGGCTCATCTTTGCTTTAACAAGTGTTTTTTATTAACTGGAATGATGGGGTTTTCATTTTGAACTGAAATCTCCTTTTTGTGTTTTCAAAAGGACATATATCTGAAGGCTTATTTTTAAAGCCGAAATGCAATATGTTGAAAAAGCAGTTGTGAACTCTTTTTCTGTAATTGAAAAAATACATGAGTTAGGCTTTAAAGTGTGAAGAATGATACAGCTACTATCTGTGCTGACTCAGGCCAACTTGCTTCCATGCTGGTATGACCTTCAAAAGGAGTTAGGAAAATCACTTGAGGAGAAGAGAATTTCTGTCTAAAAATGTAAATCAAAACTTTTCATTGCTGTATGCAAAATATCAGGTCTAATACATGTTATCATTTTGATCTTAACATAGCTTTTTTCTAATAGTAGCAACATAGTTGACTACATCAGGATCCTAAAAACATACTTTGGTTTTATAGTTGGACATTACACAGAAATAAATTCTTCTTTCTTAAAAAATGTAATGAGAAGCGAGTGCCATTGCAACTTCGTTACTGTAACACAGTGCATATTTTATTGTATTTGGCTCTATGTTAGTAATACCCAGATCCAAATGTAGGTTTTTTCCTCTATGTCTTAATAGTGCTTAGGGACCAGAATGGCCATAGTCATCTGAATGGTCATAAGAAAAAAAAAAAAAAAAAACATTACTAAAAATGTCAGAAAAGACCTCTGGTCAGTTTTTAAAGACATATAATCCACACTGATTATGTTCAAAGGATTCATATGAGTCTATGTTCCAGAATTGTCCCTGCAGGCCCCCAGGGCAGCCAAGAATAATTTCTAGACAGATCTGCCAATCTGAAATGGTTCTAAGTGAACTTCCTGCCTGTGCTCAACTTAGCTTGCTTTAACTTGGTCAAAGTCTACCATGTCACTAATGTGCAATTTACAGAAGAAATGCATGAAAATTATACAAATGTATAGTTTTGAGTGTTCTTGTTGAACTTCACCAGTTCCAAAAAAGGAAAACCAAAAAAGTTCACATTATGTGTGTAGTCCAGAAACAACACAAACTTAGACGCTCTTGTGACCAGGACCCCAACCAATTCCTCCAAGTAAGCAATAAGGAAGGATATCATCATCATCATCATCATCATCATCATCATGCTGTAGCCAAGACCAGACCATCTGTTTCCTCAGATTCATACTCCATAATGGAGTCATCAAAATCAATGTACATTATCATTCATCTGAACAGCTGAGCGAATGACCTAATGCATCCCAGCCAAACCCCTTTCCTGATGTTGGACCAATTTGGTTCTTACTAACTTTTATTATATTGGCTGCTGTTTTCTGCTTATAATAGGGAGTTGACAAAGTTAGTTCACTAAATAAATAGTAGGAATGTCTAGTTCGAAGAGACCAACAAGCTGCACTAAATTTGTATAAAGCAGTTTTTTACTCAGTAGCTAAAGAGCAGTGTCACTTGCTGCGTAAAGTTTGTACTTTTTCATTGGTTGCTCTGCAAGGGAATGGTGTTATTGTGTTTTGGAACTGGAGTTCTGCAAATAGTATAAACTTCATGTTGTGAAAATGTACAAAAATAATCTCCTAATAATCTGTAGTCTCCCACATTGCCTGATACTGCGGTATGGTGACCAGCACAGACAGCATCTTCAGTATGTGCTAAATCACTGCCTTGTTCATATATTCACTGAATCAGGGAATTCTTATGGTTGGAAAGGACCTCTGAGATCACCAAGTCCAACCATACACAAAACCACAACGTACTCCCTACAATCTCAGCCACTAGAGCATGCCCTGAAGTGCCACATCTATTTGTTTCTTAAATATCTCCAGGGATGGTGACTCAGCCACCACCCTGGGCAGGCTCTTCCAGTGCCTGACCACTCTTTCAGTAATTCTTCCTAATATCCAGTCTAAATCTCTTCAGATTTCAGCCCATTTCCTTTGGTCCTGTCATTATTCGCTTGGTAGAAGAGGCCAACACCCACCTCTCTACAACCTCCTTCTCGGTAGTTGTAGAGGGCAGTGAGGTCTCCCTTCAGCCTCCTCTTCTCCAAACTAAACTTGCCCAGTTCCCTCAGCCTCTCCTCATATGACTTATTCTCCAGACCCCTCATCAACTTGGTAGCTCTCCTCTGGACCCACTCCAGCACTTCAGTGTCCTTGTAGTGAGGGGCCCAGAACTGAACACAACACTCGAGGTGAGGCCTCAGCAGTACCCAGTACAGACACACTGTCACTTCCCTGCTCCTGCTGGCCACACTATTCCTGATACAGGCCAGGATGCTGTGGGCCTTCTTGCCCGCCTGGGCACACTGCTGGCTCACGTTAAGCCGGCTGCCCACAAGCACCCCCAGGTCCTTTTCTGCTGGGCAGCTCTCCAGCCACTCTTCCCAAAGCCTGTAGCGCTGTGTGGGGTTGTTGTGACCAAAATGCAGGACCCGGCGTTTGGCCTTATTGAATCTTGTACAATTGACCTTGGCCCATCGATCTAACAGTGTTGTTGCCCCATGGGGTTCAAAGGCTAGAAGGATGCCAAGACCTGCCGTGGTTATGCCTTGCTACCTCCTAGTAAACCCTGTGATTTAAGCTGGCAAGTATTTCCATACACTTGATTTAAAAAAAAATTAAGTTCTTCAACTTTTCTGCCTTCTGCCCGACCATTCTTGCTTGTAATTCGGGCTGGTGAATGTTCAGACAACCTGCTCAGACCATACAAGCATATTTTCTCTCCTCAACTCAAGTGGAACAGTTGGAAACCACCTGAAGTTAGTAGCACAGAACTCATCATGCAAACTTTTGGCTTGCAGAGGAGTCTCATGGCTGCTTGCAGAAACAGCATCTCCAAGATCTGTGTAATTTCAGATCAAACGTAGTTTTATTAGTAAGGATGTTCTTGGTTGTCAGACAAAAAAAGGTGATTCACTTGGATGGTGGGGAGAACTACAGCTCTTCTGTAATGAATTCATTATTAACACAGTGAGAGACAGAACCAAGCAGTTTCAAATTCACAAATCATCTGTCTTTTTACTAATATCTGTGGTTTTTGGCACCCTGTGAGCAGGCCCCGTTCCCCTGTAGAGACTCTTTCATAATGCTCAATAATGCATCTGTTATTATGAGAAGGATGTTGAGAGTTTTGAACACAGCAGCTCAGCTGAAGCAGCTGTTGCTTCAGAAACTGCAAAAGCAGAAAAAAAGGACATTTAAAATTTTTACATGTATGCTCCCATGTGGTCTATTTCTCAGCTCAAAAAGGGGCCTTTGCATTGCAGCTGCCACCTGTCTGCAAGGGGGAAAGCTTTATAAAGGGTTGTCCTAGAGCTGCATTTGGCTGTCCGTTTCAGGCCACAGCCAAAGCCAACTGTTAAAAACCATTGTAAAGAGTGAATTCAGCTATTTCTCCCTGCTTAGATTTCTCATGACCCCGATCTTCTACATGGGCTGGCATGAGTGAGTGAGTGGTGAATTTTGGCCAATTAAAAGCCTAGCAATCTCCAGAAACAAATATAATTACCTGGCTGATGATAGGTGTTTGAGTCAAAGTGCCACAGGAAACAGCAATTATGATTTCACAAAAAAAATGAAGTGTCGGTAACTGCAGCAGAGGCCTGAATATCAACCACGTAATGATCCTCGAAACGGGGTCTCCTGTAGGCATCCATCAGGTGTCTCACACAGTGAGAGGGTCTGCCTGATTCATTGTGAGAACATGACAGCAACAGTGAGGCTAGTTAACAGCTCTCTTGAAAGGATGCCAGGAGAGGATCCTATGGATAAGCCGTGTGTTTCTTTCAAAGACTGTACTTCATTGTATACAACCCAACTGCCATATTCTATGGCCTATAGCGCTGCTTTTTCTGAATGGTGGATATTTAGTTTGGATTCTGCCTCCCCCTTCAACCCACTTTCTCATATTTAGTAACACCGCACTCCTTAGTGAATACAGCTAACTCAGCTGTGACTTTTAAGGAGCGGTGAAAATCAGTTCTATAGGAAGTTTTGTTTTTAAAGCTGTTTCAAATAAGATTTTATATCTAACGTCTTTAAGTATGGAGTGGAAAAACTGAACAATAATTCATGCAGTAGTTCCCTTTCTCTATGTTTTGAAAGTGTAAATCAAGGGTAAGATTTATACAAATAAAAACCAGCAAGTGCCTGTTAACACAGAGAGTGTTGGAATTCTGGATTTGCCACACTGATGTGCAGAGACCAATGGGAGTCATATATATTTTAATGCATTTTGAGCCATTGCTAGAATTCAAGAGCAAGTATCCTGTCCCTATTGCATATTATTTTGTTTATCTTCCTTGACTTCTGCAATTAACACACATGNCCTCATCAACTTGGTAGCTCTCCTCTGGACCCACTCCAGCACTTCAGTGTCCTTGTAGTGAGGGGCCCAGAACTGAACACAACACTCGAGGTGAGGCCTCAGCAGTACCCAGTACAGACACACTGTCACTTCCCTGCTCCTGCTGGCCACACTATTCCTGATACAGGCCAGGATGCTGTGGGCCTTCTTGCCCGCCTGGGCACACTGCTGGCTCACGTTAAGCCGGCTGCCCACAAGCACCCCCAGGTCCTTTTCTGCTGGGCAGCTCTCCAGCCACTCTTCCCAAAGCCTGTAGCGCTGTGTGGGGTTGTTGTGACCAAAATGCAGGACCCGGCGTTTGGCCTTATTGAATCTTGTACAATTGACCTTGGCCCATCGATCTAACAGTGTTGTTGCCCCATGGGGTTCAAAGGCTAGAAGGATGCCAAGACCTGCCGTGGTTATGCCTTGCTACCTCCTAGTAAACCCTGTGATTTAAGCTGGCAAGTATTTCCATACACTTGATTTAAAAAAAAATTAAGTTCTTCAACTTTTCTGCCTTCTGCCCGACCATTCTTGCTTGTAATTCGGGCTGGTGAATGTTCAGACAACCTGCTCAGACCATACAAGCATATTTTCTCTCCTCAACTCAAGTGGAACAGTTGGAAACCACCTGAAGTTAGTAGCACAGAACTCATCATGCAAACTTTTGGCTTGCAGAGGAGTCTCATGGCTGCTTGCAGAAACAGCATCTCCAAGATCTGTGTAATTTCAGATCAAACGTAGTTTTATTAGTAAGGATGTTCTTGGTTGTCAGACAAAAAAAGGTGATTCACTTGGATGGTGGGGAGAACTACAGCTCTTCTGTAATGAATTCATTATTAACACAGTGAGAGACAGAACCAAGCAGTTTCAAATTCACAAATCATCTGTCTTTTTACTAATATCTGTGGTTTTTGGCACCCTGTGAGCAGGCCCCGTTCCCCTGTAGAGACTCTTTCATAATGCTCAATAATGCATCTGTTATTATGAGAAGGATGTTGAGAGTTTTGAACACAGCAGCTCAGCTGAAGCAGCTGTTGCTTCAGAAACTGCAAAAGCAGAAAAAAAGGACATTTAAAATTTTTACATGTATGCTCCCATGTGGTCTATTTCTCAGCTCAAAAAGGGGCCTTTGCATTGCAGCTGCCACCTGTCTGCAAGGGGGAAAGCTTTATAAAGGGTTGTCCTAGAGCTGCATTTGGCTGTCCGTTTCAGGCCACAGCCAAAGCCAACTGTTAAAAACCATTGTAAAGAGTGAATTCAGCTATTTCTCCCTGCTTAGATTTCTCATGACCCCGATCTTCTACATGGGCTGGCATGAGTGAGTGAGTGGTGAATTTTGGCCAATTAAAAGCCTAGCAATCTCCAGAAACAAATATAATTACCTGGCTGATGATAGGTGTTTGAGTCAAAGTGCCACAGGAAACAGCAATTATGATTTCACAAAAAAAATGAAGTGTTGGTAACTGCAGCAGAGGCCTGAATATCAACCACGTAATGATCCTCGAAACGGGGTCTCCTGTAGGCATCCATCAGGTGTCTCACACAGTGAGAGGGTCTGCCTGATTCATTGTGAGAACATGACAGCAACAGTGAGGCTAGTTAACAGCTCTCTTGAAAGGATGCCAGGAGAGGATCCTATGGATAAGCCGTGTGTTTCTTTCAAAGACTGTACTTCATTGTATACAACCCAACTGCCATATTCTATGGCCTATAGCGCTGCTTTTTCTGAATGGTGGATATTTAGTTTGGATTCTGCCTCCCCCTTCAACCCACTTTCTCATATTTAGTAACACCGCACTCCTTAGTGAATACAGCTAACTCAGCTGTGACTTTTAAGGAGCGGTGAAAATCAGTTCTATAGGAAGTTTTGTTTTTAAAGCTGTTTCAAATAAGATTTTATATCTAACGTCTTTAAGTATGGAGTGGAAAAACTGAACAATAATTCATGCAGTAGTTCCCTTTCTCTATGTTTTGAAAGTGTAAATCAAGGGTAAGATTTATACAAATAAAAACCAGCAAGTGCCTGTTAACACAGAGAGTGTTGGAATTCTGGATTTGCCACACTGATGTGCAGAGACCAATGGGAGTCATATATATTTTAATGCATTTTGAGCCATTGCTAGAATTCAAGAGCAAGTATCCTGTCCCTATTGCATATTATTTTGTTTATCTTCCTTGACTTCTGCAATTAACACACATGGCCATGCTTGAAATTATGGCTTTTACAGACCCACGTGGCTTTATATTGACACAAAGTGCAGCCCTAAAGAAAAGTAAGGGAAAGGAAAATTTATAGTTCAGCCCAATAGTATATGCCAAAATCTAAGAATGGTTTAAGACAGCTTCTTAAATAGTCATACTTCAAACAACATGCTCAAGTTCTGAGGCCAAAAATGTTAGGTTTTTCTGTACTTCCCCAAATTCCGTGGAAATAAATTAGATTTTTTTTTAAAAATCAGACTATTATTGGAGGAAATGCTGGACAATTTTCATCCTGTCTCAGAACTGACAGTTCTCCCATTATTGGGATTTTTAAAAATAATTCCATCTCCTAGGACAGAATTTACTATAGACTCCAAGTTCTTATTATATTTTTTGAAGGTAACTTCCTTGTCCTTTGAACTGTGGAAATTAAAAAAGGAAATGCGAACGCATAAGGCTAAAATATTTGAAAGCAAATTTCATAATGCTGTTCTAAAAGTATGATGCTTATAGTTAACTCCTTCATTTTAGGGATCTAACTCCGAATCATGTTGATATCTGATACCAGGTGTATCACTTGGTTATGCGTATGCTTAGGTGTGTCATGACCACATGGACATTGCAGAACAATGCTGGAGAGAATTCATTTTAATACTGCAGAGAAGAATAATCCAAGGTTTGGTGCCAGTTCTTGAGCACCGGAGGTAGGATTCCCTCTGTGTGTTCTGTCACTGGCACAGATTCAAGTCTTGTCTTACCCTGCCCAGCCCCTCGCTGCTGCTGCAGACTGACCTGCTCAGCCCTGGATGCAGGAGAAGGCAGCTGGGTGCTGGGGCAGCACATGGTGTCTGGAGACCTAACCCCCAGCCTTTGCTTAACAAAATGCTGTGGGGCAGGTGGAAGTATGCACTTGTCTATGATGAGCTTGTGAAACAGATGGAATTGCTACACTATTTTCTTTTTACTGACATAACTATACATTAACTGTATCATTTTGTCAGGAAGTAGCCTGTACTTGTGACACTATGAAGACATGAAGGAGTAGTAAAGCATGAAGTACTAGTCTGTGCATAGAGAATTAGATTATTCTGCAAAAATGAGGTGCTGACTGTTGACAATGTTTGTACATGAATTTCTGAACTTACACAGTCATTGACATGGAGAAGATACTGGGGATAAGTAAGATCCCATAATTGCTAAGGAATTATTGCAATTTTCAGCTATTTATTCGTCCTTATTAGTATCAACTCATTCATTTTAATCCAATGTTTCCTTTCCTTTCTAATCACTTCTAATGTTAATACCATGTATTTATGTATTTGAAACATGAATTCTAAGGTCTGGCATAGCTCTGAATCTCTGCTTACTCTGCTTTGTGTTATATTTATTTTCACATCTGTGTATGTATACAAATATATACTCATACAACATATATTTAAATATTTATGAATACATAAATGTGTAAGTTCTGTGTATATATATATGTATAAATATGTATGTATGTATGTATGTATTTAACAGCTGTGTGGTTAAGTCAAAAGTAGCTATATACATACCTGTCTAGTTTTTGCCTTTCGTGTACACATCTTTCCTTAAAAAGGGAATATATTGAGACATGTTTAGATATGCACAAACACTAAGAACTGTGCAAAATGAGGCAGCATCATTTTACAAATAAACTGTAGAAAAGTCAGACTGCTGCCCTAAATATTTTTGTACAACATGAATACATCTGTGCAAAAAATTAATTTTCCATTGCTGTAGAGATTTATGCATAGGTTTAAGTCAATAAACTCTGGATAATTTCATTAGGATCAGTGGGTTGCTACAAGGATTTAGTTAAATATGAACATAAATCTATCTAGAATTAGGAATATACATTAATTAAATTGTAAAGAACAGACATGTATTCGGATGGATGCACTCAGACTGAAAACATTTGTTCACACTGTAGCAAACTTTGATCCTTTTTCTATGTGGCATTTAAATCCATTGGAAAATGGCCTTCTAGTTGAAACCCTGACGTAATTCTCATGTATTGTATAATTGCTCATTTTAGTTAAAACTGAGGGCTAGAAGGGTTGTCTTGTTTTGCTTTTTGCCCTAAGGATTGTTTAGGACTTAATCAGACTTACTGGTTTATTTCCATATCAAAGTTAAGCAGTGAATATTTTATTAAGAGAGGTTGGCATCAAAAACTTCCATTTGGATACCAGCCCTCAATCCAAAGTCTTATTGCAGAATAAGAGCAGCTCCTGTACTGCAATCATAATTCTCATTGTTCTCAGACAGGAACCCACCAGTGCCCCACTTATGAATGTTCTTACATATTTCCTCCAAGGAATAATTGCAAAACAATCAGAGCAGATCTAGATGGGGCTCAGAGTTGAAAACTTATAAATCACTCTTGTCAACATTTTCCACCAGTGGTTGATTTATGGTACAACCTAGTGCTATAATGACACAGGGATCCTAATTTGTAATCATCCATACAGTAGAAGTGAGACTCAACAGTATGGGAAAAGCAAGAAAGCACTTTCTGATGAGTTGATTAAATGTGCTGAAGGAAAATATACCATAGACAATCCGTCAAATATTTCAGAATGGTGTTTTACAAGCCAACATGTGGAAGAACTGTTTGTGTTCCAGTAAAAACAGAAGATGAGCTAAACATTTTATAGCCTTACTACAGCACTGCATATACTATACACTGGAGCACAGCAGTGGTTTGGGGAAGCTATCTGAACTAGTCTTCCTCATTAGTTCCTTTTTAGAAGTGTTTTTCTCTCTGAAAACAAACATATAAGGTGAAGCGTCATCCCCTGAAGAGAAGCAAAACCTTGGAGTCGCCTCACTTAGAGACTACAATGGCCCGTTAAGTAATTTATTTCTTGCTCCTGAATAGAAGCTGATTTCATTCTCTGTGAGTGGAGATTGATTCAATATAATTATCCTCTCTAGAGCTTTAAACATTGTAAGTGATGTGGCTTTTATCACTTCCTTTGGACAATATTTTCATTGTCTAACAGATCTCACTCTGAATTTTCTTCTGATATCCTGCCTAAATTGCTTAACCACATATCATTATCTCTTATTCTACTTAGTTAAAATTCCTTATAACAAGCCCTGTCAATTACTGTTGCCGGGAGCTGCTGCTTCAAGTGTTTTAGTAGAGATCATATAGCTAAAATCTTTCATCAAAGAAGGCATTCCCGTAGGTATTAAAGCATTTGGCATTAAAAATATATATATATTTCACAGATCATCTCAGTTTCTAAGCCTATGGAATATTCCTTAACTTAGTTATAAGGACACTATCACTTATAATTATTGCAAAAATGAAGATTGATCTAATGATAAGGTAGATATGCTCCTCTGGTAGCGATGGGGACTGGGATGGCCAGTGGGAAAACCTCCTGCTGGGTATTGAAGCGTTTGTCACCAAGTGCCATGATTTATCTACAAGCACTGTTCCTCTCCTGCAGCTTTGGGCAGAAACAGGTCTCTTTCTGTTCTGGCAGTCATCGAGATTCATGATTGCTCTGTCTGATGGCCATGGGGTCTTAGAAAAGCAATCCTGCTCTCCTGATGAAAAGGGTAAATGAGGCAGGAAGCCTGACTGATGGAGAAGGGAGGGAGCTGGAAAGCTGCAGGGTCAGATTCAGGCACTTCCCAAGCGAAAGGCAGATGGGTCCGGATTGTATTGGCCAGGTTAAGACTGAGGAATATCAGATACGGGTGCAAAGAAGAAAAGGCTGATGACAGCTCGTTGAAAATCATTACATTAGTTTTTACACTGCAGTAATCATGTTCAGGTTTGCTGATTAACTTACAGCTGCTTGAATAAAACCCCTGATGTGCATATCCAGCCTCATTACCAATATGCCATTGAGAGATCTCGTTTTACATGGGCTCTCATTAGACAGACCACAGTCTTGTTCAAGTTCCCTTGAACTTAAACAACCGTATCATTCGCATTTTTGTCAAGTTAGTTTACAGTAAATGTCAGGATTTCATTCTCTTGTATCTTTACCTAGTGCATCTTACCGTGCGATAAGGGAGTTGGCCCCTATTTTGCTTCTGTTCTCAGCAGAGAAGACGCTGTGTAAACCCAACCAGGTGTCAGTCAGAAAGCTGTGTAAGACACTGTAAGCAGCTGTTGCTCACTTGCATCAGACCTTCATGTTTACTTCCCTGTAATTCCTATTTGAAGGCTGTGTTTTGCTGGAATCTTAAACCGGAGAGCAATATGCTGGCATATATAGTGCAGTGAATGTAGTAAATGTTGGGTAATGTACCAGGACTTTTTTGATGCTCTACATTTGGGAGACTAATTAATGTAGCATGCAGGCAGACCCTCAAGTTAGGTCTGCTCCCAGCTAAACTAATCTTTCTTATCTCTGCTTCAGAAGTTGTGGGTTGATTGCATTGAGGTGCATTTAGAAGCTTGTCACATAATCATATGGGATGGTAAAAGAATTCCTGACATACTTTCATTCTCATGGGATAGCAACATCTGCAGTATAAAATGTTTTTAAGTGGGTTTCTGTCATGCTTTCCTCAAACTCCTGTTTTAAGGCGTCCCACAAACAAAAAAGAATAAAAAATGTCCAAAGTAGAAGGTGATTTTTATTTCTGTTCTCTCTTGAACTGGTAGGATGTTTGCAAAGGAGAGATGTAAATTACCTGAGATAAACACCAAGTTTCAGACCAAGTCCTACCAGGTGCTGTCCTGCTATTGCAGGGATGAGAAATGAACATAGCAGAACCATCAGTATGGTTTGTGAAAAGAATCTAATTTGAGACATTCTCTATAGATACAGAATGTGCCAAACTAATTCACTCAGCTACACATTTATTAGCAGAGTTACATTTATTCCCTTCTTTTATTCTGCTCTGATGACTCCTGTAATGCCTTTCTATTAAATACTTCCTCATTAATACTTTACTGTTAACTTAAATCTGTTGCACATCCTGTGCAAGAGATTATCTTGAGGGCATGTGGCTAAAATAGTTAAATTACTTACTATAAGAAATGACTGATTTTCCAAGGACTGAACAGTTACGTAGTGTCATAGGACAGGAGACATATGGCTGATGAGATTATTGTAAGGAAATACATTTTTAGTGCAATTTTTAAGGAGCCTGACAGTGGAGCAGCCCGTTTATTTCTGGGCAGTTTCACCAGCTCACTTGCTAATTAGAATGAGTTCAGGTCCCCCCTTTTTTGATCCATTAAGCATAATAGAGATAAGAAGGTAAATAGCCCTAAATAACACAAAATAATAAAAATAATATTTCTATAATCTTGGTATTATAATCTTGCTAGCTGCTGAGAAAAAAAGGGAGTACACAAATAGTTTAAGCCTTAGATTCCCATTGATAAAATGAGCTCCCTCTGCTTACAGTATGTACCACTGCTGCAAGTCATATGATTGTGTCACACGTCCCTTGAAACTCAAGTTCCTTTAGTTTTAAAGCCTCACATCTATTTCTGAGTCTTACAGTGATTGAACTAAATCACAGAATTAGTGTTTGCCTTGAAAATAGTTTTTGTTACAGTGTGAATGAAGAATCTCCAGTGTTAAAAGAATAACAGGGAGTGTAACAGATTGTATTTCTAGCTTTCATAGCAGGCAAAATGGTGAAGTTCAAATGCCAGAAGACAGAGAGATCTCCATGTATCATCTTTAAAATAAGAATCTGATAATCTTAGGTTTGGCTCGTGATGGCTTTAACAGCTGGGGTTGGCAGAGGCATCAGCGTGGGGACTGCATACCTTAGAGTACCAGCACTTTGTTACATCCTTTCACCGGGGTGGTGTTAGTGTAACAGTGTTATTTTAACCATAGCAGCTACACATGGAACCTTGGCTGGTGCCAGAATACTGTGAAGTGTAAGAATGGGTCAAAGTACTTCTCTTCCATTATATATATTCCCAGGGTGGAGGCGAGGAAGAGAGCATAAACAAACGAAGGCTTGTGCTCAGCAATATAGAGTTAGCGTTGTCTCCGATGAGACAATGAGAGGCAGAGAAGGAGCCCGAGCACATGCTGTGCTGCTGTCCCAACCAGCAGTCAAGTCAGCTGGGGCAGGGAATACACAAAGCCTCTTTCTTAAGTTGCTTAAGGTCTTTTTCGTTGTAATACACCCCTGTAAGCTGTCCTGGACCTCGTGCTGCTGTCCAACAGAATAGACTAACTCTATATTAGCTATTCAAACCAGCCAGAGCAAGCAGCTTAGAATAAAATAAAAAAAAATAGACTTCTAAAAGAAACATCAAAATGATACAGTCCCCATGCAAAATACGCTGACTTTGTGGGCCAAGTGTAAGATTCTGTAACAATAAGTAGAGCAAATAACAGATTGTAAATAACTGACTGAAAGGACAAAGCTGACTACAAATAAAATCACAACAATAAAAGAGAGACTCCTATAACTCTTCCTCCCAGCTTTTTTTCCACTTACTCTGCCACATGGAAGGAGAATTGATGTATGCACACCCTCCACTTTGCTCCAGCACTGCACTTCCATACACAAAGCAGCTGAAATGCAGATTGTATATATTTTCCTTCTGCTGGCAGCTCCTCACATCCCATCAAAGGCTAATAAGGCATTTTGGATGCATCGCCTCGTTTGTTATCTTCTTAATGGCATTATCATTCCAGTCAGAAAGGCTCTGAATTCAGCCACCTCTGAGATCACCCATCACTTATAGCCATGCCAGTAGGGGAGCACATCCCAGAAATACCGTCTCTCCACGAGTTCTTCCTCCTGTTTCTGTCACCACAGACACACACACCTTTAGAGACTGTGTGTACCATATTTTTATTAAAAGATTTAAGTGAAAATTGACAGGGCAATTTTCTTACTTTTCTTTCCCAGTCCTTGCTGTAAGTGTGGCCTTACAACACTGGGAAGGGAGGTGCTCACCCAGTTATTTTACATGCTGCACACACAGTCTGTGTTAAGTAGGCTTCAGTTGACAGCATGAAAACACTTGGATTTACAGATCAGTAGTGCTCAACTGCAGTATATGGGCCTTTTCCTCTGATAGCTTCTGCAGAGCAGTGCCCTGGAAGAGCACAATATGACCGCTCACAGACTGAAGCTGCCCACTGGAGGTTTGCCATGCCAAGATTCAGGCTGTTCTTTTTCAGCGCTGGCATCCTGCCAAACTGCACAGCAGGCTTTAAAATAGTGTAGAAATTGGTACCAGTCTTCCTAAGATGCCATCCCCATGAGATTATTTATTAAAAGATTTATATCTTGTTAATGATCTCAGAACCACCCACGGGTTGTTTTGCTTTAGAATCTGTACTTGTAAATTGATGATTAGGAAGTAACACAAGGGATTTGTTCCTGTGAAGTGCTATTTTCTCTTTAATTAATACAGGAATTTCAGCAGAAGACACTCTTATCTCTGTCTCCTTAAGGGGAGAGTGAATTTGCATTCCAACATGAGTAAACTCTAAAAGTGTTTGGTCCGTATGTATTATTTTTGCAAGCGTAGGTAGTCCAGGTAGTTTATTACTGGTATTCTTTGCTCCTTGTCCTCAAAGGTAGCAGTGAGCTTCACAGATTTGGATAAAATAGAGCTCAAGGGCAAAAAAAAAAAGCAAAAAGAAAAAGGTTTGTGAGGGTGAGACTCTGCACCAGACCAGCTTGGTGTCCTGCTGCTTTTACATGGTATATTCACTGTGGGGAACGGAATGGTTAATTACGTCTTGAGGCTGATTAGAGAAGAATAGGAGGAGATCGCTGCTCTGTGGATCTTGCTGTAAGATAACAACACGACCATTAGGCACCCTTCACAGCCTAACCCAGCAAGGAAGAGTATAGCAAGTCAGCAAATTCAGGTCGAAGTGAGCGATACAAGCAGTGTTCTAGATCAATGCAGATTTATAAAAGGTCAGTCTCTGGTGAACTGAAGGGAACTTGTGAGTTTTGCTTGGTAGGCGGTTAGGAGAAATTAGTCTCCCTGGGTGCTGCAGTGAATTTATTACCAAGGCTGTAGCTGTAGCCGTAGCCCAACACAGGTGTGTGACATAGTGTGCTCTATAGCTGTGTTTTTCCAGACTATTTGGATTCAGAACCTGGCAGAATCACACAAGAATTCCCTGAGAAGACCTTGGCAAGGCAGTAAATGTATGCCAGTTCTCCTCCCAGACACAAATCTAATGAGAGCTGTGCCTATCTTCAGGTGCTTAGTTTACACAGACTAAAATAAGCTTTTAACCCAGAGAAGAAGTTGCTAAATAACTGACAGCTCAAAGAGATCTCTGAGGAGACGTGTTGTGCCTACCGTAAAAGGGGCAGAGGATTCAAGTATCAAGACAAATGAGTGCTTGTGTAGTGCAATGTATGTCTGGTGAACTGTTTGGCAAATACTTCTATGGAGTTAGTAAAAGTGAGTGATTTAAACCAAAGTTTTGGAAGTGGTAATGCTATGATCCTCATTTTCTGGGGATCCAACTCGAGACATCTAAGCTAATGTTTCTGCTTTGCAGATGTGGCAAGATCTCTATTGCACTGACATCTGTTCTGAGTGGAAATGTGCTATACATTGTAATTGCGTTAAAAAATCAAGCCCTGTGTTCTTAAACCAGGCAACCACACCAAGATACTACATTTGGCAATTATGGAGGACTTGAGCGTCTGATGAAGTGCAGCAGGGACTGCAGGAGGTTCTGCAGTGAAGGAGGGGAACAAAATAAAATATTCAATAGCAGTAATGAGCATTGCCTGTTCCTGTACAATGCATATGGCTGTGTAATGAGAGTCTGTACCATAATACATACACGCATGCATGCCGAGTTAATATTACACGGGCAATACAGAGGAAACCGTATTTCTGGTTCCTCCTGGTTGTTGAATCCTTACTTCACAAACTTAATGTCCTTTTGTATATAGGTTTTGGGAGATTTGACATGGTGAGTTTGCACTGCAGAATTCCCCAAGGGTGGGAGCTTGTTACATTAGGCACTGAGCAAACCTATAAAAAGGGATGGTCCCAGACCAGAGTTTATAATCGAGATGTAACAAAGTACTTGATGGGTGGATATAAAAAGCACGTGAAAGGCGCTGAAAGAAAAGTATGTCTCTGAGATGTTACAGTGTCCCATATCAATCCTAAAATGCAGCAATTTTAGTGGAAGAAGATGTTCATGCATTGCTCAACCCCAGTTTTGTACTGACACTGAACAGGTTAAACATCCTTTAATTGTCACAAGACAGAATATCTTTCTACACTCATACTTTCTTTAATAAAAACTATTTGTATGGTATTAAAAAAAAAACCAAAACCAACAGATAAACTCCTACTAGTTCACTGGAAGCAGGCAGAAATGTACCATAGGGTGCCTGCTACAGCAGGGCTCTGAGCCTGGAGCCACCCGAAAATTCAATAGAAGTATCCTACTAATAACTTTGAAACCAAAGAATCTTGAGACCTTCTTAAGTTTCCCTGTGAAATCCTGTTGTGCTTTTCTTGACCAACCAAAACAACAAAGTATGAGTCAAAGAACTGCAGGAAAACCTGGTATGAGTTGAGAAACAGAAATTCCAATGTTGGTGGGCTTCAGAGCTGGACTATTGTGAACTCTGAAAATCTAACAAAGCAACCCCCTAATGTTCATATAGGACAAGTAAACAGAGAGTCGCGACTGCAGCAACCTGACTGGATTTCTTGTGTGGGGCTGTTATTGCTTGAGCCAGACAACATGCAGCAAAGTAAAACGTATCTTTGTCTTACCTCGGCCTTACTTCTTTCAGAATTAAGTACAGTGTGAAGCTCAGCTTTGGGGAGGTGATTGACAGAACTTCATCCGGGCTGCTTTCTCATCACACTTTGTTAGCAACAGCAGAAATAAAGATTAACCAAGGTTTTTATTACTCCTCTTCCCCTAATCCTTCCCACTCCAGCTTCATGTCTCTTTAGCAAAGTCAGTCTTTTAAAGCAAGATTTAAAATGTGCACCCGTAAGAAGAGTGAAACCTCACAGATCCTGGATGATAAAGATACACTTATCTGTAATCTGTGCATTCCTCATGGATCAAATACATACTCCTTTGCTGAGGGGTGGTGGAAAGAGCTAATATAGACAATACCTCAGTGGAGCAAATGAAGGAACTTAGATCATGATCACATTCTTCTACAAGACAACTAATGAGGTGGAGCTTTAATGAAGATCCTTAGAAAGAGAGCCCTACATACGGCTTAAGAGGAGTCAGGTTGAGTGTCTCCACATGCTCGGGGTCTGCTAGAGGAGATTGACATGATTTGCTGCTGCTTCCTTGATAGAACAAAATAACTGAGGCTTCTTGCAATATTCTCTTAGTAGTCTCAAATCTCCACATTTAAGCAGTGCCACAGTGTGGTGTCATTCTGAAGAAAACTCCTACTAGGCTATAATGGCATCTCATGGTGACTTATGAAAGCTCCAGCCTGCAGCAGATTTGCCACAAGGCACAGGTGGGACAATCTGTACACTGAACATTAAGTGATAGCAAAACTGAATGCCTGTAAAATGCAGGAATTTCACTCCTCACAGAATGGAGCATTGCTTGAGTCTTGGTAACACCAAACCCCTGGATGTGGACGTGGTGACTAATGTATTTAATGCTCAGCAGGTCACCTCTGGAACAGCTTGAAAATGGAAGTATGTTAAGGAAGGGTGTTACACTGCTTTTTTTTGGCCATCTTCCTCTGGAGGAACATTCCCTTATCCTAAAAGCCCTGAGTGATCTGTAAGATAAAACAGCTGGCAGCTGTGTGTGGAAAAGTAACACTCTGCTACTGAAGCTTCTGCAGACACTGGAGATGTGGGAAGTAGAATCTCCACCTGCACCTCTGCCTGCGTGGGCAGGAGATCAGCAAAGACAAAGCTGTTGCTCACGGGCAACCTGTGTTGCAACGGACCAACCTGTGTGCTTTGTACTAAGATTCATTAGGTTTGCTGACAACTTGTAATAGTCCTAGTGTGGCAGTAAAACACTTCAGTTTTCCAGCTTTGCATCCTCTGAGGCTTTTAAAAATCTTGTGAATTTATTTCTAGTCATTTGCAGGGACATTTTAATGGAGAATGAGACATCATTATAGATTTCTTTACCTCAAACAACAGGGAAGCAGGGTACCCACTGGCAAAAAACAAAGCCAGAAACAAGAGAAAAATTCTCTAGGGGACCAGGAAAATACAGTTCTGCCTAGAGATAATATTTTTTATTTAAAGCTTTTATTGTCTAGATTTTCCAACTAAGGCTTCTGCTGTGTGAGAATGGGCTGTGTACTGTGTATGTTTGGGGGGTTGCTGCTGTTTTCTCAGGGATGTTTGGCGTCCTGAACAAATATGCAAACTACAAATGGTGCCCAAAGCAAGGAAATATGGAATGTAGCTTGGAGTGTGACAACAAATGGAGCTCCTGAAAGCCTCCTTGTCTGCTTCTGTGGGCCAGGGGAGCAATGCAGAGTAGAAAGACTCTTTGCCTCTATTATGCTTTATCAAACTATTTGCTGAAAGACTGTTCATTTTCCGTTTCCTTCTCTGTCGCCCACCCAAAAAATCTAAACATTTAAAAGCCCAGTCTGAGCAGTGGAATGTGTGGTACATTCTTCTCTTGCCTGATGGGACAATGTCTGTGCCACAGGGGATTGCTGAGGTAATTCTTTGTTGACCCTGAGTGATTCCAGGAACTTATTGTATAAAATTCCAATGAACTGTATTATGTCAAAACTATGCTTAATTTAATATCTAATTTAATTAACTTTTGTATTGCCTGTGCTGAAGAATGCTAATGTGGAAAGACACATCCTGGTTATAGCCAATGCATTTCATGGGTTACACTTGCTCTCCAGTGCCTCAAGCTGTTTTTAAATTATTATTTTGGGTTTGGATTTAAGAGTTTTTACAAACAATTAGAGCTCACTTATAAGCAGAAAAATAAAAATAGTGGTTTCTCATATTGTTTAAGAAAAATGTTACTCTATCATCTTTGGGATTTTTTTTTTTACTTTCTTCTGTCGAAAAAAAAAGTGCATGGTCTAATGGAAGGCACCGTAATTCTATTAAATAATGGGGGACTAGTTCTTCTGTCTGCAGTCCTGCACTGAAACATGTGCCATCTCTTCTGTGCTAAGTTCATTTACACCGTGACTGCAAGAAAACAAACACACAGAGCTGATTGGAACTTAAATTATTTATCTTGTAAAAAATATTCAGCTTGTGTAGAAAAGAAACCCTTTGAACACAGGCTGTTAGTTAATTTGAAGAAACTAAATTCTGAAAAATATAGTGAGTTTTCTCCAGAAGTTGTTTCAAAATTTTACATAAAATCAAATCTTTCTAAGGTGAAGCATATCCAAATGGAACATGTAGATACTTTTCAACTCAATTGTCTATGTTTTATTAAAGAATTTGTTGGAATTAATAAAATATTCACTGAGGTATTGTCACAAATGCTCTTTCAGAACCCTTTGTTCTAAAATCACACAACCTATACCATTATGCACAGCGCCAGCTTATTTTTTACTTCATCATCTGTAGGGGCAGTGGGTCATAGCTAAAAATGGTGAAACGGGGCATGTGACATGATCCAAACATAGATATCTTTAAGAATTTATATATTCAACTTTAGAAACAGTTGAAGCTGTATAATATTGCTTGTATGTGATCTAACACCTGTACGAAAGCAATGTGATGGAAGAGGAACCGAGTGATTTAAATGCAGTCAGAACATGGGGTTGCTGATGTAGCAGTGTCATTCGCATATCTTGAAGATGTACAACTTCTGGAATACAAGTAATCGAATTTGCTAGATAATTTAATTCAGATGTTTTGCGGTTACTGGAAAACAAACAAAGACCACAAACTGAGAGAGAGGACTAAATATCCTCTAATGATTTATAAGGAAAACTTTCAGCCTACGTAAGTGGTCCTATAAAATTGACTTAATAACTGAGATACGGAACACAGTAAACCCAGACATTTTTGTCTTATGGTTCAGTGTAACCATATCCTACAGCAACATTCTGAAAGCTCAAGCAGATGTTCTTTAAATAAATTGTTTCATGAAACATGTTGCTCTTTTCTTTTGAGAGGAAATGGCCTTTTGGTTTGGGCTGTATGGGAGATACTTTACTGACTTCAGTCAGTAACTATACCATAAAAAAACTATAACCATATTGATTAAAGCAGACATTTTTACTTCAAAAGCAATAATAATAATAGAACTGAAGACATTAGTGAGATGTAAAATTATTCTTGGTAAAGCTCCACAGCTGTAGCTACAAGAACAGTAAAAAGTTTGTTCTTTCTTTAGGCGGACGCGATGCATGATCCTGACCCACAGTCAGCACGATTGACACCCGACTGCAAGGTGAGTCCAAGAAACATGAGTGTGTGTTCTGAGTGTTCCTCCCAGTGCTAACACGGCGCGGGTTCTCTGACAGATAGTTGGTTTGTCTTGGGACCACAGATGGAAAGAGGGAGACTTGATTCTCCAGATATTATCAGGGTACCGTGTTACAGCAAGGGATTATGTACGAGCCTAATCGAACAAGTGTGTGAGTGAATGGAAAAGACCCTACTGATTTCAGTGGCCTCTGGTAATTTAGTAAAGGATCTACATTTTTAAAACAGAGTAAAAGCAACAGATGACTGTAGCCCTGGTGAATGGAATGATGTAATATTGACAACAGTTCCCTTAGTCAGGGAGCTTCTCTTTCCATGTGGGTTAAGGACAATTCTGTTTTACAATAAGAATTTCACAAATAGACTGTTAAAATATTTTATATGCTTGTAGATTGCAACAATATATCCACTCAACACCATTCCTTGCCTCCAGTGTTTTTTGAAAATCCTGTGTGGGCAGGTCGATTTCAGGCTCTGTCATCCAGCTGGATAGGAAGTCAGTTTTCAAAAACCGTTTTTCTTTTTTTTTTTTTTACTCAAAAAGTGAAATTTTCAAAACCTTGTATGCAAAACCTAAAGCTGCAAAGTATCCTGGGCAAAGCTCCTGGAATTTAATGGGGATTTTGATTTAAGAAATTCATTTGTTCTTCAGATCCTTAAAGATTTTAAGTGTGTTGAGCTGAACAACTAACGACTTAAGCAATCAAATCTCTCCCAAATGATTTGTTTGTTATCCTAATGTTCAACTTCCTTGAGAAGGACTCTTCAGTGACATGTCCTTTGGGAATGGACTGCCTTCTGGGTCCCTCAGAATGCACATCGCAGTATTGTGGTCATACAGTGGAGTGAATGGTAACATTAATCAGTATTAGTAAAGGATCCTCTGCTAGGCTGGAAATATGGGGAGTGCTCAATTTACTCATCAAAAGATGACATTCACAATTATTAGTATTAAGCAGACCATACATATGAATAATTCTGTGTCAGGTTCTCTGTAAAATTGAGTTGACATTATTCACTAAGAAATCTCAGTGTGTTGATGTATATAAGAAAGTCATAGATAAGAGCTATGTTATGAGAAATATGTTTTCCCTGTCCAATAACAATAACTTAATTAGTACTTCAAACATACATATCTCATTTTTAATATATGCTACTGTTTATATATATCTGCACATGCCCCCAGATACACCTCTATATCCTCTTCATGTTTTATTCCTTTAAATTGACTGTCAGTTCTGGTTGATAATTTCTTTCGGCTGTTTCTTGTCTATATGTGTGCAAGTGTGCAAATTTCCATTTGATTTTGCTTATTAAAAAAAGCACAAAGATGGCTTAGAGCACTGACCTGTTTTATATAGATGCTGAAATCAAATAAAGCAGTAGAAAGGCATTTTACACCCTTCTCTGATTGAAACCCAACAGCTACAGTTACAGAGCAGCAGTCATGATATGTTGAAATTATTTTCTCTGACCTTTGGTGTTACCAGTTTTCAAAACGAGTGGAGTCCACTCTGGTGCAGAAGGTGATGAAACTCCATTTTCTCTGCATGAACTGGTTCTGTGTGGAAAGCACCAGTGTAACAACCTTACAAGAGGGTCAGTGCATTATTTTGGCCCAGCAGAGAAAAAGGCATTCGTGGCATCAGCAATCAGCAAGGGTTTGGACCGAAGAGGAGACCACACATAGGGTGTGTGAACACACAGATTAATTAGCCTTGAAATATTGTGTGTGGGGCACAAAGAGGCTGTGGTTAAAATTCCCAGTGTGTTGGTTCACATAATGTCTCTCAGTGGGAACATGTGGCTGGAGTATTCAAGAAGTTTTGCCTGCACATTCCTTTTATTATTCTGACGTATAATCTCCAGTTTGCTTATGCTTGATATGTTTTCCCTCTCTATCTCTGGTTGGAGTAAATAAGCTGAAACCCTTTGCCATAAAGCAAAAAAAATAGTGATCTATATTCTCTTCATTATTTATTGGCATTCATTTCTGCCTCAGGGATATTCTATATTTGGTAACTGATAGATTTAGCTTTCAGACCTAGGAAACATGTTCAGTGATGTCTCTGAGCCACGTGCCTGTAGGAGCGTAAACGTGGAATGAACATGAAAATAGAGAGTTTCACTGGAAATAACTGTTACTGTAGGTGTAAAATGATGTAAGTAAATTGCCTCAGGCACTAAGGCTGCCCCTGGCAAGCTGCTGGAAATAAAGCAAGAAACAAGCGTCTATCAAACTCTGTATTCTTATAATGAAGGTACTTCATAAGAGTAGTGTTATTTGCTTTTTACGTGGGAGATGAATAGAAATTACTTGCTTGAGTTCATCAGGAATGCATGTTTTAAATGATGTAGCAAACACCTGCATTTGTGCTCCTTTTTGTAGTCATATGTTTTTTAATGGAGCTATTCAGAAATGGGGCATTTTCTAGAAGAAAAAAATTCCAGAGGCCTTTTTTTTCCAAAAAGTAGATGCAAAAATTCAAGGGAAGAGAATTTTAAAGACGCCCCCAATTCTTGTATGTAATGTTATTGATAAATCTATTATAAGTAAGTCTGTATTTGATCTTTTGAAAATAACTTTTGAAAATCTTTTGAAAATAATGAGAAAAAGTTCAGAAAGCTCAAAAGCCCCTAAAATTCTTCCCTCTAGAAACAATTCAGGCTGTCTGGGGGAGTTGTTTGTTTAATCATCAGCATTAGACATCTCTTTTATGTGTTTGGCAAATTGTTACCCCTATTTTTTTATTATTTTTTTTTCATTTTGATTTGATTAATTAGACCACAATGAAGACATTGGAATAAAATGGACTGGTTACTTCTTCCTTTGTTTGAAAAATAAACATTTGGTTGGAGATCACATTTTTCCACTTGAGTGCATGAGAATATACTTTCATGGGGCTTGATTTTTGAGGATTTATTTGCAAAATGTCCAACATGTTTCTGTTTAGCTTGCTTTGTTTGCAGTTATGATTTTTTTTTATTAATGTATATTATTTAGAATATGCTGTTTAGCAGCTCTCAGCTGCTGAGCCCTCTGTTAATGGGACAATGAGACAATTGTCAAATTCATAAGGAACAAAGAAGGAAGGAACATACTCCTTTTCTTTTCAGCAGTTTTAGGCCTCATGACACACAACTTGTACAATCCTTAAAGACTTCTGTGACATAACCATGTAAAATTATGAAAATATATGGGGTGAGAATATTACTAAGTGATGACAGCTGATTCTTAATTTCGTCATTCATTTTATTTCTTGTCTGTATGAGCAGCTTGAGATAAGCTGATTTTTGTGGTCGGTATATTCATAGTTAATATGTTGCTACATTTCTTGAGACATATGTACTCTGCAAAATATTTTAACCAGTGGAAGCGCCTGTCTGAACTAAATAAAATTAGGATAATTTAGGACATGCTGAACCCATGCAGAAATCCCCCTTCCTCCTCTTCTGTATCTGCATAAGTAATGAACCATGAGTCAAACCAGGAGAACAAGTTTGACAGTGCTCCATTTGCAGACCTGCTGAATGAGAAGGAGAAAGATGGAGTGAAATAAGAAAAAAAAAAAACGAAACAGCTACAAACAAAAATTTAGATTTTTTAACTGTTTTGTCTGGTCTGTGACAGGCTGATTTGAAGAACCAGAGAGGAAGAAAACAAAGAGCTTCACTAGTGTCCTTTGACATGACATTTGCACTCCACATTAAAGTGGATTTGTTGGTAACCAAAGTAAAGTGGAGTTTTCTAAGGCCTCATTTTAAAATGCTGTCTGCTTGCTAGATTGCACCTTATTGAATGATAACCTGTGATCAAATACTGAAATAACAGTTGAGAATGAGCCTGACATCAGTTCTCCATTATTGGTGTGTTTTTCTATTTTAAAACTTTTTATGTATTTTATGGTATGGAGCAAGTGTTTCCACATTAACATTTAGATATTTAACTTTCTATTTCTGTAGTTTAATCTTATTCTTATATCCTTCAGCTTTTCATGACATTACAGTTGTCTGATAAATGCACTGTTCTCTGTTTTCTTTGAAGTAGTGAATTATTATACAGTATGGCCTAGATTATCCAGAGATTATCTTCCATGCAACACAAATAACGAGATTCTCAGTGAGCAAACACTGTACATCAAGCTGCAAGGTCTGGTTTAGTACTTGCTCCAAGATTATGGAAGTGAATTTTCCTTGGCTGGTTTTAAGAAGTATATCTAGCCACAGGCACCAGAAGGCAGCAT
The DNA here is from genome assembly GCA_013398155.1 of Pedionomus torquatus. Lineage (NCBI taxonomy): Eukaryota > Metazoa > Chordata > Aves > Charadriiformes > Pedionomidae > Pedionomus > Pedionomus torquatus. The sequence continues at coordinate 208,917 of VZRU01010602.1, forward strand.
ATGAGCTAGAATCTTCACAGGAAGCAGCATTTAATTTGTTTTCTCTGAAGAGTGGTTTCATCACTGCACTAAAAGGAAGCTCCAAATTCCAAAATTTTGCTTTTTAGGCCCAAAATTTGATGCTTATTATCAACTTTAGTGATAGCAATTAAGGAAGACGTGTGTCCCAAGTTCCTTGGAATCATGGTCATTTAAAGATAGTACATTTCATCTAAAAATAGAAGTTTCCAGCTTGTAGTTCTAAAAGAAAGGCTAAAGCCTATGAAAAACTAAAGCAAATAACCTGTACACGACTGACTGCTGCTGTGTAAACTCTCATGCCAGTGTGACTACATAGTGATTTAATAACTTGCGCTTTTCTCTCATGATTTTTAAGGCATCTCACATACATCTGATTTGATGTGAGATACTGGAGTCAGGACTGGAGTGGTACCTTGGCCTTCTCTGTTTTCTGGTAACATGGATAAGTGGGTAGTGAGAGATGGTCTAAAGCTGTTAATACAAAATCCTGGGATTACATACAAGTGAAACATGCTTGGATCTATGCCCAAGACTATGAAATCCACACAGTGTGAAAGTTAGTGTTTCCATAACATCTCAAAACCAAATATTCTAAAATAAAGGAACAACAACAAAAAAAGACAATATATTTTTATCAGCCAGAACTTTGAGTGAAGAGGGGTGTTGTCTGAAGATTTATGAAGCCTCTAATTCTGCACGTGGCTCCTGTTACTTGCTTCTTCATAAGGAATCATCCAACTCTGATATTCACAGGGGTTGCAGTGAAAATAGTTTGGAAGCAAACAGCAATTCTTCCACTGCACTCTTCATACTCCTGTTTGGGGAAAATACTCTCTCTTCAATGTGCATAATTGTTCGGGTTTCCTTAATGGCTACCTCCAGCAGACTGATCTCTTCTTGTGCTGGACAATTGTTTAGAAGCATGGTCCATGCCCAGTTCCTAATAACTTTTTCCACTCCACAGAGAGTTGGATGGTGCCCTTAGGAAATGTGTGATTCAGTCATTCCAATTCTCTTTTAATTATTAATTTCTACTCTTCATTTATATTTCATTGAACTGCAGAAAATCTCCAGTCATCACAGTGCCACTTCCATCTCCTAACAGCCTGAAATATTTATTAAACTCATTAAGCTCCAGTCTCAGTAGCTAATTACAACAAACGTATGTTTATGGAAACAAATCTAGCCATGAAGATTAAATTTAAATGAGTGTTAAAAACTCCTTGCCTTCGGAGATTTTTGTTTTTCCTCTTTTTAATTTGTCATGCTGATTTGTAAAGCTTCCTAGTTATTCTGGTAACATTAGCGCTGTTGATAATAACAAACACTGTTTGTCTTGGAGAAGTGCCAGTATTCTAAGTACATATCTAATTTGTCCAGACAGTTTTAAAGTCTCTTGAATTTAAATTGTAAGTTTAACCTGGAGAGTTACGACAGCTAATTACAGATTAAAATTTGAAATGAGAATTTTTCAAACAAAATGAACTACCAGAATTCTTTGAAGTCAAGGGCACTGAACAACTTCTACCCCTTTTGTATATGGAATGTCACCAACACATGTGTTCAAGCAGGGCTCTCAGAGCATTGGGCATGTGGACTTGATGCTGTTTACAGGTTTCAGTAGACCTGGGGAGCTGATCTTGAGGCCACTGCTAGATCTAAACCTCTGTGTGCATATGTAGTAGGGTAGAAGAACGCTTTGCCATTGCTGTACACTCCTCTGGAACACCATCCAAGTTAAACCTCCTCTGAAGCGTCCTCTGGAGGATCATCTGCTTCTCCAGGAACTATAGAGGGGCTGCTGGGATGAGCTCTTTAGGCTGTGATAGGTGGATAGAGTAGTCAGTATCTTCCACAACAAAATCCTCAGTAAAGTATTTTTGCGGCAAAATCTTCCTGTGAAGATAGAAATGTGTGTTTATGCTGCTACAGCAAAAGTGTCAGCTTCTTGAATACTAACTCTTACTCGCTAAGTAATTGCCTTCATTTCTACTTCAGACCCTCTCTGGAGGCTGTCCCCAGATGTACCTGCACAGTGAGTCCACAAGAACCACTGGAATAATTCTGTCTACGTAGGCTGCACAAAGCTCTCTGTGAGAGCACCTTCCTTCAGCAGAAAGGGATTGCTCTTTCCCTCAAGAAACTCTGGCCATAGGATTTACTGGGTATTACATTTAGTTTATGGGTATAGACAATATGGGACATCCAGACTGGATTAACAAGGTCCTTGGATTGCTTTGTATTCCCTAGAAAAAACTGCCTGTTGATGCACATTGCTCCAGTTCTGTTGATTTGTTAGACTCAGAACTGGCCGGAAATTCTGTCTAGCAGTAGTTTTCAGCAAAACATGACTTCTGTTGAGCTCTACCAGTTCACACCAGCAGAGATTTTAGGGAGAATCTGACCTCCTGTTCACAGCAAAGAACCTGTGAAGTCTCACTGATGCTTTTTAGTAAACTGATACTCAGTTTGACTACAAATAGGTTTGCTGAGAAGCAGTGTGAAATTCAGAGCACTGTGTAACAGTTGTAAATTACGTGGATTAACAGAACATGACTCAGGAATATTCTCTTCTGAATGAGGAAGGTAGCGTAGGAATTTTAGTCATTTACAAGCTTTTACTTCAGTTTCAACAGAATGAAGTATCTGGAGCATGTACAGAACTGGCCCCGTCATGACTTGGTAATGATGGGACCGTAACACCCCATTTCAGTTCCAGTGTACAGCACTTGGTATTACAGAATTTCCGTGTTTCAGAGCTATATAGCAGCTTGAAAAATCTAAAAAGCTTAGCTATAAAAGATAGCAGCAGATCTGGAAAAAAAAAGTCCTAAAGAAATAGAAGCTATATGCTGAAACAATAGTTACTAATAATCATTCAGCTTAGGAGTTGAAAGGTGGAAGCCAGAGATTCTTAAAAAGACAAAAGGCCTCCCACATAATTACCCTTCCAATTGAAATATTGATTGATTTTTTAATACAGCTGTTTCCTTCTTGATTTATATGTCGATGAATTTGTCTTTTACTTTTTGTATAAATTGAGTTCAGTAAATGGCCTGGCAGGACCTACAGAAGAGTGTGTAACCTGAAGACGGTGTGCAAGGCTCGCTGCTGACATCTGCTGGATGGAATTTCAGGTTTATTGGCAAAGGGAATTTGTCTTGACTTTAGCTTTTTGGTTGCATGGAGCCAGGATATAAAATGTCACGGTGGTGTAGAACAGAATTCCTTTATGCACATATTAGGTCTAGCATATCCTTCGGATATGCACAGCAAGTTTCACCATTTCCACGCTGACTGCTTTTCAGGCCAGAGCATGCAGAGGGACAGGATGCAAATGTCACCAGATAAGTGTTTCAGGGTTTGTGATTGCCTCAGTCCTACCCTTTGAATTTAGAAAAATTGCTCACTGTTATTTTAATATTGTTCTCAAAAGTATTTGTAAGTATGTTTTGGGTTAGGTTACTCAGACAGATAGGCTTGGAGTTGAACACGGTGTCCCTCTGGCATTGTGTGCTGTAATGAGACAGATTTTAGGAAAAAGTAGCTCAATTTTGGGTTTCTTTTATCCAAAGAAATAGGAGTCAGATAAGCTATCAGAGCTTGCTAACCATCAGTGTATGTTGCCAAATCAGATTTTGTCTTAAAATGTTTCTATAAATGCCAGTCAATAAGTACGTGCAGAACTTGGGTCACGGTACAGTGACATTAAACAGGGCTTGGGGAAGGAGGTGCAGGCAGCGCAGCTTTTTGACTTGCTCTGGTTCAGCCACACTAGATGGCTTAATGGTACATTGCTGAGTGTAAATTTACTTCATCATTTGACTTTCCCGTTTTATAGTCCAAGGCAGGGAATGTGTGGATGTACAGTAGGTCTACATTATGGAGTTCCAAACATTTCAGTCACTCATGAACTGACTTTCCCCATCTGACGGTTGCAGAGCCTGTTCAAACTACAAATATACTGAAGTGCATTTCCAAAAGTGTTTAAAATCCTTAAGATCAATTGTTAAGATCAAGATTTTTAATGGATATGAATCAAACACATCTGTTAGGCAGGAAAAAAAATGGCTAATTGGATTTTTAATGTTGCAAGAAATATGTCTCCCTCTTGAACACCAGCACTTATTTCTGTCCCTTTTTGGACAAGAGTGGGCAATGACGTATTTTTCTCAATTCTCTCTACTGAGCACTCAGGGCAATAAAACGGAATTCTCCATTTCAAGTACCTATAGATTCAGTTCCTTGGTTTTGTTTTGGTTTAGGTTTTGGTTTTATTTTACTTGATACAACTTATATCTTCAGATGTTTTTATAATGATAACATTAAATGAAATTTGTACTTACGCAGTTTACCTAGATCTGCATCTGCCTTTTTCCAGGTATGTCCTCTTTTTCTGCCTTCAAATTTTGTCCAGGAAAAATCAAATAATGTGATGGCTGTTTAGGACTCTGATGAGCTGATCAAGGCCATTTGCAGACGCATCTATTGCATATGATCAGATCTACTCTTCAGTATACAAACAAAGGATCCCTTGCATTTGGGATGCTTGGGATGCAACGTGTGTGCATGAATAGGTGATCTGTGTAAGCACAGTAAATCCAATTCACTCTGAACCTACTGTGTGTGTATAAATCAAGGACGCATCCCAGACACATTAGTCTCACTGCATTTCATTTTGTCTGGGAAAACCTGGACAGAAATATGGTAGCCCTAAGCTTCCCACATTCCACACTACACACACACACATAATAGGTTCATGTCTTGAACCCTTAGTCTCTCTTGGGCTTTCCATTATTGTTGATACAACACATAAATCTCAGGTTAAGTGTTCTCCTGACTTTGCAGTTATTTGCGATTTTCCTATAGGCCCAACAGTCTTTAAATCCTTCTGAGTCTCTTATTAGACTTTTAGGTGGGAAATAACAGATGCCCCTTCATTTAGCTCTGAGGACGATTGGGTAGAAATCTCTTCGCTGTGTAACACCCTGGTATCTGACAAGCCGCTCCCAGTGATTTTTGCAGATGTGGGCATTGCTCTCTTTGTTTAATGTTCTCTGCTATTTTCTTAGCCAGATTGCTTTGGTATTTATTAATTGAGAGTTGTAAGTAATTCGGTTAATCTAACACTTGATCAGCAATTTCAAATCAACATTTGAGAGGGAACATGACCTAAGGCAGTTGTTATTTATTCTGGTCAGGTCATTCCTTTGTGGGCTGTTTAAACAGCAACATGTTTTCTCTAAGAGTCAGGCTACCCAGCCGAGGAAAGTTTGCAGAAGTTTGCTTCTCTGTTTCTTTAAAAGTTCAACTTAGTAGACTGCTTAGTGCGATAATGATAATCAAGTATTAAGATGGGCAGATAGCAGCATAATTAAGAAAATGCAACACTGCAATATAAAGTCCAGGCATCTGGTAAGGATTAGATTTGCTGGTTATACAGAATCATGAAGATACAAACCATTTTGACAGATCTGATAGGGAGAAGAAAGATGAACACATTACCGTTTAAGCTGCCCTTGTAGCACTGAGAACAGTGGACTGTTTTCCACTTAAGATATTGCAACATCAAAAGCTAAACATTTGGCTCTCAGAGAAAAGTTTTCATGTTTGCATGTATCACCCATTGCTAAACTCTCCCTTAAGTATTATAAGTATTTTGGTCCTCTGTGGAGGAAATATGGAGTATAGTGCTCACATTTGGCTGTTAGGAGATATTTTTTTCTGAAAAAAGTGTGAGTAAGTATGACTTGTATTCCAAAAAAGTCCTATTGTCATGAAACTCCATAGTAAGGTTGGTTTTGGGCAGTTCACAAGAAAGAAGTTAGAATAATCTCACTGAAATCTGAAAGCCTGGGCTGTAATAAAAGCACTGTGATAATTCAGGGGCTAGCATGTACAAGCCACATTTGCAGTTCCTAAACAGCCAGACTTTAATCACTGCAAGTAGATTGCTCCCTTTACACATCTAAAAAAGTACTTTCAAAAGCACAGTTAGTTAGTGAGAACTCAGACATTATGAAAGTTATACCTCGTCATGTTTATCAACAAGGTAAAGCTATAACACAAGCCTCCCTTCTCCCTTTTCTTCCTCCTCCCAAGAACAACAACCTGCACGCTACCAAAGCGTTAAGCTTGTATTGAATTTTTAGAGCAGGTTTTTCCTGGACCTCATAAGGCAAGTGTCTGCAGCTCCAGAATAAAGTGGGAAACTGAAGAAAGCTTTGAATTTCAAACATCTTTCAGTGAGGAATTAGTTTTAAAAGACATACAACAATAAGCCATGAAATAAGTCCAGACACCATAATTCAGGGATAGAGTATGCTATGAAACTGGCAGGCATCCAGGCCAAAGCCAGGTGCCTGTTTTGGATTAGATTCAAGTGGCCTTAGGCCACCTACAGAGCTTTCAGGTAAAATCTGGAAGCCGCTCACCTCAATATGCCCTACCTTACTTCTATTTCAGGTACTTGTGAAGGATTCCCAGATGGCTGGCCTTCATCCAAACCAATATGCTTTCAGATGGTGTTGTCTCCATACTGTGATGAGGCAGGTTTGAGAAAAAATGTATCTGGAAAACACAGACTTAAAGAGTTGCCCATTTTCCTCAGTTTGCAATGAAAAAATTTTACTCGTAAGAACAGCATTTTTGTCTTGTTGCTCTTGACACCCTTAGTGTGTGATTGCAAATGAGCAAGACACAAGTGAATATATATAATCAAAGGGACACAAAAGGTAGAGCCTGGAAAAAAGTAATCTTGCAGCTTAGACTATTATAGGTCATAAAAAACAAAATTGTCAATCTAATTCATATTTTACCTGTCACATTTTTTTGTTTACTTATAATTCTAGTTTATTCTGGATAATGAAAATAGGCCAAAGTAACTCAAGCTGTAGACTTTAGGGTGTAGACTTCTGACTGCAAATACGTTATGCTTGACTGTGGCTAAGCCCTAGACATGCAATGCCTTCCGTAGTCCTCTGAGAGATCCCGTGTGTGTCTCAGTACATATCATGCAGTGTGCGACTCCAGTTTCAGATGGTGGGGGCAGTGGGCACTGCTACTGGTCTAGCAGAGCTGGAGTCAGCGCATTTCTTCCTGCTAGATGCAACTCAGTAAAATTATCCTGCGAGCATGGGTAAAAAATAATCAGGTTACTCTCAAATAGACTAATCAGTTTCAGTTTCTGGTTATGAAGCTGTAGCACAATGTTGCAGTGTCTGTGTTGCCAAGAAGGTTTAAATCTCATTTAAATTCAAGCTAAAAAAGCCCTGTTCTCATTAAAAGTAACATGATTGAAAAGGCCATGAAATCACTTTTATTAATGTTACACTCTTAAAGAGTTCATCCGTGGAGCAAAACAACAGCACTTGTGCAGTATTTGGTATGTCTTAAAGGAGAGGAAGGGAAGGATTTTGATTATAAGGCACCTCCCAGCAAACATGAGCATACCTAGCATTAGACTGGGGCATAAGGGTTTTCTGACTCAAACTTGAACCTACATGACTCTGATTTTCATGACTACTCTATTCTACATTTCTCTTATTGTTACATTCCTAGAAATCACTTTTTCTTTAACTCTCACAGCTACCTTTACATTCTTGCCCCGCTCTCTTGTCTTAATAAGCAAGTTCAGAATTGCCACCATAAAGGTCCAACTCTACCCTTACTGAATTCAGCTGAAGAGGGGCTGTTAATTTCAATGTTACAGGCATACAGCCTAAAATGATTTCATTCCTTTTTCTTCCCAGCTTTATTGAAAATAGACAAAAATCAAACACTTTCCACTCGGTACACACATGCAGTAAGATATTATTAAATGTTGTCACAGCAACCAGTGCAACACGGAGTTTATAAAACAACTGTTTGACTCCTCAACATGCTGAAATCACTTTGGAAATCAACACCACAGCGAGGGAATAGTTTTGTTTGCAAATTAGGAATGCAAAGAAGGCTGTGGTAAATTAAAAACTGAAAGCTGAGCTCTTGGGATGGGGACCAATTTTCTGTTCTGCGTGTGTTCAGCACCTAGCTCAAGGGGTCCCATACAACTACTGCTACCATATTCTTCAGTTGTTATCGTCATCTTTTGGCAAGAAACAAATAGCGGTAAAATATCCTTCTTTGCAGAAAATAAAAGTTAAAGGCCTTGTTTTCCTGGTGAATGAGTATAAAGCAAGTTAAATATTTAGAGTTAATACCCTTACAGAAAGCTGTGAAGTGATTGCTCACTGCCATTGTGGTGCAAAATACCCTACAAGAAAGGAGAATCTGGTCCTCGAAAAATAGAGCTTTCCAATGTCTAACACAAACCCCACTCTTGTTATGGTACAAGAGTTTGAAGTCTTTCAGTACACAGCAAATAGAACGTCTATGCAGATTTATTAGACAACGCCTTCTTTGTATAGTATTGCATGGTGCTGTAAGCCCTTTCTTATAGAAGCAAATATGGAACAGCTCCATAATTCTGTGGGAGACATTTTCCTGTTTGATTGCCAGGCTTTCGTTAAAATTCCCACCGAGAGGTCCATTTTGAGCAAGAAAGAGATGAAGGTGGTGGGTCTGAGCAGATGGCTACAAAGGGAAGACGAACACACACTGAACCAGAAGTAAAAGCACCTAATTTTCAGCGGAAATGGGCCGATAATTGAAAATAGTAAAACAAAGTGTTTGTGGGTACACTGCAACTGTTACACAGAAGGGACTGAAAAGGCTCCTGAACTTCTTTGCAATCCATGTTCCCAGCAAGAAGGCTGAAGTAACAAAGGCTCATTGATGTGAAAAGGGGGGGAAGTTTTTAATAGAGGAATCCCAGGAGCCAGCCAAAGAAGCATTATCCTGTATTAAAAAAATCTGCAAATAATGAAATTCAGAGGAGAGAGAAGCCAATTTTCTTCTTTGCTTGGCCCATGAAATTAGTAGCAAATAAAAGAAGAAACACATGTAAAAATGAATAGAGACGAAATCTCCCCAGCAACGCTCTTCTCAGGGTATATATTTCAAAAGAGTACAGGGGTTCATGTTCAGAAGTGCTCAGCAGGTTCCGTTCCTCTTCATCTCAACTGGAGCTGTGAATTCTTGATACTTTGGAAAATTAAGTCCTTGGAGTGCACTTGAAATTTTTCATCCCCAGAACTCAGACTGCCACCCTGAAACTAACTGGATACAAGCAGGAAAATTGTCATCCAGAGATCCTGTCTTAGAAAGCAAAGCAAACTGAAATTAGCGCTTGTGGGAACAAGTCACATCAGCAGAAGTTACCTTTCCAGTCCAGAAATAAAATAAAAAGCAAGACAATATGTCACGCTTGGGTGAGACGAAGCAGCCCTACTAAGAGCAGGGGAGAAAAAAAACAGCTTTTAGCACCTATTGGGTGAAACAAGTCTGTTTTGTTTACAGAGATGGAAAGAAGAACCAATGTGAAATGAATGCAGGACCATTTCATCCCAATATCATTTGATTTTGGGAGTGGAGTAACGTCATACATTCCTATCATGGAAGACAGAGGTTGAAACTTCCATATGGATTTTCTTTCCTGGCCTGGTTTATCCTTTTCTGGGGTGCAGATGCTGGCGGACTGTAACAGAGACTGGGCTTTCCTTCCTGCACGTGATGCTGAAGTATGTCTGAAACCAATACTAGTGTCTTAGAAGTAATTTGCAGGGGTTTTAAATATAACTTTGTGACTCCGTAGGCTACACAGCCTTCCGGGTACAGTGCAAATCGGTATTTAGAAAAAGCATTTTCAAAGTGGATCTTTGAACCTGCTGGACTGCACAGTTTCTCCCATGCCATTTTTGATCCACTGTATAAATACAAATTTTGGCACGTGCACAACATTATAAACTGCATAATTGTTTTTATTAGAGTTCTGTGAGTTTGGAGGTACCTGTGCTTTAATTACACTTGGCAAGTTTCCAGGAAAACTCTTCTAAAACGTAGTGCTTGCAAAGCCTTAGTCGGGCCACCCACAATGACAGCTTTTATTTTTCTTCTATTAGTGATGGACATTTTCATTTAATTTTGGTCCGGGTGTGTGACAGAGCCCCCATGCTCTGAGCTGCAGCCTCCCCCTGTTCACTTTTCAGCCCCAGAGTGTGTCGGGACACTGTGGCAGCAACTTGTGACATTTGGAGCCAGGCCAAGTGAATGCTGTTTGCGGAGCTTTTTAGGTTGTCTTTCTTGCTTCCTTGGTCTCCCCTCCCCCTTTTAAAAAATCGTTGGTGACACTAGAAACGCAAGTCAGTTAATCTTGTCTAAAATCTAAGCATTTGCCTACAGCACTGGCTGCGAGAGAAAGGCAGAAGGTTGGTCTGTGAAGTCTCTGCGTGTCAGCCCTGAGCACCCAGCGTGGAGGTGGTTTTAGTTCCGCTCCTGAGCCCAAATCTCTTGTCTAGCGGGACAGAGCAAGGACAATGGTAACAAGTCAGCAGGATGGCTGGAACTTCGAACTCCGTGCCAGAAAGTAGGATGTCCAGCTAGCACAAATAAATGTGTAGAACTAATCAAATTAGGACGGACATGCTGTGCAATACAGAGAAATGCATGTAAGCAGAAAATTGTGTTTAATATTTGTAATCAAAAGCATTTATTTGGGACTATAACAGCTCAGTGCTATGTGCAAATTGGGTGAGGAAAAAATGTAAACATTGCTTCTTTCATTTTGTTGGGAGTTGGGGTACAGCAGGAATGCTGGATCAAGCTCCTTTTCTAGTGGCTGTGATTAAAAAGCCATGTGAAATGAATGTGGGGGCTTATTGACAGAAAATATTACTATAAACGGTGGTGAAAACCTTTTCCACAGAGATTACTCTTTATTACATGGTGTTTGCCAGAATTTATAGGATGCAATCTGAAAACTGTGGGTTTAGAGACTGTTTGAGGAAATAACTTCAGTCCTAACACCACGTTTTGAGGCTTCTGCAGAAAGTAGAATTTAATACAGAAACTTGTGAGACAGTGGAATTTTATTCTGTGGACTTTCAGGCCCTTAAGGAACAGGAGTTAATGGAGGAACCACGCTAAGTCAACCAGTAGATGTTTTTGTTACTTACACAGTTTCCATGTCAGCTGAAATACAGTTACCCATAAACAGACTAACCAGTGACATGGTATAGCCCGTGCTGCGTGTCGCTGAAGAATGCAATTAGCCATCACGCAAAAACAGCTTTATTACAGTAGCTCGTATTATAAACTGAACAGTGGTTCATGCAGAAATGTGCTTTTGGGATCATGCTAGACTAGCATTTTCCATTCCTGAGAACACACTAGTCAGCTTCAGATTGCACAAAAGTAAACTAAGTGCTCATTTCTTTTTATGATAGTAGCCATTTAAAATCTGGGGAGGGGTGTAAGGACCCAGTGCAGGAGTGGGTCTGCTGTCAGAGGGCAGTACAATACTGTCTGGTACTTTATCAACCTACTCCATGGAATTAAAAGCAAGTGCTAATGCTGTTCCAGCTGGAGGGGAAGCTGACCAGTGTCCTCAGACCATCGGCCTGTTAGGATGTGTCACGTTCCACCTGTGCCCCTGTTCCATAGGTGAGGTGCTCCGGATGGCAAGGAGTGAGGCCATGGACTGTGTTTATTTACAACACCCTTTCTGCACAAGGCATCTTTCTGGCAGGAAGGATACAGTAAACTGTCTTCTCAAGTTCTGACTCAGCCAGATAGAGGAGCTGTGTTCATTTATGAAAGGATTTGGCGTCTTCCTAAACTGTATGGTATTGAGTGAGTTTAGATAATGTACAAATAACCATGCAAGTGTCATTTGGTAGCAGATGACTACAAGCCTGTGACTCCTCTTGATCTGTATGAACCCTTCCACAAGTTCTCTTTTGAGTTGCTCGAATTTTGTTCAACTAGAGATTTTGTCCTGCTACAACTGAGTAACACTTGCTGAACTCTTTAGACAAATTATATAAATTCACAAAATGCCTTGAGATCATTGAATGAATGACACAATGGGAAAGAAAAGCCTTCTTAGCAGTTGTGGTATGCACAGAACATAACCAACTTCGGAGCATAACTTCACTTTGGAACCGCTTCAACTCGGGACAAAGATGAACGTGATGGGTTCAGCTCATTGTAAAGAGGGTCATTTTCATTTGTAAAGGAGTTTCCACGAAGGCTTCTCCGCAAGGAGTTTCACCCAGCATGTGGTTAATCACCACTCACTATAAATGAAGGCAAAGGGCTTCTGTGTTTCACACAAGTGAAACATCTTCATGAAGATAAACACAAAGAGAGCATAAAGGTTGAGCAGGAAGAATCCTGTGGGGTGCTTACATGTATCCTGAATAAACCAAGTGTGGTGTTCAGTAAGAAATAGTCACAGAAATGGTCAAGGAGGAATGGACAGTCGAAGAAACTGAATACTGAGCAAAAAAATCTTACCTGCTCCAATTCTACTAGGTGTATTCACTCAAAATGGTGTGACTACCTGAATAAAACAAGGCCTCACCACACCAGTTTCCTACTGGAAGTACTCTGCTTCCAGTCATCCAATCACATATGATTTAAACATAGTATAAATGATTCATGTTAAATTCTAATACAACTATATGTGGAAAAATAATCTAGATGGACAGAGAAAGAGGTAACAGCTATCAGACAACTGGCTTCTGTGCATCATTCACTCATCTCAGTGGTCGCAGATGTCTCACATGATAAAGAATTTGCTCTAACAAAGACGTCAAAACAAACACAATGGCATTTTTATTCAGGGCATATTTCTTCTGCGCGTCTGTCAGTCTCTTTACCAATAATGTGAGTTCCGTGTGGGGCTAGGCTCCATCACGATGGCCATGGCAGCATAGTTCTTGGGGAAGTCTAGAGAAATTCACAAAAAAAGGGGGATTAAGAATTAGAAAGAGCAGAGTTATTAAAAATAATAATCCATCTTATCTGGGGAAAGAAGAACATCCAACATCTTTGCATCTAGACACGAAGGCAATACGGCTGTTTTGCAGGCAGGTGTGATGTGTTTCAAGCAGGTGAATGAGAAGCCCTGATGAAACTTGGGCTGTACCCTCCCGAGGCTGAGTGTAGCGAGGAAAGTGAAGCAGTAACTCACTGCCAGTACGAAGTGGCAACCCCCCAGCTTTCCCTTACAGATACAAGGGACATCCTGACTTTCTAAGACCTAGTACAGGAAAGATCGCTTTATGCCGGAGCTCCCTCCCTAAGAAGGGCATTATTACCTGCAGTGCAATGCTGCTTAGGGGTAACGAGCTTCTGCTGGGTCTCGACACTTGCTGGGGACTGATAATGGAAAAGTTTCTCATGGAACACAGGTGGAACACAATTAAAACAGCTGGATACAAACAAGTAAAGGAAGAAAAAGACCAGCTGAAAACCTGACTGGCATAAAAAAGTGATAGCAGCATCCCACCTGGCAGCTTAGGGAGAATAGAGTCCAATAACTGCGGCACGGTAAGGGTTGTTTCTGAAGGACTATACGCTTGCTGGTTATCTGAAGTGGGAATTGCCAGGGAGTGGGGGCAGGAAACCCCCTCTCTGTCTGCATTGTTTGCTACTCTGCTGACTGTGGAGCTTTATTTCTCTAACGCTTTGCATGGTAACTATGTTTGCACATGGTAATGGAGCTGCCTGCAGGATTCTCTGATGTTTATGGCCATCACTGCTGGGATCTTGATTGACTTGGGGAGCAAAGTATGATGTTGTCTGAGCATGTTAACTGATCAACGTTTCTGCCTACAGGCCCAGAAAGGTTGGGGTCCCCTGCCTAATGCCAACTCAAATTTGGACGCATGTCATTTATAGTCATGCAAAGCAGCGTCACATTTTTTTCTTCTTCTTTGATCATACTCAGAAACTATAAATCCCCAGGGTGAAATCTTAACTCCACGGAAATCAAGAGCAAAGCTCCCTTCAGTGATGCTAGGTTTAGGATGAAAGTTGGGTTTTTCTTTCTTAAACAATTCTTGTAATTGCTGGAGGACTGTATTTATTTCTCTTCACAGTCAGGTAGTCTACTGAAAATGGTCAAGTCTGTCTGTTCAGGGTGTTGAGGTCCACTAATAAAATAACAGCCCAATAATTTTCTATTTTTCTCCTCTTCTCTGCAGTGCACAGCGTGTTTTATGTGTTCTGCTTCCCTGGGACCATCGTAAACCCATAGCCAGCTGTTTGGTTTGAGTATGCTCAGTGGGAGGTGACAGGTGCACTATTACAAAAAGATCTTTAAACTTTATCATAATATATTCAGCAAGGTGATAATGTAAAACCTACTGGGAAATGGAGGGAGAGAAGGAGAAATTCCACACCTGGGAACTTTAATGTTTAAAGACAGGAAATGCTTTAGAAGGGAAAATATCTCTGATCTGTCTAATACACTGCCCCAAACTAGTTACCACGAACCCCCCAGTGAGGGAGATAGATAGGGGAGATGACCTCCAGCTCACCTCAGCGTCCTTTGTGCTCTCCAGTTCCTGTGCCAACTGGGGGAGCCAGGCACCTTACATTGACACGGCTACCGTTCATTTTCATGGTGTGACCCTGGGACAAGGGAGATTTTGGGTCAGATTGGACCGAGACATGTACTGGAAACCTCTCTAGCACAGAAGGGAGATCATCAGGTGAGGGACGTTTCTCTGAGTGCAGCTGAAACCATCAGGTACAAGTTGTGTATTGATTTCCACCTTGGGCCAGTCCCATGCACTTCAAAACTGCATTTTACTTTCAGATTATTTAAGTCTTTGATCCTTTACTGAAGTTTTCTGTAGAAGGTGAAGTGTAGGCTGAGTAGCACGGACTAGAACAGTGGAGACAGGAACCTGGTGCTGCATTTGGCTCAATACATTGAAGCCCCAGTGTGGTACTGGTCTTGGCTATCGAAGTTGTATTTTCTTCCCAGGCAATTTAATCTTTATTTGATTTTTTGTGTTTGCTTGTTTGCTTGTTTTCCCGCGAAGTTACCTTTAAAAATGGTTGAAAATAACAGCATATTCTCTCCAAGTTAATAGTGCTTTGGGATCTGAATGAATGGTTGGTACCGGGCTCCGCTTCCCCCAGCGTCATCACGGCAGCTCCGGTCCTTTTGATGAAGCCCCAGTCGGTCCCCCATCTCCGCACCCCTCCTGCCCCACCGCCCCCCA
>VZRU01010602.1:224151-309052 GCA_013398155.1 Pedionomus torquatus
CGGGGCCGCTGCTGCTGCGGGGCAGAGCCCAGGTGACCATGCGGGGGATCCGGGCTCGGCCGCCGCACGCTTCGGGGAGCAGGTAGCACGGCCAGGTGCGCGGCGGAACATGGACTGTCTCCTGCTTGTCGTCTGGACTGTACCTGTTGCGATTTTCGGCGGCAGCTCCATGCAATTCCTGGCTCTCCCGTGGCTCGGAAGCACTGTAAAGGCAGGTCGAGAGCACTTTCTTTTGCAGTCGCCTAGTGTACTTTCATACCAGGTTACTGCACAGTTTCTGGTGCCTTGTCTTTCTGCCTCCCCTTGTGAAGTAAATCTCGCCCAATACTCCTTTTCTCTCTCTCTCTTTTTTTTTTTTTTTTTTATTTTTTGTTCTCTTGCAGACCCTTCAGCTGTGCTGCCTCTGTTGCATGTCTCATGCAGCAACTTTAACCAGTGACAGCATCAGTGAATTGAATCATGGTTTGTATAGCTCTTTCTGTGTCTGTGTATATGAACATTTGCATGGATGCTTTTTTTTTCTTTTTTTTTTTCGGTGGACAGAGCATTTAAAGGGAAGAAGCCACAGTACTCGGGGAACATAAAGTGCAAGCTGGCTGCTGTAAAACAGCTAACCGTGGGCAGAGATTAACTTGTTAAGCCCTGTGTGTAAAAGCTAAAAGAAACAATATGTAGCAGCGAAGCAAATGAATGAGATAAGTACATCCATGTTTACATATGCAACTAGAAAGATGAGAGTGTATGTAGCCACAACAACAAAACCTCCTGTGTCTGTTGTGGAAGCAATGAGACAAAACTAATGAAAAGGTTTTGATGGGAGAGAGGAAGAAGCTGTGTAGTGCAGGATAAGGCAGAACAAGCCTAGAGAGAAAGAACTCGTGTGAGTGAGAGATCAAGAGTTGGTTGTTCCCAGGTTGCAGAGACTAACACTTAGATGCTGATGACTTTGGGAAGTTTGAAGTGCAGTATATGCTTTTTATTGAGTGTGAGTGGGAACAAAGTACAATAGACAACCACACCAGGGTGCGGAAAGGAAAACCCTCCTGCACCCTATCGTCTGCTCACTGGGGGATTCCCTCTCTCCAGCAGCTGCTTGCATTTTTTGGCCAACAGCCTGCTTAGTGTCCTCAACTTCTGCCATTGATTAACACCACTTGAGGAAAGTGAAAGTTCTTGATGTATTGTTTCTGCTAGCTAAGGAAAAACAACCTATCACCGGTTATATTTTCACGTTAATGTGTGTCCCATAAAGTCTGTTCAGGCAAGAGATGGATAGTTTTTACATCATCTGTTACAATACAAGAAGGAGGGTGTTTTCGTCCTTTAACCATGTTATTTCCATTTAGGAAGACAAGTGAATTTTTGTCAAGTGCATGGACATCTTTAAGTATTCCTAGAGGAATACAGCTCAAAAATGCAATGGGATTGGGAAGCAGTGTAATTACTCCTATAATCAGGAATAGTACAAAGATCCTTGTTCAGCAAACAGCTAAAATTTGGACCCAGCTTCCAGGATACAAGTAATCCCTGTATGGCTCAGTCATCAGCAGTGTTCATGTATTTAATGCTGGGCACCTGCCTCTGCTGCCTGCTGAATCGTGGCCTCTATTTTCCCACTTCTTAAGTGGCTGTGAGTAGATCTTAGTCTTCTCCTCACAAACAGTTTAGTAGTTTTTCACATATTTCATCCAAAACAATAAACTTCTTTGACATGCAATTAGCGATGGCTGACTAAAGGTTATTAGGTAGGATGTAATCTCCTTCTGCTGAAGGTCAGTTACAATTTGAAACCCAGTCTAATCAAGTCACTACAAAGAGATGAGGTCTCACTCAGTTAAGGCATTAATAAATTAATCCTTTAATCCATTTGAACAAGTGGTACAGTTCTACAAAGTCTCAGTCGTGGTTCCCCCTACAGTGATATAATATTTGCTGCATTCTTAGGGAAGGAAAAGAACTCTCAAACCAGAGCGGCCTTCACATTTGACAGCAATTAATACAGGGGGAGGGGAAAATCTACAGATCTGCTGGTGATGACAAATGTCTTCAGAAGAGTGATTGTGGGAATGTTCACAGCTATGCTAGTTAGTCTGTACCTCTCAGTGGGGCAGAAAGGAAACAAACACTGTTTGAGAGCTTGTGTGGCTTACAGGGGTGAATTTATGCAGTCAAGCCTATACACACATACCCTGCAGAGCTTTCAGGCCATTCCCTAAGCGAGGGAATGCTTTGTGCCATAGGGAAAGCCTGATGCTTACTGTGCTAGAATGATGCTTACCTGATTTGTTGGATACAAAAGCTGATGGCTAACTTTCTATCCTTACAGATTATGTATTTGTGACACCTGTCAAAGTGGATTCCAGTGGATCGTACATTTCACATGATGTTTTGCACAGTACTAGGAGAAAGAGATCAACTCAGAGTTCAAAGAGTTCCTTGCACTACAAATTTTCAGCATTTGGACAGGAACTTCACTTAGAACTTAAACCTTCGACCATTTTAAGCAACAGTTTTATTGTCCAGGTACTCGGGAAAGATGGAGTGTCAAATTCTCAGGAACATGACATTGAGCAGTGTTTCTACCAGGGATTTATAAGGAATGATAGCACCTCTTCGGTAGCAATATCTACATGTGTAGGCTTGGTAAGTGTTTATTTAAACCAAATCAGCATTAAAAGTATTTTCATATGTGAAATAGTAGCTGAAGGTATTTAATTCGTCTAATATTCAGGATACCATACACCATGTGGTGATTTTCCTAAAACCACTAGTTACTATTGCATTAACAGAAGAAATTTAGTTATAGCCAGTGAACTGCATCATGCTTCTGTATTTTTTGATTACAGTCTTCCAGGAAAAAAAACAGGAGTGTCTGGTAGTCCTAGTAACCATGCCACGGCAATTTTCATTTGCTATAGCTTGTGACAGTGTTGCTTGCTCTTAAGTAACTGTTCTTCCTGCCTTCATGAACTACTATGAATAAAAACAAAATTAATCTATAAACATGTGAGAAAAAAGAATGGTATACATAGATTTGTCAGCTGCTTAAGTAAAGGTGAATTTCCCAGCTCAGCAGGAGTTACAAATGAATTTTCCTTCATTTCCTTTGACAATCCCAATTATTCACATGTATAAGTCTTGATTAGTTGATCTCTTATGAATGTATTAAATACTGTCACTGCATATTTTCCATTTATGGCTGTCATCCAAGTTCATGAAAAATTATTACTTATAAATGTTTCTTTACAAGTAAGTTTGACAGTGCTAATTGCCTGCAGAGAAGTCTTTACTGATGTGATTCGGAAGAATAATCTACAGAATTATTAGTTGTTTATGTTTTTCAGGCTTAAACCCTTGCCCTTGCAAAGCAATCTCCTATGGATGCAGATTAAAGCGGTGACATTTAATAGTGCTAGGTGTACGAAGCTTTCTGTAGGCTTTGTGGTCGACTGAGGTCCAGAGGATATGTTGGGTCACCCTCTAGAAACCTGTTTTGCAAAGGTACTTGTCCATAAGGGCTGTTAAACTGTGTGGCGGGACCAAAAAAGGAACACTTGAGACACCCAGTGTTTTCTTTGAAACAGTAATCAGTGACTCGAGAAGGCTGTTCATTAGGAAGGGCTGTTGAATACTGATAACTGGTTGAAGTGGTCTGAATTATATTCTGAATGCTCATCTGTTTTTCTCGGCAAGTTCGAGGAATTAGTATCTTAAAGTTCATTTGAGCAGTTGTAAATGTGACTTTGGAACAGGTGCCAGGAACTGGAATGAAGCTTTCTTTTGTTTTTTTAAGCTGTGTTTGTAGTACTGGACTGTTAATATTGGATGTGCGTGGCTTTTTCTGCGGAAGCTCCATTCTCACTCCTGCTAGCTTTTTACCATATTTATTCAGAAAGAAAGAAACTTGTTTTCACTTATTGCAATGTTCATCTTTTCCTCGAAGAGAAATGCTCTACTTATAAACAACAGTTACAGTTTGGGTGATTGCCCTTGCTTGGTCACGTTGTGTTTTTAACATGCTTTATGAGCTAAGTGAAGCTGGGCTTGTCAAGTCTTGTCTGGAGGAGGAAGGTTCAAGTCTGCCTCAGGTCAGAGAGAAACAGAATGTGGTGATCTTAACTGAGACTGAAATGGATCTTTTACCACTGTCTCGACATAGATGTTGTTATGACTGGTAAGCTTCACTTAGAAAAGATCCAAAAACTGATCAAAAGAGAATAAATATTGCAGCATGAACAAATTTATTATGGCAGAACCTTTTTCAGTACCTAGATTATCACCAATTAGAATCTCTCTCCTTCTTTAATCAGTTCCAAGGTTCAATAGATTTCACCTTAAATTGTTATTTTAAACTGGTAAGTGAAGTAAAGCTTTACTTACAATAATCTCCTGCGGAGTAGCTATCACAAAGTAGAATTGTTCCTTTCTCCCTATGCATTTATTAATTTCAGTGCACCTAATGAATCCAGGCAAATTATCAACAGGATTCTTAGTGTCTCAGTCTGCCTTCTTAAAAATGTGTCGTCAGCTGTCTGTAATGACAACCACGTCATTTTTGCTGTGATCCAAATTCAGTAATCATATGTTAAGTCTGGACGCTGTGCTCTGATCAAGAGAACCTTGTGAATAGCTTCTATATCCTCTTTGCGCCAACTACTTTTGTCACTTGGTTGCCCTTCTTTCCTATTTGCTTTGTTCACTGCAATTAAACCGAAAGTGTTGTTTCTTCTATATGGTTGGTAGCACTAATCTTTCCATTGTTCCTTTCATTAGCAATAGCTTCTCTACAATAAAACTGCAGTGACCCATTCTTTCAAGCCTGGAACACCACAATGTGATTTGGAAGCAATTGCATTTCAATGGACTACAGGGACTCTTTGATCTAATTTTTTGGATGACCTAGAGTATTCAGTCATTCAGCTGTCTGTTATCTGCCGTTGCCTGCAGAGTAGACTTTTGAGAGAAGAGTCTATATGAAATGGTTTGCAGGGCGGGATGACCTCAACTTAACACTGGAAAGGAGCAAGAGTTTGTTGCTTTGGTATAGATCTGCTAAGAGATGTGTGTGTCTTAGTCATGTTTTAATAGCTTAGTTGACAGTAAGGCCCTGCTTTTTTATGCTAATTTGTTGGTTTGAGACCAAATGTTTCCATCAGTCGACACAATTTTCTTGATGTGTCAGAAGGCAAAACTGGATCTATGCTCTTTATCGGAATAAGTACTCTAATACACGAAGGTAGCACACATTTTAGGAGAATGTGTGCAAGTTTACTACGAGTACAGCTTCTTGCCTTTTCGCCATCAAAGATTTTAGGTGCTTTGATTTTTTTCTATAGGAAGCTTACTTTCTTCTGTCTTCTGCCCTTTCCTGCTTCAGTCAGCATCCTTTACTTGCTGGAACATCTGTTCTGCAGCAAGAAAGCTGTGAATTTTTTTTATTCTTTAAATGAAATGAACTTGTATGTGAGGAATCTTGTTTAGATCTTCCTAAGTGTGTCTTTCACCATCAGGCCTTGAGCAGCGGCATCGTACTTCCTCAATGATAAAAAAATATGGCAGATTTATTAAAATTCAGGCTTATGTTGTACATTGACACAGATTTGCTCAGGTGTTTTATCAAAAATGCTCAGAAAACTGATGTACTTCGTACACCTTCAGAAAAAGGTGTTCTGAAAAATCTGTGGAGAATATAATACATTCCGTCTGAAGAAGTTGTCATAATTTTTTTCATGTATTTTGTTAATACTTTCTCATTCTCAGGGTGAGTTTGTTTTGTTTTTTTTTTTCTTTTTTTTTTCAAAGTCTTGCAAGTTTGGGTCAACTAATTCATTAATATTAGTAAATGCAAAGCTAAGTTCTCTCTTTAGCATCATCGTAACAGAAAATAGAAATTTTCAGCTCCCTTCTCCGTTACTACTTTTAATAAGTCTTCTGTTTCTCCAGCATGGCTTCTTGGAGATTCCTTCAATGCCTTGCTCTCCCAATTGACAAATCCAGGCCACTGGTTAGTCTTGCTGCTTCATCCTCTATTTATGTTCTCCACTTCAAACTGTTCATTCTTCCCAAATATTTTTTTTTTCTCTAACTATGTTTTTATTGTTATTTAGTAGTATTTTATTACTTATAATTGCCCTTAACTATCTAATTGGGAGGCAGAGTATGCCAAATCCATGGAATGTAGGGAGTTTTCAGATTTTTTGAAGGAAATGGTGCTGACCACTGTGAGAATGAGAAATTGTTTTTATTCTGTGTGCCTGTATCTGTATTTCTACCTTGTTCCTCATCCACATGTTTTGCTATCTCATCTGGTAACTGTTGTAGGTTCACCGTCTTCAACTCCACTGTAATGATGGCGTTGTCTCTAGAAGCCTTAACACTGTCATCTTGGTCTGTGTATTAAACTGTGTGGTGTTTGTCTCTCTTTATATGCTAGTTTTTATCTCCTCTCTGTCTCTTATGCTAGGACTATGTATACATAACCTCTTGTATAAAGTGACTTGTTTGCAGTCACACAGTAAATCAGGGCAGAATACAAGAGAATCCCAGAGTTATCAGTAGTCTTCTTACGTTCTAGAGACATTCTTAAAAGTAATTTGTAACTGTGCATTTAGGAGTAGAAGTCACGTTTTCCTTATGAACAAGAACTCTCTCTTATACTTTACACAAATACACAATTCCTACATTTTCTGCTGTTATAGTACTGTATGCATATATGTATTATAGTCCAATACACAACATAAAAAATAGTGAACGTAATCAATGAGTAATTTATTATATAGCATTTGTGAGGATGAAACTGAAGAGGATTAATGATAGAGAAATAATCTTACTTGGTAGAGGAGATGGAAACTATGTAGCAAGTACAAAACATGTGCCCAGAGAACGAAATGTATGTACAACATAAAGGAATTCTCCTACCATTACATCCAGATGAGATGAGATCCATGTGTGTTTTGTGTCAGAGAGCAAATCTGTGGAAATGAGTGGAACAGATCAGGTCCTTTAAAAAGATATGATATGCAGCTTTACTGCTTGGGCCAAATTCAGCCCTAAGCAGACACAGTGGCTTGGAGGCCTGGTAGGCTGCACCTGCTTCCACCAGAGGTGAATGTGGGCCATTCCCTCCCTCCTATTTAGGTACCTCAATTAAAAGAGTGGAGTCAGCTTCATGCACTAGCTGGTGCCCTCCTTTGTTTTTGGTAAGATGTGATTGAATCTTTCATTATAAGGGGCCTCTCTCGCTTGTCTCAAATTCTGTTATGTTTGTTAGTGTCTAGTCAAGGGAAGAGAACGAGAAGGGGAGGGTGAATCATGTTACACCCACTGAGCTGTCAGAGGAGTCTATGACTGGAGAAAGGGTTAGATGTAGCATTGAGAGATAACACAGGAGGTGTATTAATTCAATGGAAGTTGTGTGTGCATGTCTGAGGGCAGGACTTTGCTCCGAGTATCAAAGAAGCCACAAAATTAAAGCTTCTTAATGCAATCCGGCCACCTAAGAGGCAGGCAGGCAAGGCAACTCATGTACCCATTCTTTGTAGTCATTTAATTGCACCCTGTATTACATTATTTAAGTTCATGCTAACAGCGGCCTCTTATTCCTAGAGCTCACACTTTAAGTTCAATTAAATATGTTGAGGCAAATCCCAGGGTTCTTACGCAGACAAACTTCCATCAAAATCAGTGAGACAGACTGCTGGTAGAAGTACACAATAGTTGCTGTTAGCAGTGAGGTTCCTTTAGAAACCTACTCCTGTTAAAAATAGGATAAAATTTGGCCCGGTGAAGAGAAACTTTGGCCTTGAAGATAAACTAAGCATAAAACTGATGATTTGACTCATTCTCAAAACTATTTTTAGTCCATCCACAAGGCAGTATACAATTCCTACATTTTCTGCCATTACACCAGCACAACACGATCAGCATCTGGTGTATGAGTTCTTTGACTTACTTTATATTCACACACCATTATATCTCCTGCCTTTATAAAGCACAAACTGTTTTACAGGATCATCATTTTGTCAGCCATTCTGATGGACACTTCGCCATTACTCACTCCATGATACAGTAAAGATAAAAATAAAAAAAATCTTTAAAGAAAAATTAGGTGACAACAAGAAGCAGCAATATCCTTGAAGATGTTTTAAATTATACTAGACAGGTACAAGATGCTGTTTCTGCTCTCAGCCTTGAACTGACTGCTGATGGGGAATGAATTGTGTGATTAGATTATTGATTGCCCTTCTCCGTATCTGCCTGATAAACTTTCTGTTTAACTCTGGCTTTAGTTCTGCAAGACAAAGACAGTGTTATCCCAGGCATTTTTACCCAACTGATTCCCAATGGTTAAGAAATGGAATTAAAGAGGATTAATTATAGGGAAATAATCTCCTTCCACTGGACCGGAAAAGTAATAGAGGTTGCAGTTCTTCCAGGTTTTATATTAAAAAATTACTGTCATTTGCCGTATTTTTGTCCAAGCTTCAGGCTGTTGCAAGCACCACTGCTTGTACTCTTAAAGCAGTTCCAGAAACAGGGAGCCATCCATCTGTAGACAGAAAGACAGTTCATCCTGGCCTTTCTGGCTGAGCAGCAGTCTTATCATAACTTCTAAAGGAATTAGTAGACTCTGTCTATACTTGAAACATCAGCATTTTTCTTGCTGTAGCGAAGTCTTTCCAAACAGCTTAGTTCCCACACTTTCCCTAGTCCATTAGAGAGAAGCTTATAGTCAAAAACCCTCGTAAGGGTCAGGAAAGGATGACCTGTCTGCACAGACGTGACCTTTTCATAACAGGATGTTTTTGATGTAAATGAGGATTTTTATTTTAGCCGCCACTATTTTCATTTAGACCATACCATTTCTGCTGCTGAGATGCAACATATTCTCTTCTGCACAGCTGTGAACTGCTGAATATCTAAAATATTTCTCTTTATAGAGGAAGACTGTAATAACTAATAGCAGCTTTCAGTCACTAATAATTAACCTAAACAAGGTTTTATTTCTGTCTTTTTCCCCTCTTCCTGCATTAGAAGTGCTTAAGGAAGATACCAGGTTTGCCGGCCTGGACTGTAAAGACTTCTGTTTACCCAAACCACAATGACAGTCTGTGAAACTGTAGTTCTAGCCCTACTCAATCCACCCACTCCTGGAGCTGGGAACCTGACACACAGCAGTAGAGTGACTGCAAAGCACAGGAGTGTCTTGGTTGTGCCCTGGCTCTGCTGCAGAGTCTGCTTAATTTGAGCAAACAGTGGCATCAAAGACTGTTCTTAAACATTTTATTTTTCTTTTTTCCCCCAAGCTTACTCCTCCTCCAGCCTCTCTGCAAAACCGGTGCCCTGATTATGATGACAGCTTGGTGATTTGTGCACTTGTACTCGGTTGGGAACTTGACTTCGATTCAACGTCAGCTGCCCAGGTCTAACCAGCCTGGATGATCACTGGGAATGTGACCAACTGGGGCCATGTTAGACAAAGGCATCCAGAGCTGTGATGCCAATAATATATTGATTGATTCTTTAAGATAATTTCAGAGCTGTTTGCATCTGACTTCGTTCTCTCCTGAGCACAAATAATGTTGTTGACTTACAGATCTGTAGTTCTCTAGGGATTTTCTAGGAATTACCTGCTTTCTCTTTTTAGAAGTTGCAGTGTCTGGTGATGCCCTGACAACACCCCCATGAAGTCAGGATCCTTTTTAGTCACCAGAAGTGTCTCCTCTCATTTGACTGCTGACTGCAGGCAGAAGCTGGTAGCTCTTTGTGCCTCACTTTTTAACGATCTTCTCTCACTGAGCCGGCAGGAGAGGGGTTAAGCTTAGTCATCTCTGCATTGAGTACTAGCAGTGAGCCTACAGTGAGTTTTATCAGCTGAAACTCAGACTTCGGTATCTTTTTTTCTAAAAGCTACTCATTTTGTGTTAGGAAGGCTTTGACTAGCTCTTAAATGATATCTGAATTGAACTTTAATGGATAATTACATTACCAACAAGGTTTTCCTCTGTCTTTTTGATCATGTCACTGGGAGCAGAAATGTTGGTTCTTTCTTGCCTTTTCTTATCCCATTTTAATCCCAATTCTGTTGCTGCAGGTCTACCATAAATTACAGTATGCTAAAGGAATTTCCTATTGATTTGCTCTGACAGTGATTTGACCAGCTATGTGAATAGCTGATGGAAGCAGAACTTAGCTTTGGTTCAGATGGTAAAACATGAACTAAAGCTTCGAGGTAAACATTTACAGAAGAAACCTGAAATAATAATGCCTTGCAGCTCAGCACAGTTTACAAACATGTATTAATTAAGCTTCAGTACTGGCTTTACTGTGTGTTAGAGGAGAACGGCATCTTGGCTCATAATAGGTTGACATCAGTAACCTTTTATTGTTTATCACGCTCGGAAGTCACTAAGAATGAGGCTGAAGAAATGTCAAATAATCAGGTCATATGCAAGTGAATGAGTCTTGATGGTTGAAGCTCAGTACCGTGGGAACCATTATTGTCCGGAGTAATCTCTGGAACATGCAAGTTAATTTCTTTTTTACAATGTTAGTTCGTAAGCTGGGGAGATCTACCAGCAAGTTGTATAGTCAGATGAAAATCCTTTTTCTGAATCTCATATGTGGCTGCCCAGCTAGTTCCTGCCAGAAAACAGGAAAAGAAAAAAGCTTAATGGCAAAGATAATAGGTCTTGAAGTTAATTCTTGTTGGAATAGCAAGGCCCAGCACAAACCTGCTTAACAGAAGAGGAAGCTGAGGCAATAAAGTGATATTTGCTTGCGCTGACAATAGGGCGTTGCCTTTTCACTCTTCGGTGGCATTAGCATTTCTCGCTGCCCCACTATGTACACAGCGCACTCCTGGCTTTATTCTTTGAGGACTGGATTCTTGCTGTTCACAGTGGGATCTCTTGAATGCTTGTGCCTGCCTGCCTAATATATGTTAATTGAAGGACTTTTGTGTCTCAACATCTTTATTAATATTAATGGAATGAGATTTTTAATGGACCTATACAAAATATGCTTGACCTAGCTTGAGCCCTCACTTTTGTTTTTATACTCTGCAGCACAGTGCAGCTTCCAACTCATTTAAGAATGTAATATTATATTCCATGGCAGAATACACAAACTAATGAAACACGGATTACTGTTCAGATCTGCAGTTTCTTTGCCATGAGATATAAAATGTATGTAACACCAGAATATAATTAGTTTATTTTCACTCACGAAATTAAAAACAGATTTGCTTTTTCTTCATGCAAATTATTGCACTTCAGTGAAGAGGGTGAACATTTAAAAATAATCCTGCCTTGAGTAGGCTTGTTTTATGCCACGCACTCATTCTTTTCCTAGGAAGAAGTCATCAAAACAGTAAGTCTTAAAATTAGGCTAGACTAAACCTCAGGAAATATTTCAAGTTAATATTGTGATTAAAGCGTAAGCTGGTCATGGCAAGGAGTAGGTATAAATGCTGTAACTCAGGGTCAGAGAAGAAAGCGTAAACTTCTCTAAAAATACGGCTTCCCATTTCTTGTAAACGCTTGACAGAAAGTTACGCAATTTTTGTCAGATGTGAGTATAAATTGAAGGTTAAAATATCAGACTTGGGCTAGGGCTGAGTGAAGTTTTTGCAGCCCGCTATGGATGATTACATTATCAAGAAAATAATGCTTCTTGTGAACAAGAAAAATGCTTCCATCACTTTTGCACTTTTTTGCTGTGCTTTCTGAGGAATAACATAGAGCAGACTAGAAGGGATGATCCTGTTGTATTCGATGCCTGTGAAATCACTGCAGAGACCAGCCTACCACACCAGGATCCTCAGCCCCCAGATTTTTCTCTGCTGGCTTCTCTTCATGCTAGGGGCCATGCTGAAGGCCATATGGATATTTCTTGCACTCCCAGCACCACGTACTGATGATCAGATTGTTATCCTGTCTCTAGCAGCAAAAGCTGGAGAGAGGGGTTGGAGGAAGGGCAATTTCCAGACTGAGACAGAAGTGAGCAGCTGATGACTGCAGATTCCTGCAGCAGTTTCTTCTGCTCTCATTGATATTTGCTGGTTTATGAGCTTCATCTAAAGCTTATAGCGAGTAATAAGTTTTGTGCTGGCTGCTTTGGATCAGAATCTGGCCTCAGGAGAATTTCCTTTTCCTCCCTACATCATCTTGGCCCTTGAGTCAAAAGAGCACACCATTTCTTTCGGGAACTTTACAACAATTACTACTTGGTTTAGAAAGTAATTTTGCAAATGGCAAATGACCCTGGACTCATTGAGAAAGAGAGGCTTGTCTGTTTCTGCTGGCAGACCCCAAAATACATCTTGTAAATAATCCAAGGTGGTGTCGTATAATCAGATTTCTCTAAATGAGAAGTGAGATGGAGGAAAATGGCCTACTCGAAGGGCAAAGGAATCCATCTGCAGACTGACCCTGTGCTGTCCTCGTGGACCACTTGGACTTATGACAGCCAGGAGTGAAATGAGGCAGGAGTTGAGGCAGTTTCCCAGACAACCAGCTGCTGCTACTTCTGTTAGAAAATGCACTGAAGTGCTTGGCATCTGGTGCATGCAGCTGCTAGATGTGTGTCAGTGTACTGGCTGGTTTTGTTCTGCTGTGCTGCCAGAGTATTATGACAATGAAGGAGTAAAGAAAGCTCAAAGCCACCAAAAAATATGAAGTCAAGAGTAAATATAAAGAGGTTACGTGGTCTAATACCAACCAAGTCCTGATAAAGTCAAGTCTGGCATTGGAAGTAAGGAAGTAGCTTTTGAGGCTCATTTCCCTTATTAGAGAGGAGATGGACTTCACAGTTTTTGATCTACAAAAATGTGTGATGATATTGTCTCTTGTCATCCCGGGAACGCCTGGAGGAGGCAAGACCTCATTCATCTTCTGCTCTTGGTAGGAGAGCTGAGTAATTGCAGAGAGGGGAACATGTAGTCTGTCTCGGAAATAGTTAATGGATTCCTCTGATTCCTGTGATTCCTCTGCCTACCAGAGAGTCCTGGGTGACCATTTTAACTGCCTGAGGCACAGAGAGTCCTGCAGGTCTCAATGAAGATCATGCATGAACCCAAATACAGGGTGGGGGCCATGACAAAACAGCGTGCAGCTGGTGCCGTGTGTCACTGGACATCAGAGTAAAGGTATGGTTGTCACTGTCTCCATCAGCCTGTGTGACGGATGAAATACCAATACAGGAACAACTTGGAAACTAAATTGGAAAGCATGGTTGGTACATTACCATGAGAGTTGAATCAGGGGTCAAAAATATGCCACACTTTGGTCATGGCCTATGAAAGTTGCACGAGTTCTATTTATTAATGACAGCTCAGCCTCTGGATGTGACTTCTGGCATTTTACTTGCCTATAGAAAGGAAAATAATTTTTTTCTGTACATACTTACCTATGCTCTGAATTGATGCCAGTGCTTTAATCTTGATTTATATTTATTCAAAATAATAATATCATTTAAATCAACACCTTTATGTTACTTCCAGGAAGGGATTTAAATTTTAAAGAGAAGGTTGAGGTGATTTGTCTCTGTTTTTTGTAGGAAGTGGATGGATGTAGGGTTATTGCAAAAAATGATGATGTAGAGGATATATATCAGTCTCGCATGACTCCTGTCATTCTATATTAATACATGTTAAAGGAAGTCACTGTAAGTCTGTAAATTATCTCACAAAATTTATTTGCTTAAAAAAAATCAAATTAATTTCAAATTGGTAATAGTATCAATTATTTGAAAAGTATGAAAGTTCAGTGCTCTATTCTAGTCCTTTCGAGCAGTTTGTTGGAGGTTTATAGAGAGAAGCCATGGTTAAGGGTAATGAATTGTGGAATTTTGGGCTGAAACTATTCCAACAGGATGGGAAGTATAGTTGAAACCTTCTCTTATCTTACCAGTGCTCTCGTGGGTGCTAGCTCTCCCCAGCAAGGTGTTTGATGGATTCATAGCAACTGATGGGCAGTTTAAAATTACAAAGCTTTCAATTTCCTTGTTTCTGACAGATAAAGAGGGTGGGCATTTCCTGATTATATGGTATACATTCAGAATATTTAAGTTCCCTATGGTGCTGTTTGTGACTAATTTACTTCCATGGCACATTAACACTGCTGGGTTTACGCTGTGGGAGGAGTGTGTAGTGTGACATGCTGTGAAGAGAGGAAATGTTTCACAACAAGCGATCCTTCTGGCTTTTCCTCTGTTTACGTTACCACCTGGAAAGAAGAAAAGGTGGAATAAATGACTGGTGATTCCGATGATTGCATGAACAGTCACGTCTTTAGTCATGACACATTAAGCTGGGCAAATTCACACTGAAAAGTGGCAGGATTGCACTTCAACTGGAAGCACCATATAATCTTATGTAGGACAATGTGGAGGCACAGATAGATAGTACCCTAATGTAGGCAGGCAATATGCATCTCTGGATTGACTACCTTCATGCCAGTGGTCTTTTGGCAGGCAGTGCCCCTTTAGTGGCCATTGAGCAGCCACATTATTCTGGGAGAAAGTCAGGGATACACAAATGTGAGAGACGGGCTTGAAGGCATGCTCTAGTAGAGAAGTTAAAATCTGAAAAAGTGACGTGGAGTTTCAGAAAAACTCAGAATGAGAGGACCACATTTTTCACTTTCCATGTTCAATTTTCTAATTCTTGCCTATGAAAGTAGACAAATTATCTACTTGGTGTGCTTTGCCACATGCAGCACTTCTCAGCACACCACGTGTATCCTGATTTCTGAGTAAGGGCTGAAGATACAACAGCAGCAGGTAAGCCGTGCAGTGTTTCTTTTCAGTTATGCCTGAAGTCCCCAGAGAGCAGCTGCTGGCTGCAGTGTGACATGGTGTGAACTCAGGTCTTGTGTTCCGTGGTGTCAGGCTGGAGCAGAGAGCACATGCAGGCCCTGGGACTGAGAACTATATATGAGATTGAAGTGTCCGTAACTCACACACTTCCCTGATGTCCCAGAGCCTGTGACCCTGACAGCACATTCCTCTTCTTGGAGCTTTTTTCTTAACCTGTGCTTAACCTGACCTTTGCTTAACCTACTGTTCAGTAGATTCATTGCAGAGAGAAGGTCAGGCTGTTTAGGAAACTTTTCCTCCTAAATCTTCTGCTGATTTTTTTTTTTTTTTTCTTGTATCATCCTTTTCTAACTTTATAGCATGCTGAGCTGTCAGCAAATTCCTTATAATTGTATCTCCCTCAACTTTACTGCACTTTTATTTCCATAAGAAGGCCTACAGTGTTTAACATAGTGGCAATAGATTTCTAGATTTCTCGGACTGATTTAACATAAACAGTATCTCAGGTACAAATTGCTTGCAGGTACAAACCCTCCCTTTGGCACTTTCTTTCCTCTTTCCTGAGATCTTGGGGCTCATTGTAGGGTTAATTTGGTCTTCGGTGCTCTACAGACTATATTTTGAGAGCCCTAATATGTGAGGTAGTCTGCTGAAAACACTCTACTGTCTGAATGTTTTATTGAAGAAACGCTATTCACTTGCTTGAAAGTCATAGCAGATGGTGCTAGCTGACACAGGAGATGAAGGCTTCTCCTCTTGGGTCTTCCTGAGAGACTGTAGAAATGAGAACCTTTAGGTCCCCTCCTCAGCTGCTGCTTTGTCCTCTGTTCTCGCTTCTGATTCTCAGGGGTGCATAATGGAATTGATTTCTTCAATGAAAAGACCTAAGTAAATGTTCCCGCATCATCTTTCATACTTAAGACTCATCCCTGCTAAACAGTCACATAAATCACAAGCTTATACTAAGGTCTGCTTATGGTAAAATCGGTGTAACCTTTCATGACCAGTTCAGTTCTGTGGGCCTATTCAGTAAGTACAAGTCAAACACGGATCTGAATGCCTGGAAACTGTTGTGCTAACATTCGGAGTACTGGTTTAGACTTGAACATTGTACTCTGTCCCTGTCAGTAGACAGGATGTCAGGAGAGGTGAATTGATGTATTGGGTTGAAGAATAGGTTTACCTCATTTTATGCTGAAATTCTGGACAAATACTAAGGTAGTACTAACTGTTTCCACTTTAAGAAGACAGTTATGGAGGGATGTTTTATTTCATATCAAACTAGGACCTCTTTGTGGCAGTTTTTGTATGTGATCACAGTTATTTCTACTGTAGAGATTTCTGTAGTTAGATAATTGTACTGAAAAATATTTTATTTATAATAGTGTTAAAAAAAAATGTAGTCTGGGTCAAATCCACCCAGGTGTTCTGCTTTTCATTTCAGTGCAGTTACACCAGTAGGACACTTATGCATGTTTACCTTTGTGCATTGTTCTCTTAATATATAAGCATAGGCTAATTTGGGGGGGGGAGGCGTGTGAGTGAGTGTGCCCAGTTCTGAAGCAGGATGGGGCTTAGTGCAGTGTGCCTGAGCAGCCCTGATCGGTAGCATTTGGCTACCAGTAGGAAAGAAAAGAATCTTTGGCCCCATGGTATACTTGGCAATATAATATTGCGAAGGCAAGTTCCGTGGCTGTACGTAGTGCCTACAATACAAGGCTTTTTTGTGACACGGAATATAGATGTAAGTTACTATGTTTATCTTGGCAAACAACTCACTCTGTATTCAAATGCCCATTATGAACTAAGACCTGGATGCTAAGGGTTTTTGTGTGGTTATCTAAAGCTGTATGGAATTGTCATTGTGAAGGTTTCTTCATGTTGTAGAAAACTGAGAAAATGGTGAGGTCTCATTTTATGTCAGCAGATCTTTGGGCTGATGCTGCCCTGTATTTCAGGTTTAATAGTGTGAATTACACTCAAGGTTTTATTGATTTGGGATTTCTTGGGGAAAAATAAAAGTTGTTCAAACACACCTAGGCTGCTGTCAAAGAGGCGATTACAGCAAAAGAAGAGTGGGTGAAATTTATTCTTTCCTGCTCCCTTTTTCACAGTGATCTGAAGTAACGGCGCTTTCTTTATGGGCACGTGTAAAGTACAAAGCATTATACCAAGGGAGTTCCAGGTTATGAGCAAGCCTGTCAACCTTCTCAGACTCCATTGGATGTAACTTCAAATTTCTGGATCACTTACCATGTAGAGTTGTTGTTCCTGTGAGGGGGGGTTGCATGGCAGAAGCCCACCCAGTGACGTGACAAGAGACCGGTCATGGGCAGAGCCATGTTTGAGGAATGTGTCTTTGAATGGGACACTCACAGGCACAGAGCCCTCGTGGGTGGCACATACCTGGCTATGCTGTGACCTCCTTGGTGCAACTGGTTACTGGAGCTCAAGGAGTCGCATACTGAAGACTGGGGCTGGAGATTATAGTGAGGAAGATGACAGCGTTTTAGTGTGACAACACCGCTGGGGTCAAATGTGAGCTTTCAGAAGTCTCTCTTGAGCATTTACTGGCTTGATTACAAACCCTCTGCCTACAAAACTGAGAAACAAGGAACAGAGAAGCTGAATTGCTGAAGAACTGGGAGTTTAATCCAGATAACCCCGGCGCCAGCCTGACATTCTCACTCTTGGTCCATCTTTGCTTCTTGTTTTCCATTCCTTTAATGGCCTAAGCTCTTTTGTTCCCCTCCCTTTCTCCTTCCCACAGAGATATTTCAACATATGTATATGTCTGTGTATGTGGAA
The DNA here is from genome assembly GCA_013398155.1 of Pedionomus torquatus. Taxonomy (NCBI): domain Eukaryota; kingdom Metazoa; phylum Chordata; class Aves; order Charadriiformes; family Pedionomidae; genus Pedionomus; species Pedionomus torquatus. The sequence goes on from VZRU01010602.1 coordinate 241,777, forward strand.
TATCAGCAAAGCTGATACTTTGCTCCCTACAGAGTTCCTTGTGACCACTCTCTCATGTAACTAATCCATAGCAATGTATACTCCAACAAGGAAAATTAAAAGGTTGGGAACCACTGACCTAACTTCTTAGTAAGCAATACAGCTGGCAATCAGATGTAACCCGAGCTCCTCGTTATTGGAGCTGCCTGAGCTATTCATAGCAAAGTAAAATTGCTATGGGAATTGAACTGGATTTATTTTGTTTGAATGCAAATTATCCCAGGTCAGACAGGCTCAGATCTTCTGCCCCCTCAAATTCATTTGCATCAGCTCTGCCAGGCTGAAGCTTTTATCTGGAGGATCTTTGCTGGGGAAAAGTGGTTATGGGTAGTGAACCGCCAATGTCTACAGCGTTTGCTTTGGTGCTTTGATGCAGTCAGTGCAAGTCACTGAAGCCGAGACCCGTGAAGGTAGTGAAGGGTCTGCCATCAGCTAAGCCCTGTGTGGTGTCCAAGTGCATTGGGTAATGGTCTCTATTGGCTGCAGCTTTAGCAGGGTATCTCTTGAGGGAGAGGGAGGCTTTCAGGCCTGTCTGTCACTCTCACTCAAAACATGAAGTGTGCTTCTGGAAGATCCAGCTGCCAAAGTCTCATCGTCACAGGCAAAGCTGTGTTTTCACCAAGACAACCCCCCTCTGCGTTTGATTCTTGTACACATGATCATAAAGGGTGACAAAAATTTTGAAAACTCAATTGAAAGTGGTTCAACAAATCAGAAAATAAAGCATCAACCCCCCTTCAGCATTATTGCAAAAAAATCTCATAATTTATTCCTCCAAGGCCTGATTGATGACTTTTTATGTTTGGAGTTGCATATTTGATAGGGAGGAGTGTTCCTGATTGAAAACACTCAAGCAAGCATTTGTTAATGCCAAGTACCTATGAAAAAGAAATTCCAAGTACTGATTTCAGTTATCTATCATCCGTTCTATTTTTAAGCTGTTTATTTTCTGTGTCACTGTGCCCTATTCTTATTGTTTCTGCCTTTGTCACAACAAAAGAAGCATAAAATTCATTAAGAAGGCATGTACCTTCTCTAGGATAGTCGTACATCCGAATTCCACTCACATAAAATTGATTAGCTGTACCCGAAGGAGGAGGAGAATCTTGCCAGAACATTTTCATTGCACCTAATCCTTTGAGCAGCATGAATAATTCATAGTAAACCATCCTTAGGGTGAAATTCTGCCCCATCCAAAGGTCTGTTAAAGATCTAGTTGAAGTCACATTTCAGAGGAACAGAAATGGTGCTTTTATTTTGTGCAATTACACACAATGAGAGGACAGGGAAAGCTGTGGTTTCTACACTTCACAATTTTGAAAAGCTATGCCTTGACGCACACTTAAACTGTGCTCTCAGTTACATGGGGTGCTAGATTAGGGGAGTAACTAAGCCACCTTCTGAAGTCAGTTGTTCAGTTATTCTTGATGTAAGTAACTAATCAACTGTAAGACAGCACATGACAAATGGTAGGCTGCCTCTTTTTAGGAAAAGTGAAGCATAAACGCATTCATAAAACAATCCTGCTGTTTCCTGTTTGCTTTGTGATGGATTTCAGAACTGTCATAACTAATGCAATATCTAGATTTTATCTTACGGTTGCAGGGATTTGCTTAAACAGGCCATATGCAAGTGCTTGTACAGCCACTAAGCCTGAGTTTGAGCTGTTGGTTTTAGCTAATTGCTTTCTAGAACCGTTCTAGCAAGCCGGAGAGCCATGCTGATAGAATCATTAATGAAGTGACCTTGAGTGAAACTTGGTAAACCTTTGGCACTTAACTTAAATATTATTAGTGTAGCTTACGTGAGTATTTTCATTCTGTTCATTTATCATGCCTACTTCTGTTTTTGAAAAAAAAAACAAACAACAAATTAAAAGATGAGAAATGAGGGAACTCACATACCAACAAACAAGTATTTAATCTGTGGCAAAGCAATCAAGTTTGTGTTAGTTCTAGAATACCTCATTACCCTGCGATAAATACCAATTTAATACATTTAAATACCGATGTGACTGGTTCAATTACCTTAAGCAGAGGAACAAATAAAGAGTATTTCCTTATTTGCTATATGTTGACAGAGGGTTGCATAAAGATGTTTTAAACAAGTTCAGTCAACTGCAGAAATACAAAGGCACTATTCAGAGATAACGCTGTCTTTGTTCATATAGGAATAATTAAAGACATGCAATTTTGTTACCTTGTTTTAATAATTGCTGAATGTTCTGCATAGCACTTCTTTTGAGCAACCAAACAGAGTAGTCTTTCATTACTAACTCAGATGGGCAATTTAAACATTGTACTCTCCTTCTGTCAGATCCTCAGATAATAAAATGCTATATTGTTAAGAACACTTAACATCTTACATTTGCAAGAAATCTATATTATGTTAGAAAACAGAATAAATTGAGTTATTTTTGTGAGTCACATAGATCCTAAAGAATCATGTGATCTGCTGTACAATTCTCAAGTCAGGATAGGCAAGCAGTGATTGTAATACTTCTTTCACGATAAAAATGTTTTAGTGTGTATAAAGGCCATTAATTTAACCTAAACATTTGCTGTGGTTCTGAGCCAGATATTCCAATCTGGTGAAAATCAGTAAAAGTCTGCTGAGGTTGTAACATCTGCCAAGGACCCAGTCCAATAAAACATTATATTTGTACTTCCCTGACTCTGGGGAAGTCATCGGAAACTGCCCATGGACAGATGTGATACTTTTCTGAAGGATGGGTAAATTTGTTTGGCAAACATAAAAGCAAGAGAAAAGATTAGTTAACTTAAATTCTCTCTTTCATTTAGCATGTTCACATGCCTTTGTGCTGCCTGGTTTGGGCTAGGATCAAAAATGAACATGCTCCGAGCTTTACTCATGGGATTTCTGACTTCAGCAATACATGTGTATTATTGGAAACCTCATGAGAGTCCATTCTCACTAGTTTCCCAGAACATTTTATTTCCCAAATTGGTATAAACACGCTGTGGAAATGCTTGCGGAGACAATGTTCAGCTTAATAGGAGCTCCTGAATGCTTCATACTCTTTAAAAGTCTGTCATTTATTTAACAACCTTGTCTATGGATTTAGGGTCCAGACCTTTCACTTCTTGTTGGAGAATCCTGGATCGTGTGTTTCCAGAAGGTTGTTTATTTACCCAGAGCTTCAGTAACATGGGTGCATAGGTGTGAAGTGCCCTTCTGGGGCTCGGTAGGCTGCTTCTGTCCCGTTTGCAGTCACCACCCAGAGAAGGGACTGCAGGTCAGAGCAGAGAGGGAATGAACTTCTTTAATTACCGTGATTTACTGCCATCGCTTTGGCTGTTTGCTTATGATGCTTCCCGAGGGTAAGGATATCTTTCACCTCAGCAACACTTTCTCCAATTCAGCTCCTTTCTGCTTTGCCAGATATGTTGCTTGTCATTTTTCTACCTAATTTCACATCTTAATTTGCTCATTTTGATTATGTTTTCCAGAACATTGACATTTTGACCCTAAGCTGAGAGGTGCTCAATAACCCATCTCTCAAAAAGTCAGGTAGTGATATCAGGTATCTACAATTCCACGTCAGGCTGTGCTATACTGCTGGCTATAATTCTTGGAAGTAGTTTTGCTTATGCCTGTAGTAAGGTCATAGTTGTGCATATTTTTCAGTCTACCAACTTAACCCATCCCAAGAGGTGAGTCTACTTCATTACACATTCTCTAAAGAAATAATTTCTTTAGATTGCTTTCATGATGCTGGATTATTTGTACTAATGTCAGCTGAGTATCCTTGCTTTGAGGGAGAGAAGACTCTGTAAGATGAATGTTGGCAAACTTAACAGGACTTTATTCTTCTAGGGGTTCCTGAGCACGTGTGAGAAAACTGTATCTTTACCCCATTTTCCAGGATTGACCCACCCTAAACATCTGGCGGTTTTCCTGCTGCCTTGACAGGATTTTGTATCAGGCTGTCAGGATATGCACAGGGGACTACCATCTCGGCAATGGCAATGGAATTCTTTGGTGATAGAGAAAGGTTTTTGTTTCCTTTGTGATTCCAAAGTGCCAGAGACTTACCAGAGCATCAGGGCAGAAAATAAAGAGTTTGACTGATTAAAATGAACTCTAGCTAATATAATTGAATGAGATTTCACTGCGAATTGGATGAGAAAAGACTCCAATATGCTGTGACATGAGATGATTCCAACAATATTGTGATGTGAATACACAGGCATCTTTGACCTCCGATAGTTTTGTATGACTGGCAACTGTAGTTCTTAGGTCACCTGCTCTTACTCTTTATGTTTCAAGGAAGTTCTTAATTTATGTTTTTATTTGCTTTAAGTAGAACTAAAAACTGTACTTTACGCCTATGTACTTTACGTGCTGTAACTCTCATTAAGATGTATTTGAATCAATGATTTGTATTTTTTTGGAGCTGGACAGTTGGGAAATAACACAACAGAAGTCTTGGATCAATGTCCACTGAAATCTGTGGGAAGCTTTATGCCAATTTCAGTTGGCCTTCTGTCAAGTCTTTTAAAACTTTGCATGAATATTTGGAACTATTTTAATGGGTGTGAAGCTACATTTAACTCTTCCTTTCGAGAGATTTTTCATCTGGAGTACACGCACACCCATGAAATCGTATAGATCTCACTGGCCATGGTTTTAGCTGCTATCATTTAAGACAGTGTTTTTTTAACACCTGATCTTATATATGCACTCATAGCTCTGAGTAAAGCATTCTGGATGTAAGGAATATCCCTAGACAGTACATGCAAACTTTTCAGCGCTTTATTTCACTGAGATACTCCTGTCTTCATACAAGCTATAATTTAACTTTGTGTCAGTCAGTATTAAGTAGTTATGTTTAGCAGAGACGTTGCCATTCATTTATTCACGTTTTAATTCTCAGCTTCATTTCATTATGCTTCTTACCTCATCACTTGCATCTGGTTTTTGAAACTTCTGTAACTTCAATATGCATATGGCCAAGCTGTTGCCTTTAACTTAATTAGCATTGTAATGAAAATGCTTTGTATGCAAACAGGGAACGCACAGCCACAAGACTCGTCTAGTTTAGAACCAAGGTTTGTCTGCTATCTCAGAACTTAGCTTTGTTAAAATATAGGCAAGAAATGTAAGTTCTGAAAATCCTTCACTCACTGTCACTGCTGTTTTTTAAGGAGGGTCTGTTTGTTGGAGATGCTGAAACCTCAAAATGAATTAGGTTTACAGGCTGATAAGCTGCCAAAGACTTCACTCAGAGCCTAAGGACATGGGGGAGACAAATGAGAGCAGCCTTTGTGCTGTTCCAGTAAGAGGCCAATGAGATCTGTTAGAGACAGATATGATAGAGTGGGACTCTCAAAATCATTCCGTGTGGGTCTGAAATCACTGGAACATTCACCTGGTTTTGTATAGCTAAGATGAACTTTCAGTGGTCTAAAAAATTGTCCTTATTTTTCAGTTTATGAGCTAATAATAATGAAATACATGTGTTGTGATTTAATTTATATTTCTTTTATCCAAGTTTCATTTTGAGATTCTTCCTCCTTTTGAAACACACCAAGAAAACAGAGCCAAGTGCCTTACCTTGGTGATAACCCCCTGATACTGAGGAATTTCACACAGACGTATTGGATCTGAAAATTCCTTTAGCCCAGAGCTAAGCAAACATTTCATAACAAATAACAAGTGGGAGGAATGTTGCCTTCTCATCCCTTCTCAACTTTTCTGCAAACAAACTGCAAGTTCTTCTTATTTATTGATTCAGAATTATTTGCTACCCACACAGATCAACGTATGTCTTTCTGTTTATGTGGAACATCCCTTACAGAAAGATAACAAATACGTGTTGTGAGGGACAAACAAGAGAAAAGCAAATTCCAACTGAGCAATCCCCTGGGTTTTCCTTCCCACCATATTCTCACAAATACTGCTATTATTAGTGATGGCCACAGTGAGAGAGAGAGGGAATAGACAGGAGTCCCTGGTCTTTTTCATGCTGTGTTGTCTAGACTTAGTAAAAATGTTAGATTTTGTCATTCAGCTTCCTCTCATGGTGTTCTAATTGCAGAGAATCTGAAATAAAAATGGAGTTTTGACCTATCTGACCCTCTCCCTCTTGGGTCCCAAACTCATCAAAGTTAATGGCAAGATATCATTGAGTTCAGATTCAAGGAAAATCACATGTATGCTTAAAGCTATGCTGGCAATAGGAATCCTAATGCATAAATTTCCACGACAGTTTTGACAGTATTTGCTCATCTACTGGAGTATTTGAGCTGGGTAAACATACTGTATCTAACTCACAATTAGAGACATGTTTCATGTATTTGTAGAAAAATTCCCAGAAAGACTTTAAAATGTTAACATCTACGCTAGCTAAAATGTGGCCTTCAAGAACCTAGAATTCCTTGGCAGTGTAAAGTCAGAAGAGATGATTCTGTGCTAGTGTCCTGGTGCTCTGCTCTGGCCTTTCTCAGCTTTGCAGCCAACATGCCCAGAGCCACAGGCCACTTTGCTTTATCTAAAGCTAAAATTCAAGAACCAGCAAGAAAAGTATCTGGCAGTTATTGCCCAATTGCCCCCTTTGTAGCGATCCAGAGGATTGCATCTCTGCCAGAAGCCAGGTCAGCATTCTCAGCATTACTTTGGAATTATCAAAGAGATTATTTTCATGTGAATCCTTGAAAGCATCCTGTACCTGAGAGAAATGGAAAGTGGTCTGTGATTGAATGGGTGTCCAGGCTGCTCTCTGACACGTCCCCTTTCTTCTTGACAACTTCATAAAGGTAGATGTTATCAAAAAAGAAAATATCTGTCATTCACACAACGTTTTTCAACTTGGAGGATGTGTCTGATGTAAAACCCAAAGGAAAGAAGTCTTATTGGAGATGTAGGGTCATTTCTTCTGGAAAAGAAGTGACTACATTTGTAAGGCGCTCAATCAGCTACAGCCACTGCAGAGGTGCAGCAATACATGTGGAGCACAGGGTCCGGAATTCAGTTCCCTCTTTCCCCCCATCCCAAATTCTCAATCCACCATTATAATGTTAAATATAGGAATTGCATTTGGGGCTGAAACTTTGTGTATATCAGGGACGGTTTCTTACAGGAAAAAGTAGAAACCCCTTTGTTCCATATGGTTTGAATCATTTACAAAATGAATCCTACAGGAATAATTTCGGCTGTGGAAACCTTTAAAATGGGGAAATAAAAACCAGATTCACTACATTTCTGTTTTCCAGCTGAAAAAAATAATTTTTGTTCAGCAGTGCCCCATTATCAGTATGCTCTTAGCAGATAAAGATTGCATCTCAAAACCATTTTTAAATTGTGTGATGACACAAATCATAAGGATTAAAATACTGGTCTTCTTACCTACAGGAAAGTACTTGGTCGTGACCAAATGTGATCTGACATTTGAAATACGCAAATTTATTGCAGTGAACAGGCAACTTAAATTCTTGTCAATTATTTAAAACCTGTTTCTTACTGACAGAGGCAATTTTAACCTTCATTTAGAATGTTAAGTAGACATGGGCTGAACTATGTAATTATGAATTCATGTTGAAGAAAAGAGATGGGGCAAATTGTTAATCTGAGTATCACCTATGTTTATTTTCATATTGTTTTTCAGGAGGCAATCAGATCCTCCCAGTTTATAATATGGAATCTCTTCTGTTGTCAAAACAAAGATCACTATGATTTTCTGACTGTTATTATTAGGCCCCTGTGAAAGATGCTTATGTTGGGGAGTACTGTGAAGATACCTTTGGTTTGGAAGATGGAAGTGAATATCTGTGAAAAGAGCGTAATGTTTGATTATGGGCTGCTGAGAACCTGTATATCTCTAATAAATCTTTTCAGCTGGAATATACTTAAAGTCAATTTTAGCATTAGCTTAGTAAATAGTTAAAGCTGGGAAGATTCCGTATGTAAGTTTCTATTTTCATTTGCTTTTCATTTTCTGTTGAGTTTTCCTCAGGGGAAACAGTTCTGAAAGTGCAGAAAATTCCACAAATCCTTAAGAAATACAATGCTTACACTAGGCCTTCAGACTGCTCTCCTTTGATACCCTTGGCGTTCTGGTCCTAGGGGGTTAGGCTAAAGAAAAGCATCTATTTCAGAAGGAAATAGGTGATACATCTCTATGTGCATTTTCAAAGAATGCTTTTTGAGGAAGGAAGTGGAATCATGATCGGGGAGGACTTAAGATGTTGGGCAACATGGTTTGCAATTGACAGTTGTTTGTCTGCACATATTTTTCTGAAGCATAAAGATATGTAGTCCTTTTGGGATGTCAATTTTGGCAGGAAGGTGTTGGCAGATGGTAGAACCTCGTGGATCCAAAACAAAAATCTGTATCTAGTATTTTGTATATAATGTAATAGAATTACCTGATGAAACTTCTTCTTGGTTTTTGACTTGGTAAAAAAGAGTGTTTATTACAACATGTTTTACAAAACCAAGAAATGAAATAAAATCATAACTGATTAATGAGCTGCATGGAAATACTTCCTCAGTGCCACCCACATTTCCCTGGCCCTGATCCTGGAAACACTTCATCACATGTGCTGTTTTATGCACAGATACTATGTGAAAAATACAGTGTAGTTTTCCCATACTTACTTCTATCTTTCAGGGATCCAAGAAGGAAAACAATCAGATACTTGCTTCCACTGATCAGTTTGCTCTTGTAGGAGGGCATAAATCTAAAATTGCCTTTATGAGGATTCAATTGCAGGGAGTTGATTGCTGAATGATACTACTAAAATGTTCAGATGCTTCAACTTTGTGCTGCTGTACTGTAATGCGCTTGCCTTTCTACTTAGAGTGACTTTAAGTCTGGGATTCATGTCTGGTAGTACCTTGTTCTGAAAAAAACCCTGCCTCTTAGTTAAAATAGTTTGTTTTACTAACGTATGCATTTATTAGAAGTTGCATTTTCCAAAAGCAGTTTCTTTTTATGTGAGACTGTGTATCCTGTACACAAACACATATATAAGATCTGTGCTGTGAAGAATGGATTAGTATTGGATATGAAATTCTTCATAGTACTGTGTGAGGATGTTATGCTGCCAGTCCTACAACATTCCTGTTTTGTTTGTTACCAAATGTGAAATCTGATCATCTCCAAAGTGAAGCAACGAGTACTTGGATGTGTAGTGGATAGAAGACCATCTAGATTCTATCTTGAGTAAGAGGTAGTCTTACTCTGGGCTTCGAAGGGGTATTAAGAGCTGGCATGTTCCAGCTGTGAACCTTGACAGTCTTTTCTCTAACTTGTGGTGTGGTGTTTCTTTTTTTAGTCAGGTTTGATAAGGACACAGAAGATCGAGTTCCTCATATCTCCATTACCTCAGCAGCTAGCACAGGAGCACAACTACACATCACCTGCTGGACACCATCCTCATGTATTATACAAACGAACTGCAGAAGAGAAGGTGCACCGGTACACAGTAGAGTCCAATCCCAAATACTTTTCTTTTGGTCATCACAGAACTCACAGTTCCCACAAGTATCATGCTCAAGCGAATGGTTACCACCATGGAAGGTTTCAAAAGCAACATTTTTGTGGACGTCGCAAGAAATGTATGTAAGGAAACTTTCTCTCCTTGTTTGAGATGGTGGCTCTTAGAGACTGTACGGTGACTGAGCTGTGGTTGATTGTCACCTTTGTGAGGCAGATATATTGTTTTCAAACTATGCATTTCTAATGGGAAATAGATATGAGAAAATTGATTATTCCTTTAAATTGGTGTCATCATCTGTTTTATTAAGCTATCAGGACCGCTGCTTGGTTTTCTTATTCTCTACCTAGGTTAAAAGATCCCTTGCCTGATTTTTTTGACATTGACATAGCTTTCAGTAAGCAATTCTTTTTTAAATTCTGCTTTTGCATAGTGATGGATGCCAAGCCCTTTGTTAGTTTGGGGATATATAACTGATCAGGCTTGAAGATGGAGAAAAAGTCTTCCAAATAATTTTTTTCTGTGAGGACAGAGAATAAGTCTTTCAGAACGCACCATTTGATAATGAAATTTTCAGCAACTGAGGTCTTCAGAAGCAACCTCTCATGTAAATTGTTTAAATAAGATTTTGGAGTCACCTCTTAAAAAACATATTGGAATACATTATCCTGCCAAGGTCTATTCTGAGTCCTTCATTAGGCCCTCAAATTGCAGAACATTTTAGAGCCCCCTTGGACCCTTATCTGTACTTACAGCATTTAGTTGATTCTTTTTGAAAGCTGAGCTGCTGCTTAGCTGAGTTTCTTAATGAGGGTCCCCAGGACTGCACATAGTATTAAAATGGTCTCGGTCCTATTATATTCTTCCAACTTCCTATTAGAGTTCTGAGAAAATGAGCAGGTTCCTTTTCCAAAAGGCATGTGAGGAAGAAAGAGAAAAACAAACAGAAGGGAAGGAATGAGAAAGGAGGCAGTGGAAAAGGTGGCTGTCTGAGACTGAGGTATACTTGAGGCCTGAAAACCGCTTATTAAAAACTGACTGCTCCTTCAAAAGTCCTTCTCCCTAGATTTGAAAGCTGGACCTCAAATGCCAGATGCACAAGCCTATAATTCAATCTGTAAACGTTTGCATTCTGTTGCAGTTCAAAACTTACCTCATTACATACTCCCTTTCCCTCCTGTCTGCTTTTCCCGCTGCAGCGCAGAGGGTAATGGTGCTGTTAGCTCAGCTGCTCTGCAGTCTTTTATTTGCATTGTCCACTGTGGTCTTGCGCCTTTATTTACAATGCCCCCTGTGACTGCTTGTCCAAAATCAGAATTATTCATGTCCTCTTGAGGTTTTACGTGTTGCTTATCCCTATAATAAATGAGTCCATTTTGAACAGTGTATTTTCATAACCTCCTGGGATGTGAGAAGATACTACCGTTATTTTGTCTTATAAATGGGACTCACAGACACAGGAGCGGTCAAGGGAGAGCATTGCTTCTGGGTACCAAATCGATAAATTGAGTTTTTCTTTAAAATACTTATCAGAATATATGTTCCTGTAATTGTATATGTGTATCTTTATATTCAATAATTTCACTTACAACTGTGAGTTGTTAGCTGCGTATTCAAGCCGGGTTTATGTTACATGAACAGCATGCAATTAGCACCCAACTGTGATGACTTTAGTGTAAGTGATTTACCCATCATTGCTTAGGAACTCAAGGTCGGATATGCTGTGAGAATCCGACTAAGGAAGATTGCATTTAGTTACCTTAACCATGAAAGTCTTTCTTTTCACAACCTGCAGTCTTACACTTCATGTCGTAAATACCTGTAACCTTCTGAGAGAAAGGAAGGAGGAGTTCTGAAAAATAGCAACCTATTTCCATGCCCAGCCTTGGTTAGTCTATCGAGCAAGTCCATCTGGTGAATACCGTCCTACAAATAAAATTGTGTGTCATCATTTAATTTACTAGGGGCAAATACAGGTCGTAGAAGAAAAATGTATCGCTCCAGTTAGGGCAACATCCCTTCTGTGAGTAAAATCCAGTCTGGTCACCTGAAATAGAAAATTTCAGCTTGACTGAACAAAGGCATTGAGAATGCAGTGTTACAGAAGGCAGTCCTTCCCTGTTAATGCTGCCTAGTCGAGGCTAAATGATCCTAACCTAAGATTGAATCCAAGCTTGCTGAAAGAAAGGAAGAATACACTGCCACTTGCAGATAAAAGTCCTGCACGCCCATCTAAAATTTCATTTGCTGGCAGTTTGTAAGCACTAGAGAAGCCAGTTAATCATCTTTCAAATTCTTCTTCACAACCTAAATGTTTTCAGATCATGAGAGTTGACTGTAGTTTGTCAGTCATGCTTGTGACATTGCTGCTGCTTAGATTTTATTAGTAGCAGTGAAGTTAATTCAAGAGCAAAACTCCGCTGCTCGTGCATTTGAGTCAAATGTCTTGAAGTTATCTTGCCATCAGAATAGTACATGGAAGCTGATGTGCCTTGAGTCGAACACCTCGCTCTTGGGTGAGGCATGTTGTCATGTTTTGACATGCTTCCAGAAGTGCTTGTAAAGGAAAATTGTTTATAAGGAGTGATACATTTGAGAGTCTACTAGCACAGTCACTTGCAATGTTAAATATTGTTCAGAGAGACGTAGTTCTGGAAAGCAGATCACTGTTGTGCGTTCTATGGTATTCTTGATTTCCCGCTTTGGCATGGAAGGAAGTAGGGTCTGTTTCAGCTCTGTTGTTGGAATAGATTTTTGATGAGGCACAGGCAGGATTTTTTAATTACCTGAGGCTCCCTGACTTGTGTCATGTTACATCCTGTGTCAAAAAAAAAAATCCTATTGTTATCCAAATAGTATGTTAAAGTGGTCTTTGAGTTAATTCTTGATGCAAAGGCAGTGCAGGATCATGCAAAAGAAGCTATGAATAAGGGGAGTGTTGTAGGATGTAGGACATAGATTTCCCATTTTCTGACTCTGAAGAAATGGAGTAGAGACCTTCCTCTAAGCATGCCATTGGCCATGCTACGCAAGCACAGAGGGGAAAAGTGCCTCCTGGCTTTGGGATGTGCAGGCTGGATGCACTTACCCTGTTGTCAAGCCCTCCTTGCTGTTGCCTGACATTTCTCAATACTCCATAAATATGTTCCCAGCAGGAATAATCTCAGTGGTAAACTCTCCTAGAAGGCTAATGTCAATCACAATAGCAGGCTGGCAGGAATCTGACTTGTGGTGTGTGTCTGCTTTCTGTACTGACGGTGGACATCTGTTGTGGAAAGAAGTTTTTTTACCAACTGCTATGTAAGTAGCACATGCTAAACACCTCAGAAAGTTATCAAAAGGAATGGAAAATATAGATATTCTGTTAAAAATTCTGCGTGTGCTTTTTGCAACAGATGCTACCATTTTATTAGATTAATTCCTTATTTTAAACTGCTTATTGCATATGAATGTGGTTCTCCCACTTCCTTCTCTCCCTGTAGCCATCCTTCCCTCAGGAATGAATCAGGTCTTTTTTAATAAACATACAAGAACTTAGCCATAAGTATTAAATCACATGCTGTAAAAATAATCAAAGGCTCTAAACCTCTGATACTTCATTTTCTGATGAAACTGTTCATGGGTGATCTGAACCCTTTCCAAAACTGAGTTATATTTCCTTTTAGATGCACCTAAGCCACCCACAGAAGAGACATACATTCGCTCGGATGAGTACGGGACTTCTTCACGGTTCAAAAGGTCATCTGCTAAGATCCAGAAAAATGGAAGTCTGAATGTTGAAACCCTCGTTGTGGCAGATAAAAAAATGCTGGAGAAACATGGCAAGGAAAATGTAACAACGTACATCTTAACAGTTATGAATATGGTAAGATGTGGTGTAACTGAAGTATGTTTTCCCTGTGGAATACTGTTCTGTCAGAGTAGGATCTTTCATTAGGCAAATACTGATCGTAAAAAGAGCAGAGGGACCTTACGCAAGCCTTTCTTCAAGCCTCATGTAATGCATTACAAATAGCTCTTTAAAAATACATTCCTAGATTATCGCAGCTCTGGCAACAGTATTGTAGGGTTAAAAAAAAGAATAGTAAGATATTTAAAATACTAAATTTTAAAACACTTCTAGCGTAGTACAAAAAAGGCAGGTACTCTGAAATTGAAACCTTCATTTAATTTAGTATCATGGAGATTAGTCTGGTTCGTATGTTGTCTCCTTGAAACAAAAATTTGTTTGAGAAAGCACAGATGTATTTTGAGAAAAGTAATACAATTTAGCTAGAAATTTGTGTTCTTTTGTGGCTTTGCTTTTTAGTTTTATACTACAAAACTTGACCTTTGAACTTGATCACACTCAATCCAAGAGGCTGAGGACAGAACAAAGCCCACTGAAATTAACAGAAGGTTTTCAAGTTTTTTGAATAAGTGTAGTGGCATCATTCTTCTGGGTTAAGCACTTTTGGATTAATGCTGCAAGGCATATAACTCTGTTAATTTCTATTGAAAAATGAAGCCCAATGCAGTAAATAAATACTTTTGGTCTATTTGAATAGAAAAAACACATTATACATGTGGATGATATTTCCTCATCAATAATTATTGCAGGTCTCTAGTCTGTTTAAAGATGGAACAATTGGAAGTGATATAAATATTATCGTTGTGAGCCTTCTTCTTTTGGAACAAGAGCCTGTAAGTTGTGTCTGAATTTCTGTGTGGTATATACTTCATTTGCTACTGTTCACAGGGAGCGTTGGGTGTGCCCACGCTATGTACAGGAACTTTCATTAGAGGCCTCTTAAGACACAGAGCATGAGAAGAGGATTAAAATCACAAAAGCCTCCAAAATCACACTTCCTGCACTACAGTGCTTTTCAGGTTTTGATGCTAAAATCTTCATTTCATATAAATGTTCTTTAGAAACACTGAAGTGCCTTCAGTAAGATAAAACTTAACAATTGCCAGCATTTTTAACAGTAATGGCTGGAATGAGAAATCTACTTAAGAAGTGTTTAAATAAATAAAAAGATTTTGAACTGAGCTTTCCAGAATCGGAAGGGGGAAGGAGTCAAAAGTCTCAAACTGAAAATAACACGTAACAAAAGGTGGGAGTGGAGCCAGTTCCTTTGCCAAGGGTGCTGAGACAAAAGAAGACAAAATCTCTCTTGATGAAATTTGTGATAAGTTGATCTACTTGGATAATAGTTTTCCTCCACCAAAATCTCCAAGTTTAATCACAAGGTTGAAAATGGTTTAGTGTTCAGCTTCATCAGGAATCAAATGTATTTGTACACTGTAATTCCAACCGCTGACAGTTCCACCACAGAAAATATCTGTGTGTCTAGGGAGAGGTGCAGTTCTATTTTACAGTTGTAACAGATTCACTCATCAACTGAATCAATCATCACAGAGAGTTAATGTGGGAATGCCTAACTTTATGTAGAACAAATCTGAAAAAGTAATTCTCTTTTCCCTAACCAGCTCTTATTTTTTTCAATCGCCTTTCTCAAGTACTGATGGAAGCACCTTATTTCTGTGTCTGTGAAATATCTGCAGGGTGGGTTACTGATTAACCACCACGCGGACCAGTCGCTGAACAGCTTCTGCCAGTGGCAGTCTGCCCTGGTGGGGAAGAATGGAAAGCGCCATGACCATGCCATCTTGCTTACGGGGTTTGATATCTGCTCTTGGAAAAATGAGCCCTGCGACACGTTAGGTATGATTTGAAAACACATTCTGAGAAACTTGTCATCTTGATTGAGACTGAAATGTTTTGAAATAAAAAAGTCCATTTTTGCATATAACATTAGCCTTCTTGAAGGGGAAAGAACAATATTATTTTTACATATTTGTCTTTGAGGTACCTGGAAGAAAAAGAGTATTACTGGTTTCATTGCCTCATAAAAAGTGGCAAAATAAGCTATCTGAAAACACCCTTTTGGATTGTCACCTCTTCAAGGAATATTTTTTACTTTAAATCAGTGTCTGAGAAATATTATCATTTATTTTTCTTTTGATGAATACTTGCCCTTTTAGAATGGGATTCCTCCCTAACTTGGGAGCAGTAAAGACACGGTGGAGGAGGGGAGGGGGAAGAATAATCTGAACAAGTAAAGCGTATTTGGGGAGGAAATACTATTTATTTGACAACAAAGGGGCTGCTGTATAAGTCTGCTGTAATTCCTTCATGATAAACCTGATGCAGTAGACAACTATTTCCATGCACCACAACAGACTGTCTTGTTGGGACCAGTGCAGATGATCTATGTATTTGGAATTCTGTAGAGCAACAAGCTATTCTACATCTTCCTTCCTTCAGGATTTGCACCCATCAGTGGCATGTGCAGCAAATACCGTAGTTGCACCATTAATGAAGATACAGGCCTCGGACTGGCTTTTACAATTGCTCATGAATCTGGACACAAGTAAGTTTCATGAGTCTTATATGCCACTTCTATAAATAAACCCACAACAATATGTAAGTGAATGGAAGCATAGCACCAGTTAATATAATAGATTAAATATGGACCATTTATACAGAGCTATATATGATTAAAATATATCGAACATCCAGTTAATGCATTTGCCTTATTAAATATAATCTCTTCAACAATTTTGAAAATAACCACTGCGGGACTTTGATCAGTTTTGCTGCCATAGGTGGAGGGGACCTAATTCAGATACAGGTACTTCATAACTATTTTTAATTTGTCAGGAAACTATAGGCAATTTTAGACCAAGCAGAGTCAAGACTCTTCGCTCAGAGGTGTGTCCTTTAGCATAAAATGGTGAATCAGCTGCCCAGGGTGCTTTCCTTTTATTTTTATTTTATGACATTTTATATATTCCAGGTGACAAGCAGAACAGTAAAAGCTGACACCAGTAGTCTACAAGTTTCCCACACTGCTGCCATGTTCTGGTAGACAAATTGCTTTTAGTATCACTGTGGTTGCTCCAAAAAAGAGAAAGGACCTCGCAGTTCACAGTATGGAGAAGCATCTCTCTGAGTCTCTTACAGGTCCCTTTCCCAGAAGACCTAGCGTTTCTGCTATTTCATGTGTGATTTGGCTAAAAACAGCTGTTGTGGTGGTTTCTGCCTTTCTGTATATATATCCATTGGATTTCCATTTGTTTTCTATGGTAATGGAACCGTAATTTTCCTAAGAACTTGACATCTCTCAAACAAAATCAGTAATAATCTTCTGGAGAGCTTCAGCTCTTCTCTGAATTGTTGAATTAAATCTAAAGAAGCTTAGGTATTGCAGTTAGCTATTGCTTTAGGTTTTTTCCCCCAAAATTTTTTCACAACTTCTTGTACAGTTTTGCTTTTCAGTTTTAACATAGCTCAAGCTGGACTCTGTCTAACCACTGGCAGTGGAGAAACCTATTTTCTATATGTGGTACAAACCTGAAATCAAGGGTGAGATAAAACACAGGCATAGGTTCTTTATTTGGTGCAGCAATATAACTGCACAGAATATCTTTGAAAGCAGCAGTACTGTATTCTGCTGTTTGGTCAAGGCATGAATCCTTCTGATTCTGCATGACTGAATCAGGACTATTTAGTTTTCATTGTACAAATATGCTCTACAGTATATACTATGACCTAATGTCTACATGAGTGACCCTTTCAGGGGTTTCTGTACATCTGAAGGGAAACAAGGAATTAAAGAATAATCCAGCTACTAGTGAAGCCCGTGGGAACCGTGCCAACGCTTTCAATGGGACCAAATATGTAAAATGTGTATTGTTTGATCCTCCTGTCACAGTAATACAATTTCACTGACCTCAGGACATTTTTAATGCCCTTCGATCAGTATTAGGACTCTGAATGTCCTTTCTTCATTTTCTTACTTGCTTTGAGAGATTATGCTCAGAATTTTTTTAATGTTGGGGTTTTTTTTTTTCTTTTTCATCGCTGTCTTTGATTCTTATATTATGCAGCCTTTCTTTGGTTTACTTTCGTACTCCTGCCTAATAAAATGCTTCTTACCACCTGGAAAAAAATCTGTGCCAGATACAAAATGTCTTTATTACCATTTGTTTGTGTTCATGATCCTGAGACTACCTCTGTACGTGATGTAAGACAACAGAATACAGTCTCTGTGATACAGAGATTCCTGGAAGGAAAAAAAGCCTGTGATAACCTTGGAGGTGCTGTGAACACCTTAACCGAAGGATTTCATAGTCAGAGGATATTGTACGTGGTACAGAGCACGCGGGGTGATCCACTGATTAGCTTCAGTTGTTACATCTTTTTATGGTTTTCTCTTCTTTTTACCTGAAAGCTTTACAGTTCCTTTGGGAGTGCAGAGCCCATTGTGTGAGTGGGTATATAAACTGTGGATTCTTTGGCTGCAATGCATGTGAACAAAGTTAGTATTTTATAAAGGATTCTAAAATACTAGTTCAGCTGGGATTTTCTTTGTCCATTTATAGAAGAAGCCATATATTTTCAGCAAGTTTGAGGCCTCAGCTGGTGGCAACATATGCAGTGTTTCTGATGAGCCTGCAATGATTTATAACAGCAGAGGATCGAGTCCAATAAATTAGATATTCCCTGCATGTGCACAGATTACATTCATAAAGTCACCAATGTACTACAATGTTAAAGTAACAGATTATGAAATTTCTATTCAAAACACATTGAAATTTACAGATGTCCTGTATAGTGAGTAAATATAAAACAGTGAAAGATAAAAAACCCTGGAAAATTAGCTTTATTATAACCATAAGCTTGCATAATTTATAATTTTTAATGTGGTTTCTATTAGTGCTTATTATCCTTTATATTATCCTAACACCTCTCCTAGTGAAAGCAGGGCCTCATGGTGCCGCAGACTGAGCAATGCACCCGACAAGAGGCAATATTCCTGCTAAGGAGGTTACAGTCTAGACAAAGTTACTGACACTGTATAGCACAGGCAAGGAAAAGAAAGTGATTTACCTGAGATAGTACAGCAAGTTAGTGGCCAGAATTAGTAAAAAAATCATATTTCTATATTCATACTCTGTATCATATTCATCCAATGCCAGTTCTTTTGCTACAGATGGAATGCAGCTATGTAGCTCCTTCCTCCTATTAAGAGGACATTGATGTTATATTCTTACTGCTGTGTGACACTGGTATTTCCCTGGATTCTGATCTCCACACCATTCATCTCAACAGGCATTAGCACTAGGCAAAGAAAGGCTCAGACTGCATTGTGTTTTAAACTGATAAATTTATTGGCATGTACAAGTAAACGCCTGAGGGCTGGAGCTGCTCTGCTGTGAGGATGGACTGGGAGAGTTGGGGTTGTTCAGCCTGGAGAAGAGAAGGCTGAGACCCCAATAAGGGAGACCTTATTGCAGCCTTTCAGTAAAAAAAGGGGGATTGTAAGAAAGATGGGGTCAAACTTTTGAGCAGAACCTGCTGTGATAGGACAAGGGGTAGTGGTTTTAAAGTAAAAAAAGGGAAGATTTAGAGTAAATATAAGGAAGAGATTTTTTACAATGAGGGTGGTAAAACACTGGCCCAGTTTTCCCAGAGAGGTGGTAGTTGCCCCATCCCTGGAAACATTTCAGGTCAGACTGGATGGGGCTCTGAGCAACCATCTTCAACCTAGCTGAAGATGTCCCTGCCTGCTGCAGGGGGATTGGACTATATGACCTTTAAAGGTCCCTTCCAACCCAAAATGCTCTATGATACGTATTGTTTCATACTAATAGTAATTTGTATGGTGCGTATGTTTTCATCCCTGTGGAATGAAAGGGATGAATTCCACGTTCCCCATGGACTTCAAGCATAGAGCTGTTACCCGGAAAGTGTTTCTTCCGCTCCAAATTGTCTTTTGCTTCTGATTAACCTCGATTTTCACTCTCATGCCTGGTTCTCTTTTCAGCTTTGGTATGATTCATGATGGAGAAGGAAATCCTTGTAGAAAAGCTGAGGGTAATATTATGTCTCCCACACTCACAGGAAACAATGGAGTGTTTTCTTGGTCAGTATGCAGCAGGCAGTATCTCAACAAGTTTCTCAGGTAGGTCAGATGTAAATCTAGGCTGGTGCCAGGGAATGTATCATTAGTAACTGGGCTTGAACTCTTGAACAGACATAAAAATTACTTAAGTGTGAAATTCACCTCTTTTAAAATGTACTCAAACCCGTGCACTATTTGAGCCCACACACTTGGACTTATGAGGCGTATAGATGGTATGGCACAGAAGTGGTTTTGCCCTGCCTCATTTCAAAAGAAGGAATTTCACCCTCTGTGGGTATCCTGCTGTAATGACTGGCATATCATTCTTTCCCAGGCATTCCTGTCAGCAGCCAAGTTTATTAGAGAATTAGTAGGAAGTGAACACAAAAGAGGGCAGACACAGTGGTACCAAAGTCATTACAAAATGTAAATTAACATTAGTGGCCTTTCTCACTGAAGTTTCTCTCTTGATCTAGCTCTTGTCACGAGTAAGGACATTGCACATTTGTCATATACTGTTTCTGTATATGTACAACTTCCCTTTTATTTTATTTTTGTCATACATGGGTAGGCTGGCAATCATTACTAAAAAATGTGTAAGCGGTATTAAAAACGCAGATCCAAACCAGATATTTTACATGTTAATTCCTTAGAGGGAGAATCTTGCACCCTGATAGGTCTGTGGATCTGATCCTTGGATTCCAAGTCAGTATCTCGGAGCAGCAGCCAGGAAAGGTGACAGATTCTGGTGGGTTTGTTCTGCTGCAGTGATGCATCGTGGTCTGAGTAATTGAGCAAATTGCAAACTCAAAAGTCACATAAGCCCTCCAGCATGCAGTACACTCTGAGACTTACACTTGGATGATAAATCCAGTGCAGAGTCACCTTCTGTGTCCATCGATGGGTTCTTAAGCATATACAAAGGTAAAAAAGTAGGCCGTAGGGTACTTTTGGTCTTAAGCAGGACACAGCCAGCCCAAAGCAGCTGAGTGGCAGCAGCCTTCTGTTTGTCTGTCCACACCAAGTGAATCCTGAAATAAGGCAGCGTGCCTGTCGATTGCTGATTTTGGGAATCCATTGAAGGGAAAGAAGCAGACTAGACCACCTTGCTCTTGGTTACACAAAGTAAAAGGAGGAAAAGAATTTAACATCCTTCTTTCTTGTTGTCACAACAGTCCAAAAGCCTGAAAATTTCTGCTTCCTTAAAACTTGGCAGGTCAGGCTACCAACAAGATGTCAAGATCTTTTGGTTGCTGCAGGCAGATAGTCTCATTTCAGTGCATACCTCTAAAGCTAGTTAAAGGTACTGTGTACCATATTATGTGCTTTTGCTGGTCTGTAGCAAATTAAAATATTTTGATATAAAGATCATAGTTATGATTAATATACATTCTCATTATAGTACAGCTCAAGCTGCCTGCCTGATTGATGAACCTAAGCAAACAGGACAGTATAAATACCCTGACAAACTGCCAGGGCAGATCTATGATGCTGATACCCAGTGCAAATGGCAATTTGGAATGAAAGCAAAACTGTGCAACCTCAGCTTTGTAAAGGTACCTATTGATATACTTTTGAAAACTTAAAATTACATTAGAGAACTGCAGTATGCTAAATAAGTAACACAGTGTTCTTTGGAGGCCTGGGCTATTTCTCTACCTTATCTTGCTTGGCAATTTGCTTTGAAGGTATTGGCCCGTTTTGAGGAATATCTGAATCCCAGGGGAGTTTCAGAAAGAAATGTGTTCTCTCCAGGAGTCACAAGGAGTGCAGCCGAATTCGTGAGACCCACGAGCCCTTGCCTGCCGTGCTAAGGAAATGAGCAGGCAGCAGAGTTCTGATCAAAACTTGCATGGGGTGGGGGGTAAGAAGGCCCGAGTTTCTTGTGTTTTCTTTTACTTGTGTGTTGACAGCAAAGTCTGGAAAAGATCTATAGGGTTATTTTAGAAAAATAAAAACTGAAGTTATGCTCTTGACTTTGTGACGAAGGATTAATTTAGGTTAACCCATTATTCTAGTGAGTGCTGTACTCCTTGCTGATCTCTTCAGAGAAGACATTTTATTAATAATCCGGAGTGCTCATTCTGAAAAGCAGTATTGTCACTCCTTTTACTCCTCTTATTATCCCGGAGTATATTGATTTATTTTATACAGACCACATTTATCAGGTGATGGCAGCAGTTTCTTCTACAGCTAATAAACAAAGGAGAGAGCGAACTGCACCGAGAAGAGACTGTTTCCAGGTATCTCCTGTGCTTTAGAAAATCTAGTCTCTGCACAATATTATAGTCGCTGTAGACTTGATGAAATTTTAACACTGTTTTAGTTCTATTATAGTCTCACACTTGAAATAGTTTTAAATATATATATAGGGAAGCGGTGCATAAACAAGATGGCATTAGACAGGATATGGCTGTGCTATGAGTCCTAAACCCTGGATTTTCTAAATTCAGAAAAGTTTTTATTTATGTGGCTTTTATGGTAGTGAAGGCATGTATCTTTTGTTACTTTTTCTAAACACCAGGAAATAATGGAAATTATGAGTATTACAGTGAGTACTTTCTCCTTTTCAGGATATATGCAAATCTCTCTGGTGTCACAAAGTGGGTCATCGGTGTGAGACAAAGTTCATGCCAGCTGCAGAAGGAACAGCATGTGGTATAAGTATGGTAAGTTGTTTTATAAATAGAACAACGTCATTCTAACTTGTTTTTAGATTATACCAGCTCTTGTCAAAACCAGTTTTATCTGGATCCCTCCAGGTTTGCTGTCACAGACTTGTGCATTGCTCTCTAAAAGACTGCATTGCCATCCACAGTCAGGACTGGCCCTCACAGTAGTACCTCTCTGACAGCAGGAGTGATGCCTTTCCCAACAAGCGATGGAACAAAATACATCTGGAAAATCTAAATCGCTAAGAAAATCCATTAATAATAACAGTAGTAGACCAAGGCTTCAAATTCCACTGATGTAAATGTTCCTTAAGCCATAATATTTGCTATACAGACTGAGGCCATCCTGTATATTATCATCAGTGATAACTACAAAAAGAGCACGGTTATTTAATTTAGTTGAACCTTCCAATTTGCACTCATCTACAATTACCCAAAATATTTTCTTTTGCTGTAATGTTTCTTCCAGTAGAATATTGTTTGGATTTTCAAGTTACCAACAAATGTTCCATTTTGCTTTTTCTCTTTGTTAAGTATTTCATAATTGAACAATTCAAGGGAGAAATTTTAGCAGAATTTTAGCAGGCTATTTTTGAATGATGGGGAGTTTTGAGGTTCTGACAGCACAGGACCATAAATTAACATGGATTTTTGGGGGAAAAGGAAGCCAAAAAGATACTCTCCAAGAGAACAGTTTTGAAAATTTGTATCTCAAAGATCTTCAACAGAGAACCTGGACAAATTTTAGGACATTACTTATCTATACCATTGTGTGGATCGATGTCCTACTTCAGAGTCCTTGTCCTACTGTGAACCACCTCATTGAGTTCAATGGGTGACCTCGTGGTTTATTAGGGTTAAGCACTGGAGCTTTTAAATGTGGGGGTTTTCTTTTTTTGCGTCTACTAGGCACTGCTGACTCTGGGCTGTTTTTTTTGCTTTCTTTTGGCAGTGGTGTCGAAGGGGTCAGTGTGTCAAATACGGTGATCATGGACCCAAGCCTGTAAATGGCCAATGGTCGGCCTGGTCGGAGTGGTCAGAGTGTACTCGTACTTGTGGAGGTGGGGTCACGTATCAAGAAAGACACTGCAATAATCCAAAGTAAGACATAGATGTGAAAAGGTATTAATTTTCTACTAACTATCTATGTTACTAGAACAAAACCAACCAAACAAAAAGAGTCTGTTTGTGTAGGGAAACAGTACATGTAAAAATGTTTCTTAGACCTTTATTACATGTTCAGTATGGCCAGTCAGTAGCTGAAAGACAGAAATATGTCACGATACTGCAAGGTAGTGGCTGTCTGAAGACTGCTAGAGAACTAGGACATCTGCAGTGCTCAGTTTTCTCGGTTTATCAAATACCTGCAGAAACATCACACACATCTTCATACCTAAGAATTTAAAAGCAAGGGAAACAAGTCTAAAAAGCTATTAGGACTTCTGATCAGATCACATTATCCAGGATATTAAACCAAAAATATTTGAAGTCAATATCAAAATGGTGGAGGCAGATGTCTTTGTGTGTCTGTCATATTTTTTGCATTCTTCTGTGTTTCACAGGTCAGAAGAAAGTTGCTCAACCCTAGAATTTATATGTGAACTCACGAAACGTTTCTGGTATTTTCCTCTAGTGAATGTCTTACCAGTGTAAATACTTCTCTTCCTTACAAGTCTATTTCAAAGTAGAGGTAAAGAGTTATCTCACCAGCATCTTTCCCAACTACTCAATTCACTTCAACTTAGAAGAAAAAAGGATTTCACTGTTTTATTTCATATGCAACTTCAACAGGCATAGACACATGTACTCTTCATTGCACACAATAAAAACAGCATTTAAACTGCAGCAATAAAAACCAGAAAATATGACACAGTTTATATGAGGCTGTAAAGAAGCCTCACACCTACTATACAGTGCTGCAGTAATAATAGCCACGCTTCATATACTATGTTATAGGAAAATGTGAGTTAGTTAAAATAGTCTTTATTACCCTCACTCAGTCCAGCCAGTTTTTGCAGATCTGTAGCAAAGCTTTTACTCAACATTTTCTGTTGTTTCTCAGTGTATTTGGATAAATAATTGGATAGTTTGCTTTATTAAACTATTTAGCAAGAGAATGCAGGGTCTCAATTGCATGTCATATGTATATTTTGGTCCTCCTACTTTGATCCCTGTTTTGCCTGGTAAATTTGCATGTACACACATTGCTCTTTGCATTTAGTCATAAGCCTTCCCTTGCTCTTCCTGATATCCAGTAGTTGAAATGTTTCCGTTTGGTGCACTGTTTCAACTGGTAATGGTTTGCAATGGTCTTCAAAAAAGCAGCTCTTTAGCATGTAGCGTTATGTATTTAAAACTCGCATTCAGTGATCTGTCTGTTCTAATTAAAGTAAGATTTGATGCAAGACTTGGTGTAACCAAGTAGGGCTTGATACTAGAACTGGATTGTGTTTATAGTAAATTTAATGTTGTTGTATTAGTAATAATTCAGTTAGAGCAAGGAGAAGATGCTATAAATCCCTCTCAGCATTAGAGTGATGAAATGACAGGACTATAAATAAGCCATCCACACTACACTGTACGAATATCCAGATAGCTGTGGTTCCCATCACAGCGCTTTTGTAGAAATGTGGAATCATTAGAAAAATGATACTATCCATTTTCAGTGTTACACCACATGGAATGATTTATAACCCAGTCACTGTTCATTATTCACCTCTATAACTACACATAAACAAAGAATAATGAGTCCTTTCTTTTTCAACTTCTGAAATATATTTCAGATGTTTATATAGTTCAGTATATATGTGTGTATTATTTCATATGTAATATATTTATTTCCCTTTTCCTAATCCAGATTTGTGTAGGGGCTAATGTTTATTTTGTTCAAAAGCTTGATAGATGATTTTGCATAGCAAAATTTTGAGAATGACAAAAAACGAAACGTATTTCTGTGAGAGATTAGGACACAGGATGTGGATCTCTGAAGAACCGACTGGACTATACAATAAGGTTTTCAAATAAGTAATCCATTTTTCAAAGCAGCTGAGTTCTTAGGAGCACTGAGGGAGATTTCTAGGTTTCCAGTGGTTTTAAGGGTGACATACAAGAAGCTTAAAGACAGGTGGAGAGCACACATTCAGGCTGCTACTTACGAAAGTCTTGTTACCTGTGTTTATATGTGAAATTCTGCTCTTGCAAATAATATCCAACCCGTGTAGCTCCCTTTCTCTTGACAATTTTAAGACAGACCTTGTGCCCACACCCGAACAGCTCTCGGTGTGGCTTTGGAATTACCACCCGTGTTGTGTCCAAATTCATACCAGCAAACACCTGTGGAGGTCATCTATAGAACACGGGACTATGCAGATTTGCTGCTAAAATCATTATATTTCTGTAAATTGTCACCATGTAAGTTCATGGATCTGTTTTTCATACATGACAACATTTTACAATTGAGGTGCTTTTCCAAGATAGAAATAGATTACATAGTTTAATAGTTTAGCTGGGAAAGAACCTGCAGAGTACCCGAGAGATTTAAATTAATACCTAAATCATATCTGCAGGATTGCATCCTGCCCACTGCACAATAGAGCATTGTTCAGGAGGAGCAGAGTGGAGCTTTAGGCGTATATGCAATCAAAAGACTAAATCAAAATTGCTTGAACACGTCTTTTTAATCTTTTGTGTACAGTACCTGTAACCGTGATTACGGATAATGCAGATGTAAACTGATGCAAAGTAATGATGCCATGTAAAATAGTAGTTAAAGACTGTGAAAGACTTTTCACAGAAGACTGTGAAAGACATTGTAGACCTTTCAAATTCAGGCAGAATGAAATAGTCTAGCTTCATGATACTATCATAACATGGTCATAATATGAGCAGAAATGTTCTCACTTGAATTTAAATGATTACAAAACCTGAAAAAACAGGAGTTCAGGATGCCAGAGTCTAATTCCCTTTGTAATGCATAAAATACTTTCCTTGAGCAGATTAATTCCAGGGTTTCTCACTCTCTGTGTTGCCTTGCAGTCACAATCCAATTTACTTTTGTTGTTCACAAAGTCTGTTCTTAAAAGGATACTGCAGAATGAACGTAAGCTACTCTTGTAGCATTTTAATATGAAGTGGAGCACTTACATCTTTGCACTTACATTTATTTTACAAATAATTTTTGGAGACTTTTTTTTGTTGGCTTTTTTTTACCAAATTTCTCCCTTTTCCAATTATCCTCAGCAAGGCCTCATTTCTAACAGCATCTGGTCTTGCAGGTATCTTTACCTATAGGTAAGTACACACACCCCCTATACCTGTCTTTACTCAGCCAGTGCTGGGAGGTGCACAGATGGGTGAAAAGTATAGGTTAGATCTGCATTAGGAGCAGAGTACAACTATAGAAGTACTGGAAGACCCTCTGAGCAAAGCATTCCATAGTAAGTGCAGTTAGCAACGGAGCTTCTGTGGGCAGTCAACCCCAAATCTTCAGGTGGTATAAATAACCAATAAAAGTGTGATTCTGTCACAAGAGATAATAGCCTTTTTAAAAAAAAAAAAAAATATCGCCTTTCTGCATCTGATTTCCTGTGAATTACTTAACTCTTACTGACATCTTGGTGAAAAAAAAAAAAAAAGGTGGGGAAGTTTCCATAATTCTCTGGCCAACAGTTTCAGTGATGGGAGTGTACAGGAATACTAAAATGCTGTAACAGAGTTGGGAGGCAGAATGCTTCTCTCCACTCTCCCTTAGTTTGGTGGAATTTTATACTATCCTCAAATGCAAGACTGTGGCTAGAAATCACGATCTAGCCATAAATAATTCCATTATATTGCTTGTTTGGTGGCATTTACTTGGAAGGAGGTTGCTTCTTTTCCTTACACTAAAGCAGATTTGTTCTCTGGGGCTGAAGGAGGTCAAAAACCATACATGTGCTGAAGCTGTAAAGAAATTCTGCAGAGAATTGAGGAAGGACCCAACGGTTTGGCTGCCTTAACTGAGACCCCTCACCAACTGCACAAAGTCAACATAAATACTCCAGCTTCACTGATGTCACAGAACCCCCCTGCCCCTCACAGACTGAACTGCCACCAATAGGACAGAAAATTTGACTTTAAGACCTTTGCTGTTAGACCATGTCAGTTTAGCTAGTAAGTGACCTCAAGAAAAGTCACTAGAAGTCATTTTCTTTTTCCAAATGACAGTTTGCTGGTGCTTTATCCCAGTTTTAAATAGAGTAGCGGCTCAGTTTCCACCTCTTCCTTTGAAAGACTGTTTTGTAGCCCAGAATTCTGGAAAAGCCAGATACTGTGTACAATCAAAGCTGATTCAAAACACAACCCCTGAGCCCCAGCTTGGTTAGACATAAGGGTTAAAATTTACAAATTTGCAAAAAAGCAAACAGGAAAAGCACCTGGATTTTTTCATCTGTGTTGCAGCGGGCTGTCTCCATATCACTCCAGCCACAGGCATGTTTGGAGAAGCTGCATGGGATACCTGCTGTGGGGAACAGTTACAACGTTTAGGGGTTTAAACAACTCCTATTACACTTAGTGCCACTTTGTCTTTTATACTTTTGTTGTTATTATCATTTATCATTATTGTTAGTTAATAGAATTCTTCTTCTTACAGTCTGTGTCATATGGGGCAAGCTGTCCATAGCTTATCTTTCAAGTATGTACGTTCCCTAGTTTTTAAAAGTCATTATACAAATCTATGTAAGTGCAGCATTGTTACATTTCCTTTCACTTGATGCAAGAAATTGTATCATACAACAAACACTTATTAGAATTGGGTGGTTTGAAGATTTGGCTTGCAGATATATATGTGAGCATTGTGAAACTGCAAAAATAACATCAGTGAATTCCTGTCTAGATCCATAAGGAATACAAAAGTGAGTGAACACATTTCTCAGCAGCTCATGAGACCTCTTAGTCACTTTAGAAAGACCAAATCTTACATTTTACATTGCGTTACGGTCATCTGCCTAGACCAAATGGTTAAAAACTATGATTCTGGTAACGTAAGATACTAGCGAAGTAACAGAATATGCTCTTGTCGTTCTGGCCAGAATGAAGGGAATTGCCCAGGTAAGGTTCGCCGAAGTGGATGTGACATGTGTAAAGTTATCTGTGAATTCCGGCATTCTCCTGAAGCAGGACAGCTATGCACAGACCTCCTTCCCTTTCACTGTTTAAAAGCACATTTTTTCAAAGTGATTTACAAAACAAATGAACAACCACATGTAATTATTCATTCTGTTTATGTTTGATCAGTGTTATGTTATCCTTTATTAACTCTTATTGTGATAGGTAATTCTTTGCACATGTTCATTCCTGGGTTACAGCAGAGTAAAAATAGCCACGTAACAAGATTGAAACCAGCCAATACTAAATAGCCCTATAAATTTAAATTAGTGAAAACATGACTCACCTCTAGATGGTTGCATCTTTGCTGAGTTTGCAGCAATCCAAGTAGATAATTTGTGGCAACTGCTTTGCTTGGGTTTAGGAACCATGAAAATTAATGCCTATATAGGAAATACTGATCTCCTAAGACAATACGTCCCCTCATTTTCTCTCTTAATATGTACATAACATGCCAATCACACAAAAGTAGGTTTTGTAAAATTTCTTTTTTATCTTTTTTTTTTTTTTTTTATAGGCCACAGTATGGTGGGAAATTCTGCCAAGGCTCCAGTCGTATTTATCAGCTTTGTAATCATCAGCCATGCCCAGCAAACAGCTTGGACTTCCGAGCCCAGCAGTGTGCGGAATACAACAGCAAACCTTTCCGGGGATGGTACTACAAATGGAAGCCATATACTAAAGTGGAAGGTAATTATGCCACAGCTCTGATGGACAAGGACAATTGCAGGAAGCAAGCTATAAGCTGTAATTCATCCATATTCTTTGGGCAAATATCACCCTGATGTAAGCAAACAGAAATTCAGCTGGCTTGTTTGAGATGTGTTTGCTTTCTAGCATAGTTGAATCTGGCCTCCCGTGCACAACTGCCTGTAGGAACATGCAGAACTGATTTGGGTTGTGAATTTAAATCTTTGTCCTTAGCGTGACTCCCTGGCTGTTGCTCCCCCTCTCTTTCATTTCACATATCTGTTAGTGTAAAAACAAAACAATTTCCACGGATTTTTCAGCATGGGAAATGTGAGCTCCCACAATAACACTACCAGAATCTTCCTTCCTTTGGAATGTTCTCAGATTTTGAAACGTAACAATAAATCAACCTTTTGACTTTTCTGCTGGTATAGTCCCATGAGAATTGGAAAAGCAAACAATGTACTGGCATACATTTTTTAAAGTCATCTTTAACTAAGAGATCTTTATCAAGTTCAGGTCTCAAAAACTATTTCTTGTCTTTTGTATAAGCAAAGCTTATTTTTACTTTACACATCTTAATTTTGGAAATATTTGGAATCAGTATTCATTTTTACCAGATATGTCAAATATTTTTTACGGTTTGAAGGCACAGGTTTAGCTGAAATTGCTGCAACTTGACAAAAAGTGGCTGGATTATGTCACATTGTAGCTGCTTCGTTTAGCACCTGTGCAAATTTACTTTTGATGACAGTAAGTGTATAATCATATATACACATATATATAACTTTCATTCATAGCCTGATTATATTTCTTTCAAAGGACTTTGCAGGCATTTTAGAATTTAGGTATTTAGAAACCTGTGTCCCACCAGCCAGCATGGAAGAGGAAATACAGTTTCAGAGTGTGTAACAATGGATGTACAACTAATGCATCATGTTAAACAGAAATTAAGGCAGCCTACAGTGGGTTTCAAGGGAGGGGCTGCATTTGGTGAAAGAAATAGGAACTTAAAATTAAGGAAAAGGGGCATAATTTTCAAAAGCAAGACATCTCCATGTGATTCTGAACTTGAAAATGCCTGTCCTTACACTCTTAGCTGCTTTTCAAGATCTCCCCCAAGATTTATATTTATAGTCCCAAAAACATGATCCAGTTTCCAAAATTGCTGCAGATGCCTTGCCTCTGTAGAACCTATTGAGAATCCAGCTTATTAAAGAATAAAAAGTTACTATTTTGAATCCAGTTTCATGTTCTTCACAATTTTATTACACTATTTTTTGCAATTTTTGTCTTAAAATTGTGTATTTCAGTAGTTGTTACAGTATTTACAATTGCACAACTCTTCTGTGCTTTCTAAGCCTCGCACACCAGCTACTTGAATTTCTGCCCATCTCAAGGTCCTAATATGTCACCACGCAATTAATCCTTGTAGTTTCTCATCTAGGAAGAAAATGAAAGTAGGGTACATTTTATTTCTTCTTGAAACTGTGCTGCAGATCTGGTAATACTTTCTTGTCTTGTTTTTTTTTCCCCAGAGGAAGACAGATGTAAATTGTACTGCACAGCTGAAGACTTTGACTTTTTCTTTGCAATGTCCAGCAAAGTGAAGGATGGAACCCTGTGTTCTCCAAATAAATATGATGTTTGCATTGATGGAACATGTGAAGTAAGATAATCTTACAATCCTAATGTCTTTTTTTTTTGAAGTGGGCAGTTGACTTCTTTATGGAAAATCCAGCTGTTTCTTCAAATTCGCTTGTGTCTGAGTCCTTCACTTGTGCCTTTTGGTTGCAGCAAGTAGGGTGTGATCATGGACTTGGTTCCAAAGCTGTACTGGATGCCTGTGGAGTTTGTAAAGGAGATAATTCAACGTGCAAGTTCTTTAAAGGCCAATATTTGATCCAGCACAAGGCTAACGGTAAGGAAAGCTGTTCCACATGATCATCAACTCATTGCTCCGCCGTATCCCCATGTAATATATATGAGTCCTTGCTCATTAGGGCAGTGGCTAAAAGTCCAGATGTGAACTGAAAATCACAGGGAGAGTGAGAGGAGAGTTCACATTTCTCCTGTTTCTTGGTAACAAGACAGCTATGAGCATAAGTCTTGGTTAGTTAATTTGCAAGCATTCCTCTTGTTTCTTAAGCCACATTTTCCTTTACGTGTGAATTTCCTCTTAAAAGAGATTTCAGGATTCAGGCAAGTGAAAAAATAGCTGTCAACAGCTCTGACTGGAATGGGACTGTAGAAGATATAAAAAAGCGATACACAGCAGAATGCCAAAAATGACAGAATTTCCATGTCCATTTTCAAATTAAGTTGTCTGGAAGCTGTCCAGTTGATTCAACAGATGATCCAGTCGCTGGGCGGTGAACTGTTCTTTACTGGACTGTCACAAACTTCTTGTGAAATAATCTCACTATGCCTCAGTTTCTCAGGCATAAAAAGCAGGTAGTGTTTCTTTACCCATGGCGGTATTTTGCTGATCCATTTATTGTTGATTATATAAGATATGTCATTAGTCCAGTAACATAGGCCAGGAAATTGTTTAGGATGTGGCAATACAGAGACACAATGCTAGAAAAATAGTCTGAACTGACTGCTCATGAAATTAGCCATGTGCAGTGCCTGTTGGCGATGTCAGCGGTGTCTCATCTGGCTGCAGAGCGAGTGGGGTTTGTACACGCTCGGGGTGCGACAGCTCCCAGTGGGGAGATCCAGTGATGTGCGGGGCTTCGTGGAAGCTCTGCATCTCACCTCAAAAATCTTGTCCATGATGGAAGTAGTACCTTCCAACTACTGTATGAAACTACAGGGAAAACAGGGTAAAACATGGTAAAACAATTAAGGTGAAACCGCTGTTAGTCTGTTCTGCATTTTTCTAAGGTGAACTTGCTTTTTCTTGTCTTTAATCACAAAGAAAAATTCCAGGAATTGAAATACCTCTGAGTTTCTGATTACAGGCTGCACAGGGGGCTTAAAATCAGAACTGTGAAAAAGGAGTGATCTTGGTGGATTGGAACCGCCATCTTTTAAAGGCAAAAAATTCAAATCAGGTTAGAAACGATAAGCCACCACCATGTGTATGAGAACTGTAAAAAAACGTTGCTTATTCCTTTCATTTCAGACTACTATGCCGTGGTGACTGTGCCAGCAGGAGCACGCAGTATCCAGCTCCACGAAATGCAGATCTCCACCAGCTACCTTGCAGTGCGCAACCTCAGCAAAAAGTACTACCTAACAGGAGACTGGACAATTGACTGGCCAGGAAAGTTCTCTTTTGCTGGAACAGTTTTTGATTATCAACGCTCTTTTAACCATCCTGAGAGTCTATATGCAGCAGGACCGACTAATGAGACGCTGGTCTTTGAAGTAAGCTTTCTTCTGTTTATTCTTCCCTTGATGTCTATTACAGAATTAGTAACGACAGCTTTAGCTCTGCACTGTAGCTCTCAGCGAGATTAAAGAATAGCGTTGAGTCACGATAGTATTCAGGCTTAATTGTGTGGTCATGCCAGATTGAAAGGCCTTTCACCAGCTTATCAAGGTCTGAAGTTTAGTAAACTGTCACAAACTCAGTGAAAAGGAAGGTGCATCAAACACACCATATAGCGTTATTTCTCAGTTGCTGGACAATGGTAATAGAGAGTATAAACACAGCCTGTAAATAGTATACAATAAATAGTAAAAAGTAAGCCTTGTGGCAAGGCTTAATGGTAACAGCTTCATATAATATTTCCTAAAGTCCACATACATCTACCTTTTTTTAAATTTACCTTGGGACGCAAGCGCCACACGTGGGCTCCTGTGCAGTTTCTGTTGATTCACTTCTATTGGTGAAAGCATCTAAAATAATGAAGTTTCTACATGTTTATCTCCCAGTCAGATTTGTATCACCTACTCTCTCTGCCAGATGTCTGGTGTTGAAACCGTATTTCGTAGAAAGTAAATCTGGTACTTCTATGGTCTGTTCCAGTGTTGCAATTTTGAAATTGGCCAGAAGTAGTTCTGTGGATTTCTAAGGAAAATCTCCTTTTTTTTTTTCCTTTTACTAAGAAAATCTCTTTAAACTAACCTA
Source organism: Pedionomus torquatus (assembly GCA_013398155.1). NCBI lineage: Eukaryota > Metazoa > Chordata > Aves > Charadriiformes > Pedionomidae > Pedionomus > Pedionomus torquatus. Next base: position 274,817 of record VZRU01010602.1, read on the forward strand.
AAACTAATCTGTTTTAGGTTAGTTTACTAGATTTTGTTTTGAAATGCATCAGAACGTGTGAGGGTCGATTTCTGGCTGAATCACCAAAGTCTTTACTCCCTGTTGGCTGCATTACTTTGCCTGCTTTGTCAGAAAGCTCTAGCAAATCCTTCCTTTGTAACTCACCTGAGGTGTTTGTGTTGATGAATCTTCCCCTGTGAGAAGGAAGAAGCGCACCCCAGAGAGCTTTCAATTCCTCCCCACCCCTCACAGCAGTTCTCTGCTCGCTCACTCTCAAACGTGCCCCTGGGGAGCGCGAGAGCGAGCGCTGTCCCCGCTCCCGAAGCAGCAATTGCAGCTCTTCACCCATGGTCTAACAGCAGGACAGAACACAGCTCTCTGCAGAGGTCCAGCCGCAGCACTTAGCCCAGGCCTCCCTTATACAGCTGTCTCCCTTATACAGCTTTGCTGCCTTAAACTTAGAAACACACCAAGTGTAGACTGTGACATGAAATACATTCCTCAAGAATTATTTCAAGTTTCCCAACTCTTCAGGGAATTTTCTCTTTGGAGTACTGAAGAGCCTCTCTGCTGTTCATACTGAGTAAGGTACTTAAAGGTATCTTTTATGATCCACTGAAGTTCCTGGTCATGAATGCCTGTTAAAGTACTTCAGGACAAAGACATTTAGAATGGACAGTCTGACGTGAGCCAAGGGCATATATTTTGACAAATCACCACCACAATTTGCAATGCCTTTTTAAAACACTTTTTCTCAGTTGCAGAATTTTCAGTTTGGGTATGTAAGTTAATGGGGATGCTTTAGTCCAAGGAAGGGTCTATCAGGGACCACGCTTCCCTGTCTGCAAATCATCTCTGAAACAGCCTTACACCAAAGAAAGGAGCACAGTTATAAATGCCATGAAATGTTAAGCTGAACTCTCAGGAATCTTATTTGTCATAATACCAAGTAGATTGAACTTTATTATTAGAGAAGTATGAATAATAAATTGCCTGCAAGATGACTTACTTGGCTGCATATTGTGCACATATTTGCAGAATAAAGATTAAAGAAAAAAAAATTTAATGCCAAATAGCACTTCTATTTTCATCCTATCAAATTATGCTAAACAGTTTTATTAAGATTTAACATTTAACTGGAGGCTATTGCTCCTATGAGAGCTTATTTAAACTTCCCTTGTATTTTTATTGAAATACCTACACCACTGGCATTGGTAACTAGGGATTCCAATGACAGAAAACGTTACAGTTACATGTTTCCCAATTATATGTATCTATGACCTGTAGTTAAGGGTTTTTTCCCCTTTCAATAATTTAAGCAACATTCATCAAGCTGAATTCTCAAAATAATGCAAAAATTTTGTCTGTTCAGAGTTCTGCACAATTTATGATTTACTAATAACTAAGCACCAAATGCCAATGAAAACTACAGAAGTACGTTTTTATGAGAATACACACAGACTGCTGAAGAGCTGTTTAGAGCAGTAGTAATAAAACAAATCCTGCTTCAACTCTAAATACCAGAAACTGATAGAAGGCTGAAAACAGGAATGTTTAAACATGCTTTGTTTTTATTTGTATTTCATCTGGAATTTTCAAAGCAGGCAAAAAATAATAAAGTTCTGCTTGGAATTTGCACGTTTTTATCCAATGAAGTTGATTTTCAGTAAGATAAGGCTTTCTGAGCTTTTGACCTCAACTTCCTCACTTAATGCTTAGCAATTTTTTCTTAATTAGGTTGTATTCAAAAGAAATTTACTATTTCTTTTCTAGGTAATTTTTTACCAGAAGGGTGGGGTTTTTTTCCAGAATAATTCACTGCAAGCCCTTGTTAAAATGCACACTGCAGGTATTGAGAAACAGAATAAGCTGCGTGCACAAATACAGGAGCTTTTATTATTAAGGTGGGCAGAAAATAGAAGGTTTTGTAGGTGTATTTATTGCCATGCCACTATGATCTGAAAGACAGATTAGCACAACTTGTGCCTGTTTAACTTTGCAGTCAGAGTTTTGCTGGACATTGTGTGGTGACTTGAAGGACCCAGGTTTTTGACTGGGTTTCTGCAGATCACCCTGCTCCCCCCCAGGAATGGAGGCTGTGCACGTCCCCTGAGCAACACTCCCAGGAGAGGATGGGACCAGCACGCTCCAGGTCTAGACAGGTCTGGCAAGTCTGTGCTCAAGGCAATCACTTCTTTGAAATGCAGTCATTCTCCAAAATATTTTCTTGAAAGAGACATCTGAGGCATGTATTGAGAGAGAAGGATGAAACCCAAATAAGAAAACAAAAAAAAGTCTTAAAATTCCCTATTGTCTTGCATATCGCAAGTTCAGTCTTGCAGTTCTACAAAATATTTTGTGTTTCTCTTGTACCATACAGTATGTCCCTGTGCATCTGTTTTTCTATCAGTTTTTTTCAATAGTTCAGCAGAGCATGCATCATTTAATCAGACTTTGCAGTCCTAAACACTATTCAAAAGTGGAAAAGAGACAAGAAAAAGACTGATCAAGGGCTTTTCTTATTTACCCTGAAATTTCACAAAAAAAATAAACATACACATGTATATTCACATCCATTCTATGTGTAATTACGGGCATGAGTCATACCCAAGGCAAAGGGCAGCGAGTCTGTAATTTAACAAGGTTGTGGGAGAAAAAGTACAAACTCTAGTGACCAAATATTTTTGGAGGAGGAGGACAACCTCATAAAGAGGAATGTAGAATTACATGTGTAGGTCTAGTGTTTCCTGAGCACAACTATTGGAAGTGTAAATCCACAACAAGATTTTAGAATTCATCAGAACTGTTTCTGATTGCTCAAGAATTGCTTTCACAGATGGAGGGAAGGCAAGGGAGATAACCCGGTAAACCAGCGCCCTTCAGAATTTGTGTATCTGTATCCTTCTGGGGCTGCAGTTAGCATTATTAATACTTTGGTGATTGTGGGTTTGTAGAAACCAAAAGCCAAAATGAACAACAGTAATGGCTTTGGAAGGTGTTTCCCAGAATGGTCAGGTTCAGATGAAATAACAGACAAAGGGCGAAGTGGTAGAAATACGATAGTTAAATGATAATCTAGGACCAGAAATTAAGACCAGGTTTTTAAAATACAGTCTCTGCAGCCCAATTGTCTCATCTTAAGTGGAAACAAGCTGCAATTTATTTTTTTTTAATGTAGTTGAATATATTCAGCTCATTTATCTGTCATTTGGTCATAGGTAATCTAGGGTCAGCACTTTCAATTTAAACACCTTGTCAGTGTGTTTCTGATAACTGACGTATATTTAACTTGAGCAGAAACAAGCAGTAAATTCATCATGCATTTATCTAGCTCTGGGAACCAGGGCTCCCAGTGGCACCACTAACTGCTGAAAATACTTCCCAGAAGGGGCTGGCAGAGCACGAGGGACACGGCCATCGCAGGGCTCTGGTGACTTGTGTGGGGTTCACTCCTCACGTGTATTATTTGAAATATTCAGTCACCCTCCACAACTGACCCAACTTACAGGAAAGATTCTGAAAGGGCAAAAGAAGCTGACCTGTTATCTGGTCATAAAATACACTGCATGAGCAGCGACTGATAAACTACCTTAGAAACACAAGAGTTTAATAATTTGGTTTTCCTTTCTATCAATAAATGGATGCAGAATTGATTGATTTGAGAACTCAAAGCCAATTTGAAGAAGGACGGTGGAGTTTTTCCAGGACAAGATAGGCTCAGTGTCCTCACTGAAATTTACATCAAACTTGGTGAAATACTGAATCAAGAAATTGCTAAAGTCTTTGTGGAAGAAAAGAGGGCTTATTTTGACAGCAATAAGTAACAGATGGAAAGATGCTTTGCAAAGAGGCAGACATTCACAGAAAGACAAGGTGAATGGAGCTTCAAGGCAGGAATACATCTAATTAAAACCAGTAAATCACTTCCTCTTTATCAATAGGGAAAAGAGAAAGGAGGCCAGGTGGAATGACTTTACTGATGATCTCGCTGCCACTGGGAGAAAGCCAAGTTATGGTTACAAAGCATTACATTTATTATTAGCTACTAGATGATAAATTTGTACTGATTTCCCCTAAAGAGAAAGTAAGCTAAAGAGAGCTAAGATGTGCTTATAAGATACAGATGTTGATTCAATCCAAGGGATAAAAGGGTTCTCCTCCAGTGAGGAGAGATTAGCTGGACGGCATCCCTGAAGGTTGTACATTTAGCATGTGAACACTAAAAAAATGGAGACACAATAACAACAGAAGATAAATTTGAAACAGCTGAAGTAGAAATGAGATCATACGGGACCTTTCAAGGATATTCTTTTTTTTTTTTCCTTTTAATGACCTTAGTGGACTTTCTTGAAAAAAACAATAGTTGGTCATAAGCTTTAGTTAAGATTTTGTGTAAAGTGACTTTAGAAACATTGAAGAGATAAAACCCTTTTGTTTTTAAAGTCTGGCTTGAGTAAGCAATGGATAATTCCTCCCGTGCTGGTCCTTCCCAAGCAGGTGTTCTCTGACTTTCCTTTGGAGCTCCTGGTACTGCCCACTGACAGGGAGCCCATCCAGTAAGTGCCCATTCAAGACAACGGTCCTGGTTTAAAACAGCTTTCCACCAGCATCATAAGCTGCATGCTTATTTACTCTGAAACCAGAGTAAATTCATAAAAGTTAATGGAATTAATCTTGATTGAACAGCGGCATCAGAACCTGGGTTGGGATGTTGGGTGTTCCAGTATTTATTAAGCAGCAGGTTTAATTAAATTTAAATTTAATTAAACACTGGGCCTCTACTCAGACAAACCTCCCCACTGCCCTCACTGCTGTAACTGACAGCTGCAGAGACTGGGACTCTGCTACTGCCAGAAGACAAAAATGCACGAAGCACAGACGGGTAAACAGTGGCAATTCCTCTACCTGCCTTTTTCTCTATGCTCAGCTTCCCTCTGTAACTGATCTGTAAATGTCTATTAGTCCTTCCCAGAGATGTGGAGTAATTTTTTTGGGGTTCTTACATGCCAGACATTAGTGTGCTTTCCTATAGATGGGACAGAATATCATGAAAGAACAAGGAACTTACCTTGTGTAATTCACTGTTGCCAGTAACTTCACGTACATGTTTTACAATAAAAAACACCTGAAAAGCACCGAGTGGGTCCTAACAGAGCAATGTTGATAGGCTCTTTAAGAATTTGAACTGCAAAATGGAGTATTGTATTGGAAACTCAGGATAGCCATGGGAAAAACAAACTCTCCAACAAAGGAGCAGATGCACAGCTAGTTTAGCAAATGTATTGATTTAGCTTTGAAATCAAAATTAGCAGCAAAAGGAAAAGGTTCTTTACTCAGGAACATTCAATTTATCCATTGTTTTAACATTTTGTGCCCTAAGCAAAAGCCACAGTTCTTTTTTCTTTGGAATAGATCTGGCAGATTCCAGCCGTAGAGTCTGTGGTTTTCGAATTCAAGAAGCTGTAAATTTTATAACTCTGCGCCCTGCGGTCAGAGCTGCTGAGTGTTGTGTCTGAAGTCAGGTGGTTGGTGTGTTAAAGGTAGACATTAAACAGTTCTATTGAGGAACTGGAAATGTTTAAGGAGGTTGTTTGCCAGCTGTAAATTTGGGAGCAAATGCCAGTTGGCTGAAAAGATGCTGGAATGCATCCAGTTAAGTAGACTAGCACTGGAGGTCTTTCCAAATTTGTAGGTCTGATAACTTGGCTGTATATGCAGACTTCAGTTATTGGGTTGTTAAGGAAGGGCTTTATAATGAATGTTTGAAAACACGATAGAAAACTTTTTATATGCTCATTACTTTGGCAAAATTGCAACTTTGCAGTAGTATTGCATTCCTGATGAGAGCGTGGCTGACCATTATACATGGTATACTAGTTTTCAGGTGAGTGCCTGGGACGTTCAGACTATGGGTTTGTGCCCTGCAATATTTTGTCTCCAGTGCTTTTCCAGAATTTGATTTTTTCTTTCTCATACGTAGCTTTCCTACAGGAGGAAACCGTTGCTTCGTAACCGTTCCCTCCTGTAGCCTGCTGGGTGGAAGGGGCTGTAGCTTTGGCTGCCAGCCAGGGCATGGAGAGGAACTTCACTTCTTCTCCCTGTTGGACTGGTGTCCGCTTCCCAACACACGAGGAGGGGGTGTAGCCCAGAGTCTCAATATGTGTATGGCCCCGCCTGGCTGGGACTCGGGATTTACTCCCGGGGCACTCACTCAGCCGGAGGGTGAGAGTTTCTTACATCGTTGCGTGGTTGTTCTCTGGAGTGATGGATACCAGCAGGTCCTGTTTGAACTCGTCCAACATCATCTCCTCTTCATTCCCTTCCCTCTGTTGGAGCGGCAGGAGGATATTGCTCTAACAGGAGTAAAACTGGTTCTTGCTTTTAACTCTCATCCTCCCTCCTTTGTTCTCTGAATTCTGCTGTTCAGGATGCATTTGTTCTGTTTCTTGCCTCTACTGTCACAAAGTAAAGCACGCTTTCAGAAGACACATGTTCAGTCTAATACGTCAAGGTATTTTTATTAGAAAATTTTTAAGCTTTACTGGTGTTTTGGCCACTGACACAGCACAGTTTTATGACAGTTGTCAAAATTAAACGAGACGAGGGCTAACCCTTACACAAGGTCTTGTGTTGACACATGACTTACTAAAAGGCCAGATAGAATTTCAGCTGCTGCACTTGAAGGAACACAGAGCACCCACTGAAACGGGAGAAAGTGCATCCTCATAGGACCATGGAAGAGGAAATCTGACTTTGACTGCTCATACATTAGCCAGATCTTTTCTAACACAAGAAGAAAATAAAGCTGCTCTGAAATTGTTTCTGGCTGCCTAAGATGCTGAGATCTGTGCTAATACCTTGGACTCGTAGGACCTTCCAATGAGTAAAAGCAAATTAAAGCATTTTGAGGTCTGGTCTGTAAGAAGAACCAGGAAGGAATCGTTAAATAGTTTTCCAGGACTCAATTCTTATTAGGGTTAATACACCCTATTTTTTTCTGAAGCATGTTCTGAAACTGTAGATGTTTGTCTCCACTTGTCCTGAAAAGGACAGTAGAGTGAAAACATATTATGGCAACTTGTTTTTTCTAAAATCTCTAATGCTTGTGGACTTGTGGCTCAAGAGTCAAAGTGACTGTGGAACAGCTGTTTTAACAGGGTTGGACGTTTCGCTATCAGAAGCCAGACAGCTTTCTAAAAATAAAAATTTATGTAAAAGAGAGATTTTCCTTCATCTGAAGGGGCTGTTAAATTGTATAAAACTTATACATCAGATAGTGAGGAGCAGCCAAGGAGAGAAGAATGGTCCTGAAAAAAGTTACATTGGTAACAGTTTGAACAGGGCACAGAACCCCACGGTGATGAATGAACATCAAGTAAAATACAGAAACTGTGTAATACGCTCATGAGGGAGCCGCTTGTGCTGTGAGCACGAAATGGGGCAGAGGCTTTTTGGAAAGAGTATGAGATCCAGGGATTCAGAGGGAATCTGTGCAGGGCAGCAGTATCAATTCCAATGTTTCCTAATTTTACAGTGTTGATTTCAAGCCTGTTCTTGCAAAATTGTTGTGATATACACATACATATATGACTCACCCCTAAAACAGAGATAGTAATAGCATTTCTACCAAGAATAGTCAGTAAAAATAGAGGTCAGTAATTACTCTCTGATCAAATTCCTCCATAATCTCACAGGTATTCCAAGGTGCTCATGAATGGATCTCGCCTTGGATGGGTGAGATGAAAAATTTCACATAAAATACTTTAATTTTCCTGTTCTTTGAGGATTTTCTAATCTGAATCTTCCAACAAGAAGGCACGTACTCTCCAATTCATTTGGAAGTATTTTGCCTTTTACAGTCCTAATTGCTGTATTCTCAGTTTGGATCATGAAGGTTCACTGACTGAAATAAAATCTTTGGCTACTGAGAATGTAAAATCCAGCATTGTTTTTTCTTTCTTCTAAAAAAGTAAACATTAGGCTGTCCAGCTCCTTCATGTGGTCAACATTATTGAGCTGGAGGTGATGTAAATTTTGTGTGAATTTTCACTGTCATGGGTAAGTTCTGTGTTCCAATAGGTACATTTTCAGAATACTTTAAATCCCTTGGCTACATTTCAAAATGTTACTATATTTCTATGTCTTAAATAACAGAAATGCACATTTGTTGCTATTTCATGAAACCAGTCTATCCCGAGATCAGTTCTACCTACGTGGATTGCTTAAGCGCTCAGGTTAGACATTATGGGAACTTTAGGGATATTAATATTTTGAATAGTAGTCGTTAGCATAGGCTGAAATTGCACTTGAAATGCTAGTGCTTATCAGAAAGCATATTTAGGAACTGAGATTAACTGCACCTGCTCTTTGTATTACCATGACCAGATCCATATTGGCGAAGAATTAAAACTTAGTAGAGCTCTGTAACTGTAAACTCTTGCACTTTTTCTATTAAGTTTGAATATAAATGCACTTTGCTGCCAAAAATAGTTTCTAAAGTAAGTGTTGTTAAATAGAAATTTCTCCTCAAATTAAGGTATGTGTCAGATGTTCGTGCATCTTGCATTGATTATAATTCAGACTTGAAATGGATACAGTGCATTTTAGGAAGCTGCCTACATGAAAACTGTAATATAATTCACCACTAGAATAGTACATCCCCTGAGAGCTGGGCTCCCCAAGTGAAGTGCAAAGATTGTTATTAAGAGTCAGCAATCACACCTTCTATAAATTTTCTAACACGTTATGCTAAAATCATGAATAAAAGATTTTTCCAATCCTTCTTCCCATGTAGACACTCAAAGGTGGGTCCTTTCTCAGACTGAAGCTTTATCAGCTTCCGTCCACAGGAGAAAAATACCAGCTGTGGGTCTTCCAAGCAAACTTTATCACCAGTCTGCATAGAAAAAGTTTTTTTACATATAAAAAAAAAAAAAAGAGACGTATTTTATACCCTCAGCCTCAAGAACAGAGGAAGCCATCTCTATCTGTATTTCCAGTGCCCACACAGCTCTACTGCTGCCTTCCTCTGGCTTCTTCAGTAATGCGTTTGAGTCCCGCTTACTTCATGGGCAAAGGCTTCTTTGCTCATAGAAGGCACCACAGAAGAATCACTAGTCTGGCCTTTGCTCCTAAAATAGAGGAAATTTTTGCCATCCCTAAATCCTTAATGTACCCACTGCACCTGCCAGTGAGCCCCCAGGAAACGCAGGGACCCACTTGTTGAGGATCAGTGGCAGGAGCAGAGCACCGAGAGCTGGGGCAGGGACTAACGCTGTGCTGACCAGTCTCTGGGTGATATTTCACATCTACTTGAAGGCATTTCTGCTTCACCAGGATTCTGATCTAAACGACTGTTATGCTGAACAGTGCATTTCTGCACTCTCCTGTTCTGTGCCCAGTGGGTGTTAGCCCAAGCAAACACTTTGCTGTTTAGGAATTACTTTGATGGTATTTAGTTTATTGAAAAATTAGGTCTCCTGGAAACTCTTTCACAAACATGATGTGCACAAATGTATTATGTGTGTATTGTGTTTAGTTCATCTTCCTTCAGAATAACAGAATCCTCTTTTGCTTTTTTACCTTCTTCCCCCCAACCTTTTTTTTTTAAAAAAAAAAACCAATCCAATACTCCTCCACAGATCCTTTTACAAGGCAAAAATCCTGGGATTGCTTGGGAATATACATTTTCCAAAACCAGCAATGAAAACAAGACCTCAGTCAAAAAGCACAGCTACTCCTGGGTGACGGTGCAGTCAGAGTGCTCAGCCACGTGCGGTGGTGGTAGGTACCTTCCAGTTGCCAATCTTCTTTTTTACTTTTTTGAAAGCTCATCAAACATTTCAGCTGCCTTTAATTTTGCAAACGTGTATCAATACCTACAGGGAGTTACACTGAACACCTGGTCCTTATTTTTTTATCTGACAGCTTCTAACATAGATGAAGTACCTTCTACTTCCTTTATATTAAAAAGAATAAATTCACACCAGTCTCAATTCCCGTCACTTGGGGTGACTCAGTCTTGTTTCTTTGGGCCAATCCCCATGCACGTCATACCTTGCTGCTGAAGTAATGTGGGAATTAAGTATGTGCTTTGATGCTGTAATTTGGGAACATAGAAAGATACCAAATAACAAGTCAAATTTTTCTTACCTGTAGTGAGTAGCTGAAGACCAATATATTATTAAAACCTTTACTGACAGTTGCACCCTGATCTTCTCACTGTTTAATTACAAATATTTGAGTTCTGCCAGGTCAGAGTCTGAAATTCTGTAGAAGTTGAGGACTTCTTATAACCATATTCCTCTCGGTATTCGCTTTGTGCAGACCATCTATTTGTTTTTCTAAATCTATTCTCTCCGTGAAAATAATTCTGGGTTGTAATGAAAGCAGAAAACTGGCATGTGGGAAGTCCTGCCAAAAGAACTGAGAATTAAAATCCTAGTGGTCTTTAAGTTGGAACTGGGTCATCAAAGTAAGACTATGTAGTGCAGCTGACTTTAACACTAGAGAATAGAACTGGGTGACCAAGGAAATGCCATGTTACGCTCCTGTACCGGCAAAAACGCCTGGGTGAAATTCAGGAATATCTTGCCAGTGTGTTGTCAGGCTTCACAACCTTGCAACAGATGGGCTTCTGGAAGAACAACCCACCAGGAGCACTGCAGACATAAAATATGACGACTGTATTTTTCTTGCTTCCCTTTATAACAAATGGAGGTTGCAGCATGGATATACAGAAGACGGAAACAACCGTGTTTCCAAATCTGACTTGCTGTGTCCGACGAACCATGTGGGAAGTGATGCATCTCCATTAAAAAATGGAGCTGTAAAATCACCTCATCTCTTAAGGCATCTGTAGTCTTCTCTGTAATCTGTCCTGACGCCAACACTGGGCAGAGTTGAGGTACAGGAACCTGCAGAATTCTCAAGCCTGTAATGATGGACTGTAGAAAGCTGCAAAATGTTTTGTTTCAGTTTTCAAGCGGGTGAGGAGAGTTCTCAGCAAGCGCTGCTTCTTCCTGCAGGGAATGAGGATTTGAAGAATTACTAATTTTTGCTGGGGGAAGATTCTACAAATATGCTGTTTATAACTAAAATGTTTCATCTGACTTCAATAGTACCTGTGTTAGAGAGAGCGAAATTAATGTTAAAAACACGTTGCCAAATTAAATCCTAGTTGGTTGAAGTCAGTGGAATTGTACTGAGGATGAGCTTGGACTTGTTTAGTTAATACTCTCCCCTACTACTTTTTCTACTACTTTTTCTCTGAGTGAACATTATATTTTGAGTAAATGTTTATTTTACTGTATTTTTTCCTAATACTTCCATAGGACACATTACAGCAAAAGCAATTTGTTTAGAAGATCATCGTACACGAGTGAATTCCTCCTTTTGTGGTCCAAGGACGAAACCATTAACCGAAACAAAACTATGCAATGCTAATCCCTGCCCAGCATAGTAAGTTCTTTTTATTTCTGTACCTTTTCGCTGTGCCTCATGACTGTTTGCCACCACAGAAGTTCTCTCCGACAGAACTGTATACTCTGCTACACGAACCCACTTTTATTCTGTAACATAAACCAGTAATTGTTTAAAAATGTTAGTTGTGTAGGCTTCTGCCCAATGATAATAATAGAGGCGATATTTCTAATGTTGCTAAGCGAGCCCTCCTGAGGACTGCGTGCAGCTCTGTCACCGTGCTGGGGTTAGCTATGTGACACCGAGTAAATCTCAGTTACTTAGAGGCCTGTTCTGCCACCTTTTCTCACCTTGAATCAATAAGACCATTTCCTCAGTAAAGTGCTACTCCCCGTGAGGAAGCTTGGCCCTTTGACTCAGATTCCGCATATTAGATTAGGTTAAAAGAATCTTGTGAAGTGTAATTAGTGATTTTTGGACAAAACGTCCCACAGAGTATTACGATACCGAGAAGAGGACTATCTAAACCAAATAAATTGTCGGCAATGGTTCTGGTGCCTACAAAAATAAATAGGAAGACATCGCCTCTGTGAACAATCTTATTTTCTAAAAGACATAAGAAAGGCGTGATGCAAAGAAGACATTGACATATAGATAAGCATTTAGAATCCAGCTGGTCTAAATCAATTGAACTCCTTTAAAAACAAGGGAGTTACTCTGATTTATAGTAGCTGTGGTAGGGGTCCCTTGGAAAAAAGAAGAAGTTGTGTGTTCATATAATTAAAGACAGTGTTGTGTGCCTCAGAGTATAAACGGGTAGATTTAAGGACACGTTGGCCGTCTTTTTTCTGCTGATGTTTTCACTTTTGGATTCCTGAGTCTACAACCTTAGCATTGCTTTCATTTTATACCAAAGATCAGAAAAGCAGTATTATGTTGGACGAGACATTTTGACTGCCAGAACAGGAGATTTTTGAAAGCAATACGTTGAAAAAAATGAAGAGTGTTTCTGTGGTAAATAAAGACAATTGAAGAAACACTGAAGCCCAGGGGCAGGAGAAGGCAGTGGAAATGCAGGAAAGTTCTAGACCCAGTGTCATCAGCTGGTTTTGCTCTGCTGTGCCGATAGCAATGGGTGGGAAGAGCAACTGGCTAAGCACCCTCCCATAAAATAGCACATTTAATGCAGTTTAATAGGAAGCATTCCCCAACTCCTCCAGTCCAGAAGAGGATGATGGGGCAAAGCAAAAAGATGTAGATGTTCTGCGGTGGCTTTGTTTTTACATAAAAATTCATAGTTTGCAATATGTTGAACATACTGAAAAACAGACCAGTAATAGTTGGGAATTTCCTGCAAAATTTAAAGATTACAACAGAGTACACAAAATCCAAATGGCAAGTTATACACTATGACCACAAAACGATAGAGATAAGGTTTAAATAATGGTAACATGTGAGCCCCATGTTCCTGCTTCAGCAGTTTCTTTAGATTGCGTTTAGCCACATGATTTTCTCAATACCAATCTGAAGTAACCTCTGTAGCCAAACACAATCTTTTCATTTGTGACTTATCTTCTGCCAGAACTGCCTCCATGCAGTGAACTCAGTATCACTGCAACAGAAATGTGTTGTCTGTGATGTTCCCAGGAGTCTTTTTACGCTTACCTTGGTTTTGATGTGGCATCGATAGGTTATAAAGCTGCACCAAAATCATACTCGGTCCTACTGACCACCCACAAGATTGCCATTTCTGTTAAACAGAGATCCCCATGAACTGTGAACATCCAGTGATGTATCAGTCACTGAACATGCTGAATATCCATTCTGACACGCAGTGCAACGCTTTCATCCTAAAATTGCTCTGATATTCTTAGATTTACTATTTTAAAACACAATTAATGACTTGAACACTACAAAGAGTACAAAAAGAAAAACCATAAAAGCCCCAAGCCACCTTCAGGGAAAAACAATTAAACTCAAGAATTAATTATTATAAAAATCCTTAGAATATATTAATATATGGAGGATCTACATGTAAGACCATGTCTTAAATTAAGAGATTGCCATTCAGCTGAGTGAAACGATGCCAGAGTATCTCTGCTGAGCAATCTGCCCAGAAAGTCATGGCATGTAGTATTTCCCATAAAATCCAGGCTGCCAACATCAAAAAATGTAGTATTACTAAATTCCATGGAGGAAACGAAGAATGTTTAATAGCCAGCAAGTAAAGCAAACACAAATACAGTTGGAACAATAGGCAAGGGGAGGAGGTGAATAACTGATGAGATGCAAGCGTGTCAGCTTTGTGACATAAAAGAGGCGCCAGATTTATAAAGGTCAGCGAGGAATAATGCTGCATAAGAACAAAGGCTTATTAGTGTGAGTAGGAACAAACTACTGTCCCCACAGTAAGAACACAGAAAGGCATCGTTACTGCACAGTGTTGTTGGATTTCAGAGCTGCCAAATCTGCTCATAATTATTTAGTTATTTGAGCTAATGAAAGATACGCTTGGATCACAGCCCAGATAATCTTGGAAAATGGCAGTTTACTAGACGACATTAAAGTAGGTTTACTGCCCTCTCCTCTGTGAGCAGAGGAACTTTCTGGGGAGTTACAGTAAATAAACTCTTAAAACACTTTTGGTTGCTCTACCAATCACTGATGTCAGAAACATCAAGGTGAACTAATCAAAAGTTGTAAAAGAGATTAAAACTGTAATTTATTTTCCTAGAAGTTTGCATTTCAATAGTCTGAATAATTATAAATAAGACTAAAAGGAAACTGCTGATGTCTTCTGGAATTATATAACCATCAACTTAGCACGTTAATATTTCTTTGTCCTGAAATTAGTGCTTTTTATATTCCCCACTACTTTTGGCAGTTACTGAAGTTACTAGATGGAGAGTTGGGATTTCTTCTATTCCCAACAGAACTGTTCCAAAATAGGCTTTTCATCTATTTTTTTTCAAATTAAAATTAGCTTTGTTTTCAGGCAGATGTGAACAGACGAGCAAATGGGATCAAATGGGATGCTGTTCATCTTTCACACAGTAAGAAAAGGAAAAAAAAATGTTTCCCGTCCCTACAGCTGTAGGTGTGTGTGAGCTCTCTTCAGTGCTCACCGGGATGTGAGAAACTGTGGGAAGCAGGACAGGCCAAGCAGTCAGATTTGAGACCAGAACTCTTTTTTGTGGCATAAATTATTAAAACTTTGTAAAACTGCTGTTTTAAAAAATGTTTAAATTCAGTGCTGGACCTCTGAATAAGAATTCTGAACTTGAGCAATAATTTAGTCATTCCTAATTTCCTTAGTTTCTTCTGTTTTCCTGTCTTTTGTTATTTATGGTCTTATGTTGCAAGCCTTCGAGGACAAAGACACTTGGTTGTACTTGTGAAGTGTCCCACAAGGGCTGGGGTCGCACTCGCTGCTTCGGTCATAGAAATATTGAGCAGCTACTGGCATTTCCAAACTGAACTTAATCCTAAGCAATTGGTAACAATTTTTCAGCCTTGTTTAACTTTGGTGACGTGCTGCGTAAGTGAAGTGTGGCTGTGACAGTACAGATTTGCCCAACATCTTTTCCTCGTTAAATTTCCTGTTTTATTTAGATTCTACAGCATCTGCCTGCCAAATTTATTAGTCTGGGGACATTTAAATCCTCCAGACACTAATGACAGGGCTGCTGATTTTAGCAAGCCAGTTCTTTTTTGTGAACAGAGGCCAGTGAGGTTTGACATAAATAGCAGTGGACAGCACCACGCCAGCACTTGTCACCCTGCGTGAGTGTATCTGCGCACAAATGCACTGGGAGGTACACGCTGGGCTCAACTGGCCCCATTCTGACCCCCCATGGCAGCTTTTCCCTCCTGTCAGCTTAGGTGAATCCTCTTCCTCTGCCCCTGAGTCTTCTGAGAGAGGTGTAAAAAGGGAAAAAAATGCGCCAGAACTTTTCAATAATTGAATCTTATCGATTTACAGAACTCTCCCTCTAACTGGCTTCTGATCTGATAGGCAGACCCGTAGACCTTCTAGATACTCCATCAGCCTCAGTGGCAGCGTCGCTCTCAGTCCCTGAGGAATTCCCTGAGTTGGTTCTGGTAGATGAGAGTTGTAAATAAGTAATACTATTTTTTCTAGTTGTGTGACTTAGATTTCATCCCTAGCAAAATGGTCCACGCTTTGAAGATAGAGCTGTAACTAAGGCTTTTTGATTGCCTGAGCAGATACCAGCACACTGGGGGAGCAGGCCGAGCAGAATCCCTGAATAACGCACATTTGATAGGTGGCTCGTATCTATTAATTTTAGAAAACTACTTGGCCCCCTGTGTTTCTAACACACGTTTTCCCCTTTAAGCTGGTCAGCAGGCGAATGGAGCACGTGCAGCAAATCCTGTGGGGGAGGACAACAAAGTCGTCTCATTCAGTGTGTCCAGAAGAGGGCTTTCCAAAGAGAGGAGGTCGTGGCCCATTCGCTGTGTCCTGTCAGCACCCCCACGCAGGTGCAGGTGTGCAACACTCAGGACTGCCCACCCCAGTGGAGCCCAGGCCTATGGTCTCAGGTAAGCTGGAGAAAAACTGACATTTTTTTCTCTGCTGGCATCATGAAAATATGGCCAAAACCCTCTGCTCCAAAAGAACAGTGCACTTTGTGAAGATCTATATATTGCAAGTGTCTCTGATCGTGAAGATAATATGTACACTATGTATAGATTTTAACCAGACTCCCCAAGTGCTCAGACGGGAGGGCTCGCCGGAAGGGGACGTGTGGTGTCCCTTTTGGTACATACAAACAGATGGGTGATTTTTTTGTGGTTTCATAACTCAAGGCTCTATCAATTCTTCACGGCCATTAACCTCCCTCTGAGGTTACTTCCCATCAATATGAACTTTTTTTCCGAGATGGCAGGCAGTCAAGGAATGAAGAAATATTTGGGGTTAGAGTTGCACATCAGTGTACGCACATATGTGAATTGTGGTTGATAAATTTGCGATTTACAAGTTTGCTAATCACTTCTGTGCTTCTGCCTTTGCTAGAATAACTATTGTACTGCAGAGAGCACTGCTGCAGTTAACTGCCATGAGGGGCATGAGGCCCCAGGCAGATTCCTGTGTGTGCACACCCTGCTTCCCAGACCTGCAAACTGCCTGATGGTAAACCAGCCTGGGCTCACACAAACCACAGCTCCGCTCTGTCTTCCACTGCTGTTGATGCTGGCATAGACTGTTAGTCTAAGCATAAATGAAGTAAGGGGAAATACGGGATTTAAGTGCGAGCTGACAGTACACTTACATGAAAAGGATCTACATTATTTTTATTTTTCCATCTTCATTTAGTGAGATTCATGGCAGATTTAAATTTACTGAAAAATCTATTAGTTCTGTGTGCACTTCTAGGAGTTATGCTGGAACATCTTGACCTAAGCTCTCCCTGCTGAGCAGCACAGATTGCCTCTCCAGGGGAGTGCCCTGTAGTGTACCATGACAGACAAGAAACTGCTCCGCAGTCACATCGTAACGGAGTTTTAACACTCAAAGAGAAATGTTAACTTCCAGTATACATGAAGGAAACCTTAGCGTGGCAGGAGATGATAAAAATCAGGTATGATGATTAGGTACTTAGAAAGAGCAAAGTCTTTGAAAAAAAAAAAAAAAAAANGATGTGTACAATTCAAGTTGGGATTTTCAAAGAAGCCTGTGAAAATTAATGTAGTGAACAGGCCTGTTGAACAAGTTAGTGAAGACTTAAGATTCAGCTGAAAGCTGTTACATCAAAGGCTCAAGAGAGTTAAGAGGAAAAAAAATGCAAAATACCCAGCCTCTCTACACAAATCAGAGTAGTTTTAAATGAAAGAAGTTTTTTGTTTGTTTGGGGGAAAGATTAAAACCACACATTTTCAGCACGCAGACATTTCTGTTACATCCCGAGTACAACTCTGCCTTCATGAAATCTTTTAAAAACATTTGTTTGATTTAATAACAGTGGTAGTGCAGGATTCTGCCTTGGAATGTGCCCTTTAATTATGAGCAAAAAGAACAATTAGAAGAGGATGTAACAAGGTAGAAGCTGGCAGCGTTATTGTGGGGCTGTTTATTTCTTCACTTCATCATAAATGGCTCGTTCCTGCTTTTTGTTGTATGCTAAGGCAAGGAAAACTATTGATGCCTTTTCATCGGATCCACGGTTCAGAATTGTGTATTTATTCACTGGTGACTTGTAAGCTTGGCAATTAAAATACCTTCAAACCATTGTCTGCAACAGACTCTTGTAGTGAGATTCATTTGGTTACGTAGAGATTCCCTGGGTAGTTTTCTCTGCCTCTACCTCATCCCTCTAGGCCAAGGTGAGGACAAAATAACAAATAGCTGAGACCATCTTGCTGTGGGAGATTCTGCGATGGGAGGTTAGGACCAGCTTTCAACTGTGCTGTCCAGGGAAAAAAGCATTTTACTCACAACTCCAACTTACCTCATCTACGGAAGAGAGATATTACTTATCTGTTCTACATGGGGGCTGTAAGAGTTCACAGTTTACATTAAGAAAGCACTTAGAACAATGTTTTAGAAGTGACATACAGATGTTACTGTTACTTAATTACCAATGGAATTTCAAGTTTACTTCTATTATAATGTCACCTACACAGCACATTATCCATGGCTTTTATGCTCTGCAGTAAAATACAAATAATGCCAATTTTCATTTCCTCCGGTTCAAATGAGTGTTTCTTTCCATCACAGTGCTCCAAGACTTGCGGGAGAGGTGTTAAGAAACGGGACGTCTACTGCAAAAGTACCGGTTCTCCCAAGGTTAAAATCTTGCCTGACAGTATGTGCAGCAGAGACCCTAAACCTGAATCCCAGCAGACCTGCGTGCTCGGACGCTGCCCCAAGAACGACCGTCTCCAGTGGGTGATTTCTTCCTGGAGTGAGGTAAAGCGGTGCCGTTACATGGCTCCCCGCACTCCTTCACGGTGGAAATCTTGACTTGGGGACACACACCCCCTGAGGGGGAAAGAAAGCTGAGCTGTCACTTCAAAATGAGGTGTTGTAGGCAAGCTGCTACGAAACCCTTATGGATGGATGTAGTTAGATGCACCCCGATGTCTTGGTTTTTCATGACTTTCACTGACTGGAATTCATATTTCAGTTCACGTTACAGAACATGGTCTTTGTGGGTTTAGTTGTATAATGCTTTTGTGGTCTCCCATAATTTGGAGTCTTTTGCACAAAGCACATTCTCCTTTGAATGTATTTCAATAGATTTCAAAGGTGTGCTCTGCCTTTGCAGTGCTCCGTCTCCTGTGGCCCAGGTGTACAAAAGCGAGAACTAAAATGCGGTGAGAAAAGCATCCATGGCAAATTGATCACCTTTCCTCAGAGAAGATGTAGAAACATCAAGAAACCAAACACCAACCTGGAAGAAGCCTGTAACAAGGGAGCCTGTCCATCCCAAACGCTGTATAACATGGTGTCTGGCTGGTACTCCTCACCCTGGCAGCAGGTAGGATCGGGAAACTCTTACCTCTCAAGATTAGAAGATTAAGCTATCGAGATTAAAGCTAACTCCAGTCTTGCATCGTGCTGTAGTCAAACGGCTGACGGTATGGAGGAGGTGTCACCAGTGCTAACAGTCCACAGGTGTCTCCTGCATGTAGCCATTCCCTAAAGAAGGTCGCACCACTCGGCCACTGAAACACGATGCAGCTGGTCCACATCCATCACGTACTTTGGTGCAGCTCATTTCTTTGTCCTGAAACTGAAGAATGTCACCTAAAAATGTTATTCATGCTTGAAAGGCGCTGCATTCCATGCTCATTTTCCGGCACTTTCTCCAAATTGCACTGTGGTTGAACTATTACATATCTGTATGCACAATGTATTTGAGCATCTGCACAGATTGCCTGGAATTCCCTAAATACGATGATTAATTACAGGATCAGTCTGTATTTGTTTCTACATTCTTGCAAACAAGCTTCTGTATTTCTGGAACTTATCTACTTTATGAGTCACATATCAGTGAGACACACACTCCTTTAATAACATTTACATGAAACAATGTATGCCTGACAATTGTAATCAGATGAAAATGATGGCATTTATCTTAAAGACAACTTTTCATGAAACACATACAAGTAAAAGGCTTATTCATTTTAAAATACTTCATAGATCTTCCTGCAAACACATAGTATTTTTCCCCAGAAACTGCCATAATTGTGGTTCCGGAGGGAGTTTTATCTCTGTTCAGACAGTAGGATTGGGCCCAGAGGCTCAGGGTTCAAAAGAAATCAGTGCCGACAATCAGGAACAGGTTTTTATAAAATGTACAGTTTGTGTTGCGATGCCTAAGTAAGGAACCAGATTTTCAGCTGAATCCTTAAATAACCAAACTTTTGGGAGGGAGAACAGCTGCATGCATCTTTGAAAGGCTCATCCTGATGGGGACTGCTGAACTGCCACGCATCCGATCCTGACCTCTCTCCCTTTGAAAGCCTCATCCAAAGCCCCTGAAAGTTCCTCCTTTGGCTTTCATGGGCTCCCAGAGAGTCTCTATAATGAAATACGGCTTTTACTTTACAGTGTACAGTAACATGTGGAGGGGGAGTGCAGACCCGGAGCGTACAGTGCCTGCGCCAGGGAAGACCAGCTTCTGGGTGCTTGCCCCATCAGAAACCAGCAGTCCTGAGAGCCTGCAACACGAACTTCTGCCCAGTCCCTGTGAAAAGAGGTAAAACTCAGCTCTATGTGCTGTAGCAGGGCTGGCTGCTTCAAACTGCAGATCCAGCAAAAATCACCTTTTCCACTTACACCCACTGAAGATTAGTATTTGGCATGTTCCCTCATGAGTGACTTTTTCCCAGGCTTTCCAGCTTCATGGTTATTTTCTGATACTACAGCATCTCTCTTCTCAAAGTAAACCCTCTTAAAGCAGACTTGAGAGTATAACGGACGTAGGAGATCTTAAAAACGGACCTGTTAAAAAAACCAAACCACCAACGTGTGTCAGTAAGTTATGCCATTTGGTTCTGAACTGCATCTTTATACTGTCTTGTTGAGTAACATAGAAGCATCCTATCCTAGTAGTTTTATGATTAAAGCTAGCAATGAGAATTTGCCATTTATTTGTAGCCTTTTGAAGTCTGCCCAAGCTTCAGACTGCACCTGTATTCTGGGAGTCCAGAAATGCTTTGTCTCAAATTTACTTCTCTTCTTACTGCTTTGGATCAGTGTAGGGCGTGCGGTCAGGGAACGTGAAGTAAGCTCTGCATCTGCTGGATCCCCTCCACCCCTTCAGTGTGTTTTGCAGTCCTAGCAGAGCAGGAGGTTTGGTGTTGCTGTGAGTGATGGGAAGGGAATTCTCTCAGAACCACCACAGAGACAGAGCGGTGCTTTAGCCCCATCCCATATATTTGCTTACAGGCTGGTTCCAGTTTGTGACTCCTTAACTGTTGGGAAAAGAGCTCATGGAGGTCCAGGTCTGTCCCATATAACACCAGTTATCTAGGTATGCTAAAGCACTTTAAACATTAACTTCCAAAATACCGTACATTAACTGTCTTGTTGCCATTTTAAAACCGGGAGCTGAAAGTATCCTCTATAAAACCCAGGGGGAACTGGAAGAGAAAGCTGGTAATGGAGCTGGGAGCAAAGGTCAAGCTCTGGCCTTGCATCTTGTGAACTGACATGGCCAAGCACCCCCCAGCTCCACCACCCACACCCTGTAAACCCCAGCACTACCTTAACGGGCCGTGCTGCAGGGTATCAATCGGGGCTATCAACAGTATATACCAATCTGATACTGGATCCAAACAAGGATATATAGATGAAGTGGTCCTAAAAGGGATACTTAACTAGTTCTGTTTTTAAAAGTAAATGTTCTTAACACTTCAAATTAATCTTCCCAAAAAGTTCTGCTGTACTTCGGAGTTTCTGTATTATATCTTTTTCTGTCACGATACAGCAAGCACTTTTCTTTCACCCCTGCCTTCCTCCGCTATATTTCATGTCTGGAGTAATGTCTGTTACTAATTTTGGCCTTGGCCTGTTTCTCTCCTCACATCTGCAGGAGCCCTTTCCCCTTTATTATAACTGGGTCATCAGGCTCTAGAGATCCATTATCTCCTCGCTGCTCTCTCACTTTCTGTCTAAACCAGCGAAAAGAGAGGGGACCAGCTGTGCTGGAATCACATTGAGGCAAATCAGTCTCTTATTAGCAGCCACGCAGCTCCGGCTCAGTGATCACAGTCAAGAAATTAATGTTTCCAGGAGAGTTTACACACTTTTCTCAACAAACCGGGTCGTTTCGATCCTCTGTTAGATGCAGTTACGGTCACTGTAACTCCTGGTAATTCCAACTGCTTAAAATGAATGAAAATTTAAACAACATAGAAATGAGTAAATAGAAATAAGGAACCGACAGCCTGATCCACATCCAGTGAAGTTTGCGGGACTCTTTGTGTTCATTCCAAGGTCTTTGGATTAGGTGCCAAGAGTACAGGTTTTGGCCATACCTCTGTAATGTCAGCATTGCACTTTGAGCTTCAAAAGGGGAGTAAAGATTTATTAACACTGCCTCCCGGTGCTTGTAAGTGTTTTTAAACAGCAGTTAATAATTTTTGAAAATTTACCCTTCCATGGCAGCAGGGCTTCTTCCTGACTTAATCAGAACACCCTTCCTCACGTTGTGCTGTCCCTGTTTGTCATCTGTTGTCTGCTTTGGGTCCTGCCCGTGGCACATCCTGCCTGGTGCCCAGCGGGTGAATTGGCCTGAAAGCCGGTGCTGAGCTCCCAGCTCATCCCACTGAGGCTCCAGCAGGGACACAAAGGGAATGCCGCGGAGTGGAAAGGCATCAGTTCAGCACCGAGCTGCCCATTCCCTGCACAACTCTTTGTTCAAGGACAGTATCTTCTTTACACAACACGAGCAGCTGCAGACAGGTGTATGTTTTTACAAACAGGAAAAAACCACATTTTTTAAAAAAATAATATTTTCTTAGTCAATCAAATAAATTTGAGGGTGATAAAGGAATACAAAATCACCTTTGCCCTCTTATAAAAGGGAATCAAAAAAAAGGGAAGTGGTGACTATTCAAAAGAAGTTCTTCCAGAGAGACGGGGAGGGCTCCTGGCCCACGGAGTACACGGAAGTTCTGTGCTGCGCAAAGGAGCATTTATCTTCTGTGACTCAGCTTTGCTGATCTGAGAATGCAGACAACGGTGGCTGGATTTTTCTTCACTGTCTCCTTGTAAATTCCTTTTATTGACCATGTAAACAGTAGTTCTGAGAGTCGAAGAGAATCTTTTCCCATGCTCACAGGAGATTTCAGTTTAGCTATAAATTTTGCTAAACCTCATTTAAATGTCTTACTGCTCTCTCGGACAGGGTGAATTTGTTTATAAATCATCCATATGAATCATCACTCTGCTCTTGTAAAGAAACACAAGGCATTTACTGCAGAACTGGAGAAAGGCGCAGCTACGAGACGTTTTAAGGCGACTGGGCCGTGTATATAAATGACCTCTATATCAATTTAAGTGAAATAAAATCTTAATTGAAAAATATGGTTTGTATTTGTAAAAAAAAAAAGCAGGACTTTTCAGACCTAAACATTGCCAGCCCACCTCTTTATCCATTGCAGTTAATTAAGATTTCACCAAAATCCCAATCAAAGTCCTAAAAGCCTTATTCACACCACCTGACACAGAGTGTCTAGGGAGAGAGATTTCTTAGGCTGCCCAGGTAAGTCTAACAGAGGGCACTCAGTTCCTCTAGAAGGTGTTGGAACGCAATCAGCCAGTTTTCCTGAACTTCAAAGTGTGCTCTAATTTTTTCAATTCTAAAATTTTTATTATCTTTCTTTTCTATTTTATTTTAAAATTTAATTTCTAGTCTGATTTTAATTAGCCACTGGCCCTCCTACTACAATGTAAAAGTTCTCTCTCTATCAAATTAACAAGTTTGACCTCTAACAAATGAAACATTTCTTAACAAATCCAAAAGCAGCTCCTATTTTTAAGATGAAAGCTAATTTGTGGTTCCTATTCTTTGAACTGCGTCACCCGTAGTGTCTTTAACATTTCCAACCACGTGGAACTATTACCCAACTTGTAGACTTGCTAAAACACAGTCTTACCATGGTGCTTTGATTTTTCTCTCCTTCAGATGATCCTTCTTGTGTGGATTTCTTCACTTGGTGTCATCTGGTACCCCAGCACGGTGTCTGCAACCACAAATTTTACGGCAAGCAGTGCTGTAAATCATGCACGAAGAAGAACTGATAGCAGCGTGTTATCTGAACCCTGCAGTGACAGGATTCTCTTCTTCAATTTATGCTGGAATTAACTTTGCTTTGAGGCGAGACACGGTGCCACATAACCCACTGATGGAAGAGACTTTTTCGAAGGGAATGTCTGAGGTACAGTAATTGTTGGATACATGTTGAAAAAGGTATGTTTCTTTCTTTTTTATTTGCTGACCTCACTAAAGTACAGGGTACTATGGATCACTTGAACACTGAGATGCGAGGGGCAGTTCTTCTTTCTTTAAAGTGTCATTTTGCACTGTCCTGTGTTATGAGGAAGAAATTAAGGCAAGGAAGCCTTTTCTGGCTAATTTACCAGAATGCAAAGCAAGAGAGATTGGGAACTCAAGGAAGAAGGTTCCAGCGTGGCAGGACGACAGATCCCACTACCAAAAGCACTGCCTTTGCTATTTAGTTTTCTGATACGATGGTCCCAGGGTGAGGCAGCTGCTTCCTGCCACTGTCCCAGAGAGACACTCTGAACAGCTGTTGACTGGAGGGCGCAGCATCACGCGTGGCCGCAAGAAGTAACTAGTGCACTACAAAGATATATGGTGCTTCTCTACTCAACTTGCTGCTGGAAAAGCAAGTTTTGCATCATGCTCGTGTTTTTATTGTTTTGAAGAATTCACTTTCTGCTTTGTGTAGAATCTCAGAGGTGGTTAACTAGTAACTTGAAATGTACTCCTAAAAATATTCAGCATTAGAATATTTGGACTTTTAATATTGCTGTGTTACAAGTAAAATAGAATTTCATATTTCAACTAACTCAAGGAACTCAGACTTACGGAGCTCAATGGTTATGTTTTCAACTTTCTAAGCTCATTAGATACGTAATTTTAAAATTTAAATGTGGTATTTTAAAGTAGTTTTTTTTTTCAGAAGGTAGGTTGTTTGAATGCCAAGATACTGAAGAATGTCTTCCTTTTAATCTCAAATCTCTCTGCAAATTTTGATCTAGTCTTTAACTGCAGGAAATAACAAGAATATTACAGTCCATTCATTCATGCTAAATGTCTCTAAATAGTTATTTATTCACACAAGCTATATGGAAAAAAGAGAAAAAGATAAGTGGATGATTTACTCTAACCAAATAAAAGTCAATTCTATTTTTATACATTCTCCTAATACTTCTATTTAGTTCAGAATCCACCCGCAAAAAAAAAAAAAAAAAAAAAAAAAANCATACTGCTATTTGTAATCACTCAGTTCGGAGATGTGCAGGGGCACCACAGAGCAAATGGTACAGTTTAGAAGTTTCTGCATTGAAAAAACACCCAGCCTTTTTGCCAAACCCTTCCAGAGACAGAGCTGTGTCCTACTGTAATTTTCTGGGGAGTGCCTACGAGGGACATATTTATCTAATTCCACCCAATCCCACAACTTCGTTTGATGAATGTAGTTCAGTTTTATTGTTTTTTTAAAGTATCGTTTCAACGTAAGATTAGCCAGCTCAGCACTAATGCCAGACAGTGGTCACTTAAAATTAGCAGTTCCTTCTGCAACAATTTAAATTAAAAACATGTATTCTGTGATACTTCAAGAAATGATGATTGGAAACATATCTCAACCTACACCGCTCTGTCTTCATATTGGACACTGTGTAATTATAACCTTTTTTCTAGTAAAACTACAAAGGTTTTCATTTTGTTTTTATAATTGTGTCCTTTTTATTATTTGATGTAAAATAATTAATTTATTAATGCATAGCTTTTCCTTTATATTTCTTTGCTCACTTCCGTAAGTGACAACCGAGGAAAGAATGGTAGTGTCACAAAGTATGAATTATGGTGTAAAAAAAGGCAAAAAATATAAGTGTAATATTTAATTATTTTATAAGCTTTGTAATAAAGTACTCTAACTGTTTCATTATATTTGGAAATGTAAAATTCATGAATAAAATATGGAGGTTATAAGTAAATATCAAGTAATATAAGTGGTGTATGCATTCACTTGGGTTGCTGTTGATTGTGCTGTCGTATCTTTAAAGCATTATCCTTGACTACGGAACTGTCTGTGCTTGGAGCCTGCGCCAGCTCTGAGGAGGGGCAGCAACAAAAGCTGCCCACAAGAAAGGCCTCTTCTTCAGGGCAGTGGAACTTCGGGCACCGGAGCTAAGTGTGACCCCTGCCTACCCGTGCCCCACCAGTCAGGCCACGGATGGGTTAATATTGGTGGGGAACCCTCAAGACAGTGAATTTGAGTGTTAACAAGCTGTTATGATGAATGGGATGGAGGTCACCCCTTTCAGGCACTCAAAGTCGGGCGAATGTGCTAAGGTCATGTGAAACTCCTCTACTTTTGAAGGTTTCATTATACTGGCAAGTGAAGAATGTACGACTGGTTATTCAACAGAGTGAATATATTGTAGTTGCCTTTTAAAAGCAGAAGATGCTTCTCATTTGAATGACTACCCTACCCCTGCAACAGCTGCCTTGGACCATGCCCCTTTCAGGCACAAAAAGGCAAAAAATGGACATAACATCATGGTTTTATTTCTGTAACAACACAAAAGGTAAAACACACAAAAATATAGTTGCCCCTCCACCACGTGCACGGCAAAACTGACCTCTTCCTTCTTTCCTCAAGGCCAGTGGAAACGTGCGCATCACAGAACCGGTGTGACTTCCCTGCATGTGAAAGGTGGTTTGCAAGGTAAGAGCCCTCATTTGACATAGCATTAGTAGTGTTAGTACTTGGGTTTTACAGCCTCTTCCCTCTGCCTGGGGACACTATTTTTCTATAAATGACTCAGCTAAGAAGTTTCCAAGCCAATCCCTAGTAGGGACTATGCTGATTTACTGAATCATTTCATATATATATTCTCTAACACGTATTTGCCACTTTCCCCTTCATTCACCATCACTCAGTTTGCTGACAGCAGCAAGCGATATGGAGTATTGTTGATAGGAAATGCTGGAAGTGCTTCTGACTTGCAGTATAAGCCAGTAGGCAATAATAAGCAATAGATCAGTCTGCTTCTGAAGGATTCCCAGCAAGCGCTCTTTTGAACATGACTAGGACTAGTGAGTTAGCTAATTAATATGCCGGCACAAGAATTCAGACTCTAAACTGCTTTGTGTTCTGGGCTAGAATTTTGGAATTAAAATGAGCTGATGGTTGTCAGTGAATTACAGCGTTGGAGATGGATGTTGAAAGAGGAAATATTGCATAAAGATGTGCTATTGTGTGGCTGGATCAACCCCAAGTCCACAACTGTTTTATGGTTGAGCCCTTACAAGGATATTTGGTATACAAAGCTTGGCAGTTTTCTAGGATATTGCTGCAAGGCTCACTTTATCAAGCAGAATGGGGTCTTTTCACAAAGGAATAGCTCCGTTTCCTGTAGTCAGATTTCATCACTCAGGTAAAAGATGCATCTGCCTAAAACTCAAACAGATATTCAATGAATGGCTTGATTGTGTAAATCAAACTCAGCTATCTCGGATGCCCAGAAGACATGAAATGCTGGAGACAGATGAACGCTTCGCTACATGCGGTTTTATGGTAACATGATCCGCTTCCCGTATTTCCTTTATTTTTCAGTAAATCCTATTCAAAAGCATCAATAAAATAAATAAACATTATTATTTCTATTGTAATAGAAGTCCAGCCCTACTGAGTCACTGGGATGCCATTGTGTACACACATGATGAAAGCCTACAGTCCTGCGTGCACAGCGAGAGACAACGGGAAAAGCCCATGTTAACGGTGAGCCCACCGCGACTGGGAGAAAAGGTGCTGGTGCTGGCTCGGTGGCTGCCTGGGCACTGCAGGACACTGCAAAGGCAGCTCTGAGCAGATAGGATCTGAAGGAGCAACATTGAGGAACTTTATCTCCACTCTGGTTTGAAAGCAAAGCTGAGAGTTACTGAGGTCTGAGAGGACGGTAGAAGGAAAGGCAGAAGGGAAGCTGGAAGTGGAACCGGTCAAAAAATGAGGTGAGTTCAATGCCGAGTCCTCACTGAGACAGTGACTATCACGAGAGGAAAGCAATACATAGGAATCACTTGCACTGCTAGCCTAGCAGTTATCAGGGACTACAGAGAGGTGAGGTTTTGGCAAGGCAGTAAGTCTTCCCATCAAAAAAAGTTCTGACCTAAGGAGATGCAGCTGCTGGAAAACACCCTCAGTGTCCCAGCTGGGCTGAATTAGAGACAAAACCTGAATTTCTCCATTCACAATGCAATGCAGTAACATCAAAGCCATTTTTTCTCATGCTCCCGGAAGAAAAGCATCTATTATGGGATCTGTAGCCACTAAATATTTTATGTACTTTCTGTTTGATAATAAGAAGTGTTCAATCATGAACAGCATCCATTTTCATTTCTGGATTCTGCCAACAGAGGCAGGAACCTCCGGGTAAGGGTCTCCTCTAACTCACCAGCTTAGTTTCTGAGCATTAACTCAAGCAATGTCACCATACATTTCAGCCTTCACTGTTATCTACCTACTGCAACTTAAAGCAGACCTTGAGTACCCCTTACGTGACTTGGGCTGCCAATTTATTATATTCTGTTGTGATAATGTTCACAAATCCTTTCATAATAACACAGGAGAGCTGACACAAAAGCTCATTCAAAAAGAATATGAAAGGGTTTATAATGGGAATGTTTACTCATGAAATTCTTACCTATGGGAAGCAAACATTTCAGAGAAAAGCATACACAAGAACTCCCTCTTTGAGATCTTCACCTTCTTGTATCACCATTAACAGCTGAATTAAGGCTGTCTAATAGGAGAAACCAAAGGCACTCTCCCCAGAGCGGGAATATCCGTCCTCCCATGGAAATAAGGGCCCTCTACTAGCTCTGTTTAGATTATAGCTGAAGCAATTCACGGTCTCTGCAGAATTCAAGAGTTCTTCTTGTACAAAATACTTAATCCTCCTTATGTGGCCTTTTCTGCTCACACTTAGTGCTTTTAGTGTGGTAACCTACTGTGGCTGACTCCTCAGGCACTGCAGGACACGGTGATGACACCCAGCATCCCCGCAGGGCTTGAGCAGAGGGAGCACCTCAGCACGGAATTGGCTGCATTTTCCTTCCATTAACAAAGATGAAAGAAAATGCCAGTCAGGGCTTCCCTGGCTGCAGGGATGACTCACTCACAGCAACAGTGAATCCCCCAGCACACTAGAACTCGCATTGCCATGCTGTATATTCAGTGTGCAAGCTGAGCAAGTCAAGTAAGTGAGGGCTCCGTTTCCTCAAAATGCACCACCAAGATATGACTTTTATAAGCTACTAAACAAAATATTTTGTGGCTTTCATTTCTTGGGGCTTTTGATAGCTAAAATACACCTTCTGATTGAAAAAGACAGAATGCTTTCTAAGTATATTCTGACTTTCCAAAGAGATCACCCCACTGATTTTCCCCAAATGATATCAATAGATAAACCCTGCAGAAAGTGCTTGTAGATTATTTGCTGTATTAATAGTATATCACTATTTACCCACAGGAGCTGAATAAGAAGTTTCAATATACAGATCATTATTGCACCCTCCACAAAAAGATACTCTACTTCCAAGGAATTTTAACTTCCAGAGAATTTACTTTACTGTTCAGCACCCTCCACTGATAGATAATATTTAAACAGGACAGAACATTTCATTTCTAGACAGAGATACTGCCCATCAGCAGAAAGCTCATCAGCTCAAGACTTTGTAAAAATACACTGCAAATGCCAAGTTGCCCAGAACTACCATGACTTTCTCAATTTTGTCTTTGCTTGTGTGTGGGGAAAAGTCAACCAGCACAGACAATAACAGCCTATAAACACAGCTCTCTCCCATTAAATATAGTATATGCTTCTTCAAACTCGTATTATTTACCACAATTTAATTTTGAGGCTTTTGGTGTCCACTTCCAAAATACTAGTTGCAAAAAAACCCCCCAAAATTGTACAGACACAAACTGGAACATCTAATTTGAAAAGCATTCAGCTATCGAGTGAGCCTGTCGGCTGGTATGTGGGCTACTGTGCTATACCTCTACCGTATTACATGTTCTGAACTCGAACTGGTGGTGTGTCTTGTGGCCAGTTAACACCTAATGCTGACTCGTTTGTTTTATTCCTCAATTGCAAGGAAATTTGTCACAAAAATAATGAACTTGTAACCTTCCTGTTCCGCTAAGCCTCCAGCCTGCTCAAGTGTCAGCCCACTCAGCTCCAGCCAGACTAGCCCTAGTTACAGTAGCCACACTGACTCACGAGCACTCCAGTGCGACTCCCAGGGAGCTGGTACAAAACACTTAACTCGCTAAGACATAAAACACCTGGCACGTTCATCAGCCATTGTATTTATTCCTTAGCACAGCGATTCTGCCCTTGAGCCTATGCATTTTTGAGAATCCTGTTGACTTTCACCAGTCACATTGCTGTTCGTAAGGCAGAGTTAAATCCCCCACACCTCCTGACAGTGCAGGGTTGCAGGTCAGATGGGAGCACTGGTGCAAAACCTTCATCTGAGCTAAGGAACTGAGAAACAAGCGGTTCACGGGCCTGCTGAGGTTGCTACCAGAGCTATAAATTAAAGTTTGGCATTAACAGGGCTTCTGAGCTTTGCCCTGTTGTGATCGACAACTGCAGGGGTGAAGGGAGGCCAGACTGACTGTGTTTGCCGTGCAGAATTTACACCAGGTTGAGTTTGACCCACTCTTCAGTGTCTCTGCTCGTCTTCAGCAAGGACCAAGAATGGGTTTTTCACCTTGAAGCGTAACTCAGAAATACAAACCAGAAGGGAATCTGTCTTCTGGCTGGCAAAAAGCAGAGACAAGATACTGCACGAGGTTTTCCAATATTCTCTGGTTCCTGGTTGAGCAATTTGCTCACTCTTATTTTACAACCTAACTCTATAGTCAAGAATGAGGAGTTCTTCTCACCCAATTAAGATCATCTGGACATTTTCAATTTCATTCCTAGTATTACTGCACATATTTTAACCTCTTTTACAATCTTCCTGTGAATTCTAGGTCACAGGAAGACATTTTTGTATCAAGTCTGCTGTAAGGTGATAGATAATGTTTCTGCCACTTCTTCTACTTGTGGTTGGGAAGGAGGAGGGGAAGGGGAACAGAAGAGCAGATACTCTTTTGGTTCATTCCAGACTCTGCACCTATGACATAGGAGTCTGTTGTGGTCAGGGACTGGATTTGAGAAAACAAATCATTGATTAGTTTGGTTAAATGGTTAATTTTATGTAGGGCAGGCGTGGCTCACACCTCACATCTGCACGAAGGCAAGCACAGCGGGGCCCTCGTGTTGACTGGTACCGATAACAGCACTGATCTGCTGAGAGACCGAGACTTACAGGGAGATGAAAGGTCTTACTTTTCCTTTAGGTCAGAGTAGAGGTTCCTCTAACAAGGCCAATTTTAGCATCTGCCACCCAAACTCTTCTTATCCACATATATATATATAGTCTAGTTCTTCTAGGCTGTTAATCTAGCTCTTCATTTACATAAGGAACTTAATTAAAGTGTAAGAAGTCCCCAACTATTTTGTCTGTGCTATGTTGTCTCATTCAGGAAACAGCCAGAGGAAAGCAGTTCCCCAGCTTCCTCGATTACACAATCACACTTTGCCCAGGATCAAAGTATTTCAAGAACTGAGTTATTCTTGGTGCTTTTTTTTGTAAATGCTCTTCCCTGAATTTCTCATTAACCTTCTGAACCTCGCTGCCTGCTGGATGGACCCCAGCCAGCATCCTTCAACTACCAAAGGCCTCTCTGAAAGGAGAGTTTACACCTCTGTTTCCAAATTGTGTTACTGTGGTGTAGTAACTACAGAGAGAAGGCAGGCAAACAGCGGATTTGCCTTTTAAAAACCAGCAGTCGATTAAAAACTAAAGTACCAATAATGTGAGAATCATACAGTCCTGAAACCT
This sequence comes from Pedionomus torquatus, assembly GCA_013398155.1. Lineage (NCBI taxonomy): Eukaryota > Metazoa > Chordata > Aves > Charadriiformes > Pedionomidae > Pedionomus > Pedionomus torquatus. The sequence goes on from VZRU01010602.1 coordinate 306,427, forward strand.
TCAGACATTTTGGCACAAAGCTCTGTCTCTCTCGGACAATTGCATCCCCTTTTTCACTGCTTCTCTCCTCCTGTTCCAAAGCTCCCCCCTGAAGCCATCGGGGGGTGGGGGGCAGAGCGAGTTGTGAAGTGTCTTGGGGTAATCCACTCTGACAGGGAGCTCTGCTGATTAAAAGTTATGTCTTTGGAACAGTAAAGCTCCCACTGCTGTCCACGTACAAGTTGCTGCTTTCTATTCAAACCTTAACAGTCACATCTCATCAGGAGAAAATAAGGACGTTTTTATGAATTCCATGAGAAAAATTCCCCTCAGGTGTAGGCTGCATGGTTTGATCAGCTCCAGTATCATGTTTTAGCGTTTCATATTAATCCCACAGATTCGGAGCCAAGAATGCTAGCTTTCATACTCGCCTGACGGCCAGGCAAAAACACTTTGGCAATCTGTTATTATTTCAGCTAAACTTGCAATATGCAAATGAAGATTTATGGCAAATGAAGGCTTAAAACTATGCATTTATCTTCACGTGGAAAAGGTATCGTGCAGTTGCAAGGTGCCAAAAAATACCAGAGCTGGGCAGAGAACAAGCGATTACAACTCCCAGAAGGCACTGGAGAGTTGTACATCAGCATTTTGTGTCCTGACGACAGGAAACAAACTATTTCACAGTCTGAGATTTTCTGGAAGATATGGAGCTGACCCAGCCCTCAGACCAAGTATCTCGTTTCAGTGTTTCCAACAGCAAACTGTTTAAAGTGTCAGGTAAATCTAGGTTTTTCAACAAGGCTAAGCTAAAAGAAAAAATACTGGTTTGTGGAATGTAAGTATCCTGTTGAAAACACGGTGATGAGAAAAAACTGATTAAGCAGAGATAACATTTATATTCCCTACTATCGTCCCTCCTCCCCCTTGTTTCTCCACACATAAGCAATTAAGCTCATTCCCAGCCGATTCAGCTTTGCTGCAATCACAAGGCAGCAAGGGGACAAGATACTGCCTATTCCCTACCTCATCCTGCTGGGGCAGAGCAGAGGAACACAAGCCATGGAAGTAAGACTCAGAGGTGCTCTAGAGACGCATTCCTGTGTGGTCTTATTCCCTGCTCTATATTCTGCAGTACTGAAGACAATAGGATGACACATGGCCTGGAGATGGATCCACACATACTTTCCTTCCTAAGTCAGGGTTTCCAATGAAAAGCATTGGAAAACTGAGATACGTGCCCAAAGTTCAGCTCAGCCTGAGCCTTGGGGTCCAATTTTCATCTCAATCAGAAATAATTTCCCTTAACTTAAAGGATTCATAACCATACAAACCCAGGGCGTACAAGCCAAACTCAAGCCACATCTGGTAATAAGGACTTCAACAAGAAGGATGTTAAGTGAACGGCACATATTTTTTTCTCAGTCTATCCCCTCACACACAAACCACAATTTCCAGATTCTGGAAGCTGCTTTGCCTCACTCCTCCAGGTAACAGCAAGAACAAACTACCCTTAGTTAGGCACAGCCTGCCTTATTCCCCATTTTTGCTGAACTCCTATGAATACTGCATATTCAAAAAACTACTGCGAGAAGCCATTCAAGGGAGACGTAGAATTAGTTGATACAAACATTTAGTTCTGTCTTGGAGAATGAGAGTGGTTTAATTCAATACTGGTGGCCAGTACATGTGTGGCTGGGCTCCCTCCGCCCACAACCTGGAGCTGGGACCTGCTGTGGCTGATGCGAGGGTGCTCTCCAGTGTGAGATCAGAGAACGGCAGAGCAGCAGGAAAGCTGTGTTGCAGCAAGTAAAGAGCATGAGTGTTCTTAGACAGCCACCTAGTGAGTTTAGCGAGGAATCGGGGAGAGGCTGGAGTTCCACTACAAATACAGTGCTAAGCGCTAAAATCAGCAATGTAGTTCAGAGGTTTTTCACCTCGTAGCAAATGCCGTAGCACAGCACGTGGGTGTATATACCTATTTACCTCACTTTTTTCTTACATACCCATTTCTAAATCCAAACATCGCTGTTGACTGAAAAGCCCTTATACCGTGCAATAAACCAAAAGGGAGATATCCTCAGAACTGCCTCAGGAGTTCACACAGAGTCTGCTTCAGCCGGCATTTCTGCTAACCTGCATTTGAATGCGGATGGGAAAACAATCTGAAGTCTTTTGAGTGAGACATGAGAACCTACAAGCCCTGTTCGTATCAGGAATAGCACTTGCATTTGCTAAATGTGTGCTAAATTCTAGCTCCGTAAGAAAAAAAAAAAAAAAAAAAAAAAGCCTCCAGCCATAAGACTTCACAGAAAAACATTCAGGTGTCATTTCCGAGTTCGCCTTTGCAAAGTTATTCCAGGGAGGGCTCTGACAGTGTTACACACTTACGCTCTCGTATCTGTGCTAGTGCTCTGGATGTTCACAGAGCCACGACATGCAACTTCATCCTCATGTTAGAAAGATGCAAAATGTGTGGAATTATAATGAAGCAGCCAGAGCTGGCACCTCATCAGTCCAGCAGTCACCTATTAAGCACTGCTTGCTAAATTATTTTTTGCTATGAAGACCACTTGCAAGAAGAAAGCTCCCAGATGGATTCTTTTTATAACTGTGATCATTGAAAAGAAAATTTAAAAAAAAAAAA